>OX456524.1:97215192-97370192 GCA_949748255.1 Eustalomyia histrio | reverse complement strand
TGGTTAGGGTATTAGGATATAATTTATAATTGTACACTTTATATAGTTTTTAAGTTAAAACAACAGAAAAAAACATTTAAAACCTGGTATAGTTATTTTTCAAATAGTTTTTGCTATTTATTTATAAGTGGTGTTTAAACAACTGACACATCTGTAAAAGCAGTACAGTTAATCAGTAAAAAGTACATGTTTTAATTTTACCTACCAATTACCTAAAAATAAATGATTATTCATGTACAATATTTGAAATTGTTTTCGGTTTTTGTTTGTTTTTTAATCTAAAAAATGTATACTCCCGCAGTCTTTAAACATATTTTGTGTGAATGGTCTAATGTGTGTGTGTTTATGAAGTTCTTGTAATTTAAATTTAAGTAATTTTGTATATAAACAAACAATTTAAATTAAAAATGGAATTTGAATCTTTTTTTGAAACAGCAGCATACAAAATTTAAATTTGTAATAACTGTAACGGAAGCAAATAAACTACGAATTCCCTTTTGTGGGTACATTTTTATTAAATTTCAAATAAATGAAAAAAATAATTGAAACTGAAAAAAAAAATCGGTAAATGACAGTAAATCATTTTGAGCAAATGTATAAAAAGGTTAAAACAAATATTTAATTGAAAAGTAAATGTAAGTTCCTTTAGTTTTAAATGGAACTGAAAACATTTTTATTCAACTGCAAATAATAAACTACGTAATATTCTTAGTGTATGAAGAAAAGTAGTTAGAAGAGGGGAAAACTTGTTTCTTTCCTGCGGGGAATTTTGATGAACTATGTTAATTTTTTCGTGCTATTAATATAAACACATCTGTACACCTAGTATAGAATATGTCAAAGTGTTTGACTACAGATATATTTGAATGTAGAATAGTAGCGGCAGCAGCAGGTCGTTGTCATTTTGTTGCATGATGCTGATGACGATAGTGATGAGGATGACGATGGTGACATTGGAAATTCATATACTACTTAACACACAATGTTTGCACCGTCCAGTACAAATAACATATACATTTGTATTTATTCGTTTTTAAATTTAAAGTTGGCCCATATGGTAAAATGTTGATATGTCTATTTGGCTTGACTTTAACAAACATACACATGTATTTATATATATATATATATATATATATATATATATATATATATATATATATATGCTAGTACAAATGTATGCATTATAGTGATCCTTATTTTTTTTTATCAATTTTCTTAATATTCCTTCGTGTGCAATTTGATGCAACTTGATGAATGCATATCGGTAATATTTTGCGCTTTCACACTAAAGTTACAAAAAGGGATTATATGGCTATACACTCCATTATTTCCCATGAAAATTGATATGATATTTATTATTGCTTTATAAATCATCTACTCTATAAAATTTTAGAGATGAAAGTACGACTCATTTTTTGATGTTATCCAATCATCGACCCATTTTTTGCATTGTTCCTATAAAGTGAACTTCTGCTGGGACAAGCCATGGTTCATCGACCGGAACAAATAGAAGTCAATATCTGGAGAATACGGCTGATGGGGTAGTACTTCCCATTCCAGCGTTTCCCAGTAGATCTTGACCTGTCTTGTAACAGGTGGCTGAACGCTGTTATGCTGCCAAATCACTTTCATTTCAGTGCGCGGCTTAAAAGCATGAGTTGAATCCGAGCAGCTCGTAGCAGATCACGCTGCGATGGTCCCACAAAATACCGAGCATAAGCTTTATGCCTTGAATATTTGCAATGTGATGCAAAAAATCCTTCTTTCTTGGCGATCGGCGATCTATATCAAAATTAAAAATCTCCTTTCGACGTCGCGCGGTTTCAACTCATATGGCATCCTTTTTTTGCTTTTGGTTTAATCACTTAGGCGTTCGTTGATTTCAGACTCACCCACTCCCAATGATTTTAACAACTCCTGAAGCGCTTGACAATCGTTCACATAAAACTATAATTCCAATTTCGACATGTTGAAGGTAATATTTAGTGTTGTTGTTAACGTTTCAAACAAATGACAGCGGCTGCCAAATATGTTCATTCACAATAGGTTTTAGTGATAAGCCATTGGAAACTGTAGTATTGGTTCATATACTAGTAGCAGCCTCTTGTTTGAAAGGCTAATTATTAATTTAAGGTCCCAATAGTTACTTGTAGTGAGTAAACGAACACACTTTTTTTGGGTTGCACTGATTCATAAATACTTAAGTTTTAAGATTTATAAAAAGGCAACATCATTTTCTCTAAATATTGAAGCACAGATTTTTTAATTCCTAAAGGGATACACTACCCTGCCAAGGAATTATATTCTGCCGCGAAGCATAGGGTATAAGCGCAGTATATGTTCCGCCATGTGAACATTCAATTCGCAGTACCTACAATACAAATGTCCGTATAATACAAACGCCAGGTGCTTAAATGGTATCTAAGATTACAGCTATTAGTGAAAAATACAGGCAAAGTTCGAATGGTCTTCCTGTTCAGGGAAAAGAGTCTCCTGGAGTTTACACTATATGGATCGATGAATCGCTTCGGCTGACGTTGGCCAACGGACTTGCACTCCATCCACATCGTTTGCTTCTATACCTGTACAGAATTATTATGATTTTGTTAAAAAGATATTGGTTAAAAGTCAAAATTGTTCTGATATAGATAAAGAGATACGCTAACTGAGCGTTGGGTCGTATAATTCAGTGGCTACCCCGTTTTGGACAGTTAGATCGTTTTAAATTATTTTGTATGTATTGACTCAAGCGATGTTTTGATCATATTTTAATGAAAATACTTCGAAAACTATTTTGCAATGCCTTTATTACATGGAGTGAAAATTCCGAGGCCTAACAATGAAAAACCAGTTTTTGGATTTGAAATAAATTTTATTCTTCAACGTAATCACTGTTAAGTGAAATGAGCTTCTTGCAACGATTATTTAACTTCTTACTACTCTTGAAAAAATACGATTTGTCAAATTGTTCAAAATAGGCTCCCTTCTCTGATATCACTTCTGCATTTGTGCAAAATCTCTTTCCCTGGAGCCATCTTTTCAAGTTTGGGAACACATAATAATCGCTGTTGGCCAGATCAGGAGAATACAGGGGGAGGGCAAGCAATTCATAATGTAAAGACTTAAATTTTTCAGAAGCCAAAGCAGATGAATGCGTCGATGCATTGTCACGCTGGTACAAGATTTTGTTTCTTATTTATGTGGGATTGTTTTTCTTAATTTTTTCATTCAATTTGTCCAATAACTCAACATAGTACTTGTCAGTTATTGTTTTTCCTTTCTCCAAGTAATCAATAAATATTATACCTTATGCATCCCAAAAATACATGCCATTACCCTTCTATCCGATTGTTTAGTATTTGGACGCTTTGGTCGGCTTTCACACGCTGTAAACCCTCCGCAGACTATCTATTGGACTCCAGTGTATAATAATGAATCCACGTCTTATTCATTGTTATACATCGACGTACATATTCTGATAAATTTACTTTAAACATCTCCAAAACATACTTTCAATCATGAACACGTTTCAGTTTTTGTGCAGCAGGCATCCAGCAGAAAGCTCTTTAATATTTAAATAATCTTGTATATTTATATATTTTTGATGCAAGCAATCTCACTAACAATCTGATGCACTTTTCTTACGTTTTCTTCAGTAACTACCAAATTTGGACCTGCACGATCTGTATCATTTGTGCTCGTAGGCCACGTATTTTTCACTTAATGTAATATTTGTTGTTTTGTTTTTAATTATTTACTATTTATTTATATTATTTTTAAGATAATCTAGAAGATAAGGAGTTATAATTACTTGCAGTTCAAAAAATATTGATATGCCAATATTTATTTTACACTGGGATATTTTTAATTCGAATTAAAGTACTCTAATACGTGAACGTAATATTTACATTTACGACTATCGGGTATATTACACATTAGTGCAATAGATTATAATGACTGTTACGCCGTTTTCTTTTCGTTTTTGGATTGCAAACGAAAAATAATATAAATAAGTAATAAATATGTAAAAAAGAATAAATAAAAAAAAGTTTTCAAAGTCTTTTCATCAATATATAATCAAAAATCGCTTCAGTTAACATAAACTTAAAATCCAAATATCTTTTAAAGCTTCCTTAATACGTATCTGAAGTCGAAAATCCCTTACGAAGGAAAACATTTTTGTATCTCCATATTCAGGAGAAGCAGCACTAAGGTTTTTGTTTCCTTCGGGATTTCGAATTCACTTTCATTGGAGTATACCTAGAATGGGAAATGATAAACAGTTTTTTAATCTCGAAAATTAAGATTTTTTAAGTTTCCCTTAAAAAGTTCATATTTGGTAAAAAATTTAGACACATTAAAACCACATTTATACCAGCATATCTTTTAAAAATAAGCCAGCCAACATTTTGAACCAAATTTGCTTAATTTTGGATTATAATATTTCTAACATAGTTGTCAATTTTCTGCCAAAAACCTTAAATTATACATTAGGTGCAAGTTAAGTGGTATTTTGGTGTGCACTTAGGGAAAAAAGTTTTATCACATTGATGAAATTATTTGATAATTCATTTGTCATCAATTCTTCATTATATGAAATAAAAATTTATGACAAAAGTTTTATAAACCTTCAGTAAATTACAGCTGTTTGTAATTCTCGTCAAGTATTAATTTTTATTCCCACATAAATTTTTGTACGCCAATATCTTTAAGGAAAGACCTATGGCCGTACTTTTGCAATTTGACAAAGTAAGTACCACTCTAATGTGTATTAATTCGTATATTCGATAAACATGATGATGGTAGGTTAGTTTTGTGGACACTGGCCGTTGGCTATAAAGTTTATAAAAGCATTTTGCACATTTACGTATTTGACTGACTGACTCGTTGCAGACTGAACACAAAACACATTTGGCTTGGCGCATTTAAAATAAGCTTCTTTAAAGAAAACATGAACGGCAAATTATTTTATACATTTATCGTTTGTTATCAATGGCTGCGTGTATCTGTCATTGTTTGTATGATATTATATGGGATACGATGGTGATACGGCACTATTATGATACATTGCGATATGATGATATGCAATCGATTCAAGTTTCATTAACACTACTAGCTCTTCGAAACAACAAAAACAAAAAAGGAAGAAATATTTAGTAAAATTTACTTTGCAATATAGATGGCATACGATAAAGGCTGTTTGATAACTGTTGGGCCTTAACAAGGTGGTAGATATTTCAATTTGAGAGACTTAATTCTAATTCCGTGAAGCCATTTGGCTTGTCTGCAGAATGTAAAACACTTGCTAAAAGGACAATAAACTTATTTAATAAATTACGTTTTAATTCACTACATTATTTTGGATCAATTTCCTTAGTTTTTTTTAATTCATTGAATTGTATTTTATTTTGACTTCATTCCGAAGATAAACTAATATTTTATTAAGTTTTTTCTTTTGTTAGGATTTTCAATATTTATTAAGTTTAAAGGCAATTTGTCGAAGATATTTGGTAATACTACAGATGATGTGTTTTTGTCCTAGTTGTTGCGATGATTAGATATATAAAAAAAAAGTTTTTAGAAAATATATTTTGGACCCCCCCTCCTCCACGACACAAAATCCTGGGCACACCACTGGTTCCAACCATAGTCGTGCTATAATATAGTTATCATATTTATATAATAAAATAACCGTAATTTAACCATTATATTGTCCCTAAATTTATATCATGATCCGAAACTATGAAAAAGTTTTTTGAATTTAAGAATATTTTTTTAAGAAATGTTTTTCCTAAAGAAAAAAATTTGGTATTAAGGATTATTTAAAGAAAGGTTCTTTGATTTTATGGACTTTTTCCAAACAAAAATACTTAAAAAAATTGTGGAATTCTAATGACATTTTTTTAATAAAAAACACAGATTTTATGGACTTTTTCAAATAGAAAAATTCTTAGATTGTAAGGATATTTTTAAGATTTTTTTTAGATAGTCCTTAAAGTCTCAGTAGTTTTTTTTTTTGTAAATTTCCTTAGAATCTTATAATATTTCTACTAGAAAATGTCTTTAGAGTCGAAGTATTTTTCATGATGAAAAGTCCTAAAAATCTGAAAATTTTTTAGAATCTAAAAATTCTAAAAATCTAGTATTTTGCATAATAAACCTTTTCGTACAAAATAACACAGATTATTATAAAAAAATTATTTTATTTATATTCTGAGAACTTTTTTCACAATAAAGGCGTTACTTTACAAGAAATTATTGAATAAACATATTTTTTTTCTTAAACAAAAAAAAATATTATTTTTTTTATTAAAAATTAAATAAATAAAAGATTTTTGTATGAAATCTTTGTATTGAATTTTTTCGATTATTGTAAATTACAGAGTAATTTGTATGAGGCATTTTCGAAAATGAAACCTCCCAGGTTAAAATAAACATATATTATCATTTTTACTTAGGTGACTGAAGTAATACATTTTTATTAGGACTGTAAATGTAAAAATAATGTTTTATTTGATTTATAATTATTTATTGCTTATTATCATATTTTTTCATAGTCAGGATTTTTTTCACAGTATGGTGTCAGCGAATCATCATAAAATATTTACTATAATAATGATGGTAGCGATTATATTGATGGTTAGAAGCCCAATAACTTGATCACTTTGCAACCATGCTTTTTCTCTACGTGTATATAAATATTATATATTTTTTTAATTAGTTTTAATAAAAAATATAATATTTAAAAAAAAAATATGTTTTTTGTTTCTTGTACCCAAAATATAAATAAAATAAACAAAACTCTGTATAACACAAGAGTTTTTTTGTACGAAAATTTCTAAAAATCTAGTATTTTGTATAAGGACTAGGTTTTTAGAAATTTTTCTGTTATAAATATTTTTAGATTCTACGGACTTTTTCTTAAAGTAAAATGCTCAGATACTTGAAAATTCTTTTAGTTTTCTTCGATCTCCTTGATTTGTGTACCATTTCTTAAATAAATATTCTGAAATTTGAACAACTATTTCATAGATTCGAATTATAGTATAACTGTAAGGACTATATTATGGTACAATTATGGTTATTTATTATCATAATGTGATACGACTACGGTTGGCACAATTACAATCCCAAAAATTTATAATGCTCTTCGAATATGATTATCATAACCATGGTATTTCTCTGCGTGAGGTAGCCTCAATATTTATCAACCATCCCTTGAACATTTTGAGGGTGTGTAATTATATGTGTCCGAGAGGGTGGTGTGTCATGGATGTGCAAATATTCAATTCAATTCTGGTATTTTCATTTTTTTTTTTTTTGTTTTGGCGGTGATAGTAAAAATCACTCATATAATTTACTAAGGCAACTGCTTACATACTTCGTATGAGCGCAAATATAGTTGGTTGTATTCTCTTTGTTGTCATTTGCCATTTTGTATTACTCTGCCAGCTATTTATCGACATTTTAAACTGATAGATGGCTGGTTGGTTCCATGGATAGATAGATAAATAAATAGATGGATGAACTGTTCTGTTTGCAATATGATTGAATGAGTTATAGGAAGTGTGTGTTTTTAAAATGGTAAATAAACATTTTACAAAAGTTTACACATTGCTTCTTGTTTTTTTTTTCAAGAGCGGTATTCACAATCTCTTTAATGCAGTTATACGTTTGGTAATTCAAAATAAAAGTAAGTAGTGAATATCGTGAATACGGGTAAAGTCCTTTTTTAAGAAGCACTTTTTGTTTAACTTTTTTTCATTACTCTTTTACTTAATAATAAATAATGTTTAATACTTTTGTTTTGTATTTGTACCGATGACCACTGTGTGTTCAATGGTGTAGTCCAGTAGTATGCTGAAGAAAGTTTAACTCTATGAAAATGTCATAAAAGTCAGACATTGCGCAAATAGCGTATTTTTTGTTGGATTTAATAAATTTAATCACTTATTTACAGAGTACATATTAGGGGTGTATTGAATTTTTTTTTTTGTAGATATATTGTTTATTTCAATATTCTTTTTTTAAATTCAAAATTTACGAATTACACCTCAGCGCCTTAAGAGGATTTGTAGAGGCTAGATAGTAGGCAACTATTATTATAATACATGTTCAATTTTAAGTAATATACTTATATTTGTTAATTTATATAGAAAATTAAAACAAATTGTATAATATTGAGAAAAATGAAAATAAATAAAAAACAAACAAAAAAAATTGAAGCTTTAATTTGGCTTAAAAGAAGTATTTCCACATTCTGTAGCAAGTATTGTTTCAGGTGAATTTTAAGGGAAGACAATACGGTAATATTTTTTATACTGTTTAGCAATTGATTATACTCATTTGGCCTAGCAAAACCAATACGTTGTATCGTTAATTTAAGCCGACATCTTACTACGCTTAAGTTCAGTGCCTGTCTTGTGATTCTTCCAGTATGCGAAATATTTTGGTGAAAGTGTATGGTGTACGATCCAATGCCATTCATACATTTAAAAACGTTAAGAAGTAATTGTTGTTTGGAAAAATGTTAGTCGCATACGTTTCAAGGAAATCCACGGTACTATGAAGTAACGGTAGATTAAAGACAATTTTAAGTGCTTTATTTTGTGCCGATTGCAACGATTTTAAAGAATTTGTTACTTTGCCGATATAAATTATTGGAAGATAGGTTAGATATGAGTGAACGAACTAGCGATTGATAATGTAGCATTTTTGTTTTAATATTAAATTTCTGCTTAAATTTGTCTAACATACCAATTTTACATGATTAATGTGGTTTTCCCAGATAAAGTTATAGTTTAAATTCATTCCAAGGTATTCAACACTATCTACTTCATTTATTGCATTTCCATCAATGTGTATACTCATGAGCTCATCATTGTTTAGGTTTTACAGTTTAAATCTAATGAACTTCGTTTTTTTTTTGAATTAAGCATTAATTTATTCAGTCTTACAAATTCTGACAAAATTGGAGCATCGTATTCAATTTGTGTTTGCAGAACTCTTTTATGTCCATAATTGTATAATAGACAAATATCATCTTCATATAAAAATATATATTATATTTTTTATATCATTTATATAAATTTAAAATAACAATGGACCAATAAGAACGCTGCCTTGAGAAACTCCACACAGTACATCCAGCTCGTTACTCCTTGACTCACCAACTTGTACAAATTAAATCATCCCTTATTAGAGATGTTGCTTCTTGAGAGCAGCCTATAAAAGTTAACTTTTTTATTAAAATATCATGATCTACCAAGTCAAAAGCTTTTGACAGATCAAAAAACACACCTCCAACCCCTATACATCCTGTATCAAGTCCTTGTATACGTGCTCAACAACATTTATAACGGCTTCTTTAGTTCCAGATCCTTTTTTGAATCCATACTGCCGATCAAATAAAATATTATATGGATGAATTATATGGACATTTTTTGAAATCGTGTTTGGTAAAAGGATGCTCGTCCGAATATTTTATTTTTTATTACAGAATTTTTTTGTGGCATTCCGAATACATAATCAAGAAAAGCATTCCTGAGGGTCAATTCTCGTTCTGTGATAATGTGAAGTGAAAAAAAACTTTTCATTTTCGTTTTCATAAGCACTTTTCACTCGAACTTTTCACAAATACATAAATTGCGATTCTCGTATGTATTATGACAAAAATGTTTCATTCGCACTGTACCCATGAAACTTTTTTAACTGTGTTATCCAAAATTTAAAGCAAATGTCAAAACAGAGAAAAACGTAAACAAAAGTGAATTAAGTTCGTAAAATTTATTTTAAATAATTATATAGAAATATCTGGATTAATTGTATTATTGGATATTACTCAAAGAATTCCGGATGAACAAAGGTAAGACAATGATGTTACAAGCATTTCATTGCAGTAAATAATTTAATAATTTATAGGAATTTTTTGAGAGTGCTGAGACGCATACTTCGTGCTGACCACAATCCATTCAAGATGACAACCGACAAGCACTTCATGTATTTATATCGGCTTACTTTAAGTGAACTATATTTGGTGCGCGTATGTAGTCTATTTAAAAAAAAAATTTCATAAAGAATATAAATAAACTATAAATAAATATGCCATACTTTTGCCATTTTTCACTGTCCTTTTGGGTCGCACTAAAACTGTTAAGGCTCGCCGCTAATTCGTTACACTTTTCGTCTCTAAATTTGGCACCATCTGCGGTTACAAATCTGTAAATATGGAATTAATAAAAGTGTGATTATGGTTATTAAGCTACTTATCGTTTGCAATGTCCACATGCTTTTCTCAATAATTAATTAAATACTCCTTTTGGCTTTCGCTGGCACGCTTTCCTCTTACAATCTTCTCCATGTTTTTTCACTTATATATAGTCTGTGTAAACAATTTTTTCATATGAAAATATTTTGACAGTTGTTTGCACTGTTACACAAAACAAGAATCGCCAGTGCTGTGCAATCGTGAAAAAATCTTGTTTCGTTCCACTTTTTTTTTTCATATGAAAACGTTTTGATATTTCTTTACATTTTTTCACAGAACGCGAATCAAAAGTACTATGAAAACGTGAAAAAACTTTTCATTTCACCGTTTCACAGAACGAGAATTGACCCTCTGGTGATAGCACCTTTGGGTTAAACTTGATTTCGACAAGAACTAAAATGTTATGGTTATGAAAATTTTGTTTCTTTTTATAAATTTGTTGGAGTATATTTTTGTTGAGCGACATATTTGATTTACATCAATGCTGGCAACGGTGTTTGTTATAACTAAGGTTACCAAAAAAAAAGCTCTAAAAACTAAGACTAAGTAAGTAAAATTTCGCCTATTGAAATGCCAGCCGAAAGCCCCGAGACACGTAACCCTGAGACATTTTACAAAGATATTTTGATTATTAGTTTAAGTCATAAGTGATTTTTTTTTTATTATATTTTAATGAGAAAAAAAATCAAAATTTTTTCAGAAAATAAAATGGCATATGATTTATTAAAATCTGTTCCACTAATGTGTAATTTACCCGAGACTCATATGAGTGATTTGTATTATAAATGCAAATATTACGTGTACGTATTGATGTACTTTAATTCGAATTAAATATATTCCAGAGTAGGATCAATATTGCGGTATCATTATTTTTTGAACTACAAATAATGATAACTCCTTACCTTCTACATTATTTTTAAAAAGCAGCAAAATCAATACAAAAGAGTCTTTTTATTAATATACAGGGTGTCCGCCGGGAAGGTATACTACATTGTTTGTATATAATTTTTGATTTAATGAAAGAGAATGGATCTTATATTGATAAATGTTTTATTTAATGTCGGCAATTATGTATGGAATACAATATCAGATAAATGTGCGTCTCTGTTGGCCTCACAAATGCGAGTCCTTTTGACCACTTTTTTCATTACATTCTCACACATTTCACGAGGTATTTCATTTATTTCATAACGAATATTTTGTTTGAGTTGCTCAAGCGTTTCTGGTATGTTTGCATTAACCTTGCTTTTCCGATATCCCCACAAAAAGAAGTCCGGAGAAGTCAAATCAGGCGACCGTGGAGGCCAATCAACATCACCATTTCTTGAAATAACTTGTTGGGGAAAGAGGCCTGGCAGTAATTCCATTGTTATCCTGGCTGTATGCGATGTGGCACCGTCTTGTTGATACCACATGTTAATCAAGCCCAAAGCATGCAGTTGTGGCGTTTAAAAGTTTTTAATAATATCACAGTTACCGTTATGCCGTTTTCATTTTCAAAGAAGTAAGGTCCAATGATTCATCCTGACCAAATTGCACACCAGACTGTCACTTTTAATGGGTGCAAAGGTGACTGATGAATAATTTGAGGGTTTCCAATGCCCAGAACCGACTATTCTGTTTATTCACATATCCCTCCAAATGAAAATGTGCCTCGTCACTCATTATGATTTTTTCATGAAAATCGGGGTTGTCATGTGCGAGCAGTTTTAAAGATTAAAACACGTTGGTTTATCGAATATTTTTCCATGATAAATTTGCCACGTGTCTACTTCACGACTGACAAATATGAACTGTCAAGACTAATGTTTACCAAAATGGCGGCAAAACAAAGTAGTATACCTTCCCGGCGGACACCCTGTATAATCAAAATACATATTATATGACCATTTTAAGTTGCATTAGGAAATTTGATTCGGACAGTTTCTTTTAGGTTTCTAAAAAGAAACGTATGAAGTTCTAAAATAGTTTTTGTCTTCCAGAATTAATGCCAACTGATATTTGGGACAGTATGTTGCAGTTATAATTTAACATGTATGCCCCAATTAATCCATAACTTTGTAGATCGTACGAAGTATTTTCAATGTGATGTGTTCGAACGAAAAAAAAATTAAGGTAAATTGACGTCCACAAACTGCGACAATTGTACGCCAATGCCAAAACATTTTTTTTTTTGAAATAGAGATAGTGGATTTATTAAATTGTTAATTACCTTTATGACAATTTTATTTTAAATAAAATGATAACATTATAAAAACACATGCATGAGCAATGGCTATAGCTAAGTATTTCTTATCTCTGCGACCTCGCGAACTTTCTTTTTTAATAATAATTTAAAATAATTAATATTGTTCCATAAAAAACTACGTAGTACATATAAGTACATATTTATTTTCTATTTGCTGGCACATTCTTCCAGACTGAATGGCATTTTTAAGTAATTAGGTAATTGCTAATCTAAGTGCAAAAAAATAAATACAATAACAACTGACACGAATTTCAGTATTACTAATGTTAAAAATATTCTATTATAGAGCAATTCCATATGAAAGCGATTGGACGACCCCTCTCCGATTTTAAAATAAATAGTCTCAATCGATTGCCCAGCAAAAAATAATGTACCTACATATTTTTTTTTTTTTTATAGTGACTGGTTTAGTGGTGGTGTACACCATTGTCATGTGACAAAATTGAAGAATTCTTCATAAGGGACCTCATTGAAAGTTGTTTTAAAAAATAATTTTTGCTTTAAGAATCAGCAATAAAAAAATGGGCCCCGACTCCTTGTTTGGACAGGAGAAGAGCATTTAAGAGACCACCTTGTTCTCATTGTTTTTATATTTTTTATAATTGAATTATTTTTAATTATTTAATATTATTTTATTTTATTATTAAAAATACATTTTAAAAATTATTTTACAGTTAAAAATACATTTATGAAGACAAAATCAATTTTTTTTTAAGAGCCCCAAGTTGAGTGTGTAGTGAATATGGTCTGCCTGCCTTCACAAGATCGGCCATAAATCCATGGATAATAGCAGCAGTGGCATGTAATGGCACACCAAACCCGACTGAGGCTACAGGTCATAAAATGTTTTGTAAATTTTTTAAATTACCAGGTAATAAATATTTCGCCTAAAATGACACGTGCAGAAACAAGTCATAAAACACGGATTTTCCATAAATATGGCGAAATATTTATTACCTGGTAATTTAAAAAATTTACAAAACATTTTATGACCTGTGGTCGGCTTATTGGCAGTAACCAATTAAGTCCCTCTTTAAAAAACATTTTATGACCAGTAGTTCACGCAAATTTTCCTATTAACGAAAAGCAAATATCGCTTATTTTTTTTTACCTATTTTTTACCAAAAAATAAATATAAATACTTCACACACTCTGAGTCAAATTTCAGTTGAATACTAAACGTGAAAGTGTTAAAGTGTTTTTTTTGTAAAGTAAAGAGTGAAGCTGTAAAGACAATTTAAAGTAAAATGAATAAATTTTGCTGCAATCCGTTTAACAAGAGTGGACATCGTTCGAAAAAAATAAAAGTATTAAAATTCATTCATGTTTCGAAGCGATACATGAATGAATTAAATATACAATACGGTGAAGAAGCAGAATTCATTTGCCCCAAGTGTAAAATCGATTTGTCTCAACAAGCAAATGCATTGAAACAAATGCAACCACAAATCGAGAGTGAAATGACAATTGAACAAAATGTTTCATCTGATAGTGAGGCAGAAATTCCGATGGTCAATATGTCTTTGAGTCCTTTGAATGAGGCTATTACCACTTTAGGTGAAACGCCTATTAGAAAAAGAAAGTTGCGAAGTGAAAAATACAGGAAAGATGAAAAAGGCAAGGTTATGAGTGCAATCGCGACAATATTTGATGAAGGCTCTGATAACGAATGCAGTCAAGCAGATGACGTTGATGACGGCAAACAAATGATTGAGCAGTTGAAAAGAAAATTCAATTTAGCGACCACTTTTCCGGAGAAATATCTCATTTTATCTGTGCTGCCTCAATCATGGTCTATACGCAAGATTTCTGAACAGTTTCAAACATCTTTTTACATCGCGAGAAGAAGCAAAGAATTAGTTCGACAGAAGGGCATATTGGCGACTCCCACCAAGAAATTTGGCTCAAGGACCCTCAGCGAAGCAACGGTGAAATTGATTCAAGATTTTTACTGCAATGATGACAACAGCCGCGCCTGCCCAGGTACACGTGACTATGTTATCACACGTGAAGATGGAGAAAAAGTACACAAGCAGCGCAGATTATTATTATGTAAAAAAAAACTGCAAGGTCGAGTGGCACTTTTTTGCGACGTCCCACGGTAAGGGCCCATGCGATGCGTTAGGGGGAACCCTAAAACGCATGGCGACTAAGGCAAGTTTGCAAAGGCCATATACTGACCAGATCTTAAATGTACAACATTTGTTTTCGTGGATTCAAAGCAAGGAAATTGCCATTAACACAGTTTTAAGCACTCAAAAAGAACACGATGCCATGGAGCGACGACTTCAAAACAGATATAATAATGTCAAAACTATAACTGGAACGCAAAAGTTTCATTGCTTCATACCAAATATTTCTGATATGTCAATTAATGTAAAGCGGTACTCTTCGTCTGCCGACGTGCTAAATTTAAAGTTACTTTATTTTTATAATGATGCCAAGACAAGTGAAATTTTTAATAAATATTGTAATTAAGTATAGGCAGCAAAATAAGAAAGATTTTTTCTTCATAAATGTATTTTTAAAATGTATTTTTAATAATAAAATAAAATAATGTTAAATAATTAAAAATAATTCAATTATAAAAAATATAAAAACAATGAGAACAAGGTGGTATCTTAAATGCTCTTTTCCTGTCCAAACAAGGAGTCGGGGCCCATTTTTTTATTGCTGATTCTTAAAGCAAAAATTATGAGGAATCCAAAAAAAATAAAATTAGCCGGAAAATTTAGGAGCTTCTGTGGAAATCGGAAAATTTAATTTTCATGGGAAAATTTAATTTTCATGGGAAAAAAGGTAAATTTCTGAGAAAAATTAGGAAAATTTTATTTTTCAATTAAAGCCTGATTCAATACCTTTCCAACGAGCTATCACTCGTTGCGATCGCTTTAGTAGTTTTTTTTTTAAACAACTTTCAATGAGGTCCCTTATAAAGAATTCTTCAATTTTGTCACACGACAGTGGTGTACACCACCACTAAACCAGTCACTATAAAAAAAAAAAATATGTAGGTACATTATTTTTTGCTGGGCAATCGATTGAGACTATTTATTTTAAAATCGGAGAGGGGTCGTCCAAAAATTTGCCAATTTTGATCGTTTTCATATGGAATTGCTCTATATTTTTTTTTTTCGTTTTCCTAATAATGGAACGTAAAACAGTTTTGATAAGAAAACTATTTAAATTGTGTTATATTCTTAAGCTACTAAATGTAATTGTACACTACACACTGCAGTGCAGGTGGGATTTTATAATAAATAACCCAATTAAATACTCGAAATTAATAAAAAAGCACAGCCAAAGAACTATATGAAAAAGCTTTGCCATATTCTTAAAAATTAGCTTTCCGTGCCCTTGTTTTACGGTTTGAATACAATGAAATCACTTTCAAAGAACTGAAAATTATAAATAATTTCCTAGCACTTGATTTTCAAAACATTCTAAAGTCTTTGTAGGTGAAAATCTTTTAAATTTGTAAAAGGTTTTCACATAGTCGCTTTGAATCAACCACATTAGTTTTAACTTGAGTAAACATCAAACACATTGTTAAACAGATGTTCAAATTACGCATTTTATTGCCAATAGTGATAATGATAGTAATTTCTTTGTTTAAATTAATAATTAAATAAAAATTAATTTACTTAGAAAAATTGGTCATAAGTTTTCAAAGTCCTCAGCTGATAACAAAACAAAACTGATGCTTTGTTTTTTAAATATTATTGTTATTATTAAAATTTCCGATTTAGTTCTGGAGATTAAAACCATGCGCAAATGATTAGATTTCTGTTCCTAGTGGTTCATGAAATACAGCATCTTAAAATAGAAAAAAAGTCAAGAAAATTTTGTAAAAGTAGTTTTGTTAAAATGCATTTTTATTTTGAAGTGTTTTAAACATGAAAACCAATTTTTTAAAAAACTTAATAAAAAAATTATATGGTTTACTAGCCGAGTTTTTGGGATATCAGTTAAATTTGGTTTAGCTAAGCCGAAAAAGAATTTTATCAGCCATTGCCAAGTTTGTTAACATACCTTTGTCGGAGCATAGAATTTTATTCTTTATTGAAGTAAAAAAAAATAAATCAAATTTCAAAAGCAGTATTCCAATTGCATACAGCGCTAAATTAAGTTTCAAGATGATCTTCACCCTAAGTACTCGGTCTTATGGGTTAGTTAGAAATTAATCGACTCTTCATATCAACTCAATTGATTCTCCAGTTCAATCGGTTAGTCTAAAAAAAATTTTAAATTATTCGATTAACCAAATTGCATAAAAAAATGTGCAAATTAAGTTAGTGTTTTGTAAAAATTCTTTTTTTTTTTGCTGTCCTCTCTATCACATATTTACCTTTTATCCAAATTGGAATGAATCACAGCGCAGGCGTTCTATCTACGTTTAAAATTTTGTAAAGTTAAGCCTTTATACGTCAGACGTACGTTTGAAGTTTAAAAAAAATTATAATTTTTTCAGAAAATAAACCAGCATAAGAATCATTAAAATTTGTTACACTAATGTGTAATTTACCCCAAAGAATTATGAGAAATTTGTATTATAAATGCAAATATTACGTATACGTATTGGTGCACTTTAATTCGAATTAAACATATTCCAATGTTAATTCAATAATGGGGTATCATTATTTTTTTAACTACAAATAATGATACCTTCTTATCTTCAACATTACTTTAAATATAATATATATAAATGGTATATAAGCAAAAACCAAAAGAAAAAACAATAAATAAAGTCATTGCAAAAGAATTTTAGAAGTCTTGGTATTGGTAATATTTAAAAATGTGTAAAAAATTAATAAATTTAACTAAAATTCAGCAAAAAAAAAAATAAATAAACCATTGTCCACAGTCTGAGGTTTCTTTAGGTAGGCCGGCGACTTCATAAAACCCCAAAGAAAAAAAAAAGCGGATTTATATGTGAGTAGGTCCAAATATGATCCAATTTTCTTGAAGCTCCAAGCTTGATTCTTGGTCTTACCGTATATTTCTAAATCTTAACTAGATATCTACAGTGTGACTAATTACCTTTTAATGCTAATTTAGAAAGAGTTTTTCAATGCTAGCTAAATCTGCTATACCGGACCGATTCCAACCAAAGTTAACAAGGGCTAATTGAAACTTGCGTAAAACATAAATCTACTCAAAAAGTGATTCTGAGCTGATTGGTATAAGGTGGCGGCTAAGTCTGATATTTTTTTGGGATACTTACAAACAACAGCACAAGCTCATTATATACTGACCACTTTAAATGTTTTGATTTGATAAGTTCTCAGAATTTGGGGGTTTCTTTAGGGAAAATTCCTGAAATCCTAAAGACATTTTAATTAGAAAGTCTTAAATTAAAAAGCATTTTTAACAACATAATGATCCTAGTACTTAAAGCTTTTTATAGCACATTTTATAGCAAAAATTTAAAAAGTTTCTCTTTATAAAAAAATCATCAGAATTTGATGGTAATTTAAAAAAAAAAATACTCGGAGCTTAATGGGTTTTCTTCTCAGAGTCTGATGATTTTTGTTTTTAATCCGAGGACTATTCTCTATAAAAAAACAATACGATTTTTAGAATTTTTTCGTATAGAAAAACTCTTTAATTCTAAGGACGTCGAAGGAACACTATTTTATACGAGTTTTTAGCTATGACAACTTTTTAAAAATCTGAGAAAAACCATCATATTCTGAGCACTTTTTCCATTAAAAAAACTCTTAGATTTTGAGGAGTTTTTCTAAAGAAATCACTTAAAAGATTATAGAATATTTTTTATAGAAAACCCCTCTATGGATTTTTTTTGTTAAATATTAAAGGCATTTTCCTGCTGAAAAACTCTCAGCTTCTGTGTACCTTGGTGATATGTCGAAAGTAGCTTAAAAGATAGAAATTTCCACGTCCTATGACAAGCCCATGTTAAAGTTACCGGTTACTTTCATATAAGAGAACCAACTCGAGGACCGGTTTCTACCACAAAGTTCCGGTCACGTGACTAACTCTATAACTAGTCCATTTCCCGTAGGGATTCCTTATCGAGCTAAAGATCCTTTATTTATAAAAAATTTATTTATCCCAATATTTCGTCACCACATTGGGTGACTTCTTCAGGGGAAATTGTCTTTTTTATAATTAATAAATTAAAATTATAAACTGAAAACTTATATATAACAATTTTTTTAAAAAAGGCGGTAAGAGTTATTAACTATTTTTCTAAACACCCGAATAGAATCATACTTAATACGGCTAAGAATTTGATTGAAAGGATATTAAAGATTAGCGACACAAAATTTCATAAAACTAATATAGAAAAGATTAAAAATATTTTGTTAAATAATAATTACCCAATTCAATTAATCTGTAGATTGATAAGACAATGTAAAAAACAGAATAATATGAGAACATATTATTCTGAAAAATTTATAAATCTCTAACTTATGTTCCTCCTATATCTGAAAGATTAGAAAAATCGAAAATTTATTGATAATAAGAAATATATAGTAGCACATAGAACATATTACACATTAGGTAGATTATTTAGCAAAACGAAAGATAAAATAGATAAATCTGAAATGTCCAATTTAGTTTATGAAATACCTTGTAGTGGAAATGATAATGAGAATTGTTGTAATGTATATGTAGGTACAACAAAGAATAAATTAAAAACAAGAATTGCAGGACACAGATCTGATCAAAAATACAGGAACACTACTTCTACACAGAAAACAGCGTTATCATTACATTGCACGAATTTTAATCATTATCTTGATTTTGATAGGACGTCAATTTTAAACACGGAAAATAATTACAGACGTAGATATATGTTAGAAATGTTACAAATTATGAAGGTACCATCTACACAACGAATTAATTATGAAACAGAGATAGCAAATATTGCACAAAATTACAGACATTTAGTTAATAAAAACTAGGATAAATATTATTATGTTAAATGATATGTATATAAAATATTTTTGTTCATGTAATATTTTAATTTTTCAAATATTGTTATTTTTGTTTTCTGTGATATTTTTATTTTTTAATATTGACAAAAATAATTTTTGATTTACCGCCATTTTTAAAAAAATTGTTATATATAAGTTTTCAGTTTATAATTTTAATTTATTAATTATAAAAAAAGACAATTTCCCCTGAAGAAGTCACCCGATGTGGTGACGAATTATTGGGATAAATAAATATTTATATTTAAATTTTTTATAAATAAAGGATCTTTAGCTCGATAAGGAATATTACATGAATAGAGAAGATCGAAGAAAACTAAAATTAATTTATAGTTTGTATACAAATTTTTATTGTAAAAACTAAAGGGGAATGTGTTGTATCTTAAAAAAGTTGTACCTTAAAACGGCTGGTTTTTACTGCCTTTCTAACGTTTGCTAAAAAAAATTTTCTTCTACAAGGTATTTTAATTTGTCTTATCTATACCCATATTAAATTTTCATCTTTTAAGTCTATAATTGCTTCGAAAAATGGTGGTTATACCTTCAATCGCTAAAAAGGCTTATCCGTAAAAATTTTGAAGTGAAACAGTTAAAATTCTTAAAAGCAGTTCCGTTTATTGGTATATTAGTGCATGCAATCAAATTTTCATATTTTGTTAATACTAGTGTAGTTTAGTTTGTTATTATTGGACAAAGTATTACATTTTTCAAAATGTTGTAGTACATTGAAACTATGTTTTTTAATATTGTTTTTTACAATAACACACTGGATCACATTAAACCAAAATATTTTTACTATTTTTTGTATAATATCAAGAAACAAAGTTTTACCTACATGCAGAGAAGAAACATGGTTGAAACATAATCACTGCTACCATATTATGCTTGCTAAATTCGGGTATGTACAATCAAGTTATTGGTTATAAATAGGTTCTACCCATCAACATGGTCGCTATAGTAAATATTTTATTATTTTATGATTGCCACTTTCTATTTTAAAACATAATTGACTGTAACCATACTGTGGTAACAAAAATTCTGGGTTTGAAAAGAATATGCTAATTATGGTACTATAAAATGCTGACAACAATCAATGAATAATTATAAATCAAATAAAACATGACTTTCACATTTACAAGTCATAATACCGTCTTATTTTCATAAAAAAAAACTGTATCAGTTCAGTCATCCATGTAAAAATGGTTCTATTTTCGAAAATGCCTCATAATATACAGTAGTCAATTCATTGTCGAAAAGTTCATTGTCATAATGATTCTATATAAATATTTTAAATTTTTTATCTTTTCAATAAAAACAATAACAATTATTTTTAATAATAATATGTTTAATGAATTTTTTGTGAAATAACGACTTTATGGTGGAAAAAGTACTCAGTTGAAAAGTAAGCAGTTGTTGCGATATGGACTTGACTATTTAAAACATTTCAAGGTACAACACATTTCCCTACATAAACTATGGTGAATTTCAGCTGTCATCAGCAAATGTTTTCCAATAAAATATTTTTGTTGATATGTAAGTTTTGTTGATAATAGTGTTTAAACATAAATTAAACTTGTTTAACATATTCAAATTAATATGATGACTATATGACAATTGTTTGTCAGAATCAGAATCAAGCAACAGTTGGTAAATAATACTGTTAATATTTATGTATGAGTTTATAAATTAAAGCTGACAGTATTTTTTATGCATTCATTATTATTATTTTTTCTTTTTTTGTGCAAATTTTTTTACCTTTTTTAAATACATATTTAGCTATAATAGCACGATATTAAATACATGTTTAATATTTATAGAGAAAAGAAAACAGAAACTGAATAACCAACCATATGATACAAAGTAAACAATTGAAAAATATTGAAAGTTGTTGGTGTTAAAGTGTCAATTTGTGATTTGTATTCAATTATTGAAACAAAAAATAAACAAACAAACAAAATTAAAATCTTAACATTGTTGCTATTTTTACATATTTGGTAATAACGAAATGATTGGCAAGTAACATTGTGCAACGTAAAAATAAAAAAGTTGTGGAATTGAAAGGTTTCCTTTCAATGATATTGCAATGTACAATTTATACTACAAATATCTTTTTCTTATAGTACTAACTGTCTGTCCATTTGTATATTTTTGTGAATGTTTGTAACGTTTGTATGTATGTGATCCATAGTCCATAATTACTATATTATTTGTTTTCTTCTATTTGTTAAGTGTAATCACAGTTTACTCGAAAAAGTCTTTGCACAGACTTCTACTAAAACTATTTTAAAGTATTTAGGCCTTATAAACCTGAATTTGGAATCCAAAATTTTCGATCAAATCGGCTTTCCATTTTAAACCCCTGACGCAGTATAGAATTTATGGTTAGAAGTTCAAAGAAATCTGTTTATATTTATTATTGACTTGAATTCCAAATAAAATTACATTTCATTTGAGTATAATTATGCCGGGACATGTTCAAGGATGTCTTAGCGACCTCTTTACGATCTTGAAAATTGTCTGTATTTGGAATTGTCCTTATAGCTCTAAGATTTGCTCAAAATATTAGTCTAAATACCCTTCGGGAAAAGTACCTATCCCAGGACACGTCGCGTGACCGGTTCATTGTGATAGGGACAGTTCACGGACCGGTTTTTTATATGCAATGGACAGGTCACTTTAACATGGGCTTGCCTTCTGTAAAATGTCACAGGACTGGGCTAAAATAACATGTGACACAGCTAACCCCTCAAAAAAAAAAAAAAAAAGGCATACTCGTACTTTCAAACTCATCACGTGATAGAGGCTTTTATTTATTTATTTATTTATTTATTTATTTATTTATTTATTTAATTATTTATTTATTTATTTATTTATTTATTTATTTATTTATTTATTTATTTATTTAGTTATTTATTTATTTTTTTATTTATTTATTTTTTTTTTATTTATTTATTTATTTATTTAATTATTTATTTCAGTCCATGGATACAAAACTCCTTACAGACTATTATTAAAGTAAATATAATATTCAGTCACGACCTGCGAATTTCACCACCGTATTCCTTGGCTCATTTCATGAAAATATGTCAATTACGACCATCCCCGAAAATGCAAGTGTGCGAAATGGCAGCGGTTTGAGAATTTTCGGAGGGTGGTACGGTAAAATTGCTAACTTCTGAACCAGTGGTGGGATATTTTGTTATTGGGCTTGTTGGAAAGGTCTTTGGGAGACCTTTCAGAATCATTTAAGAAAAAATTAAAAAAAAGTGAAATCGCCAAGATACAGAGCTTTAAAAAAAAAATTGAAAAAAAGACATAAAAACGTGCACATAACCTCAATTTGCTTTGTTTAGTATTTAGAAGCGAAATAACAGCACACATTCATTTGTTTTTGTAAATTAACATTAAGAAAAATGTTTGCATTTCAGTCAAATGGGCATAACTTTGGAATGGTAAGACCTCTGGGCTTTCCTTAGAGCATTTTGGAAAGATAAAGAGGTAGGGATATATTTTAAGAGAAAAATACTCACAAGTTACCTGCCATCTGTCTGAGCAAATTGTGGTTATGTGCACGCTGTTATGTCTCCTTTCCATTTTTTTTTTCAAAAGCTCTGTATCTCAGTGATTTCACTTTTTTAATTTTTTCTTTATTGATTCTGAAAGGTCTCCCAAAGGCCTTTCCAACAACCCCAAAAAAAAATCCGACCACTGGTTCAGAAGTTAGCAATTTTACCCTACTACCCTCCGACCTCCAATCCGAAAATTTTTAAACCGCTGCCATTTCGCACACTTGCATTTTCGGGGATGGTCGTAATTGACATATTTTCATGAAATGAGCCAAGGTTTACGCTGGTTAAAATATTTATAAGAAAAATAAATTTTATTTGAATACAGCAAAAAGAAATAGTTTAAATTTATATTTTGTTGTACAAAATTCAATAAAAATTCAGATTTTTTCTGAAGGCTCAAATTAATATTATTAAATGTAATAAATGCGCTAGTTAACGTACCATTGATAGCATAATTAGTCCGATGAATTGGGACATTAAAGGTATCAATAAACCTAAGACTTCTTGATGGAACATAAAATGGAATTAAAGATAACAAGTCAGGACTGTCAATGTTATGATTGTTTATATCAAATACAAGTAAAGCGAATCATAAAGTTCGGGGGAATCATAAAATTCATAAACCAATAAATAGGCATTTATATTCATATTGAATAGATTCCAGGTAATAAAGTGATCTTAAAAGTAAACGTTGAACTCTCTCAATACGGGAGATATGAGTAGAGACATGAGGACTCCAAACGAAAGAAGCATATTCTAACTTCGATGTCATGAAGGAATATAAATATATTTAACTGTCTAAGGATCGGTAAACGACATAGCAGTATCAAACACCACCCATAAATCGATTTTAGATTTAAATCTTTTTAAATAGTAGTTATTAATATTAAAAATAAAAGAAATAGGATGCAAAGACCTATAAAATGAGATATGATAACATTTGCCAAGACTTAAATGCAGGTTATTTGATCTACACCATTCTCCAAGATTATCCAGACCGAGTTGTAAATCAAAAAGATCCCCCAATAACTCCGCTGGTAAAAATATTTTTAAATCATCTGCGTATAAAATAAATCATTATTTGTTAAAGCAAAGAGAGAAATTATTAATAAATTAAAAAACAACGGGCCCAATACGTACCCTGAGGTACACCCGAAGTTTGCATATGGGGTCTGGATTCATAGCACATATCCTATTACATAAATATGACTTAATCCATCATAAAAAGTTTGAATGAAAGCCTAATTGTTGTAATTTCGAAAAAAGAACAGAATGTCACAATATGTCAAATGCCTTAGAAAAATCGGTATAAATTACTTTGACTTGGCTGCCATGTTCAAGGGCAGTTAAAAAATATTCACTAAAAACTGTTTAGTTTGTTACCGTAGATCTACCCGAAAAAAATCCATATTGGTTTGGAAATATCCAAGACTTTCATAAGAAAAACAACTTTTTGAAACGCTGCACAGTGGGGTGAATAATATAAAAAGTGGCGATTAATTGAGGGAAGTCGTAATTTTTAAATATTGGTATTTTTTATATATGGATATTTATAAATACATAAAAAACTGCATTTTTTAAAAAGATAGGTGGAAAAAAATTTTTAACCTTTTATGGGCTGTATTTGTATTTTGGAAAAAATGGTCTTATTTCGCATTATTCGCTGTAATGAAAAAAGATAAATTAGTAAATGAAATTGCAAATTAGGGCTACTTTATGTGGTTTTAGAGAAAAAAATGTGTTTTTAAAAAATAAAAAGAATAAATATTTAATATGTATTTATGTTTGTAAAATTTTAAAATAAAATTCGATTTTTTTCTCCAAATTCCATAATTCCACAAGCTTAACTCAATTAAGTCACAATAGAAAATATTTATTTTTTTATTGATCAATATTCATAAAAAAAAAACAAACAACAATATCAGAAAAAATATATAAAAATAGAATTGTAAGTCTTTTTAATTTACTTTATTTCATTAACTTCAATAGTATTATTTACTTCATAATCATCATTTACTTCATAATTATCATTAAATTCATTGAAATAATCTTCATCATCATCGCCTCCATTATCATTTTCATTGTGGGGAAGAATAAGTAACTCCAATTCAGACATTCAGGCATTTGCTCCATTTTCTTTTTACAACTATTCCTCATGCTTGAAATTAATAAATCAGAACTTAAAAGAAATCTATTAAACACGTCTTCTATTGTATTTTCCCGACTGTATTTACGCGAAAAGTGCTCCCTATAACTTTGAAGTCCTTATTTCTAGCTTCCTATGATTCAGTTAGTTGACGAATAGGCAATGATGAAAGCGATATAATTTCTGGTCCGTGAATAAAGTATTTATGTGGAGTAGGAGGCATATAATTTTTAACAAATAGCCTGGCATATTAATATTGATATTAATATTGTGTGCATATTTTTAATCATCTGTAAATCAATTTTTGTAATTTCTGCATATACTTTAGCATTCTTAAAAAACGCCTTGCAGTATTACCATCTTTTGAGTTTCCAAAGCCTGGTTTTGGTTGGTCAACAGTCAATCGAATTTTTTCTCTAAATTTTCTTTGAATGGGATTTTTTGTATCAGCAATTATTTTTTTTTTTTTCATCACATCTAGTTTGCCATTTTTTAATCAGAAGTTTATATGACAAGTGAATAAGCGCTCAAAAAATCTTACCCAGCCATTAAGGACAGATAAACCAAACTCCATGATATCTGGATTTACATCTCTTGCAATCATTTTATCAATATTGTTGAACTCTTTGCTTGTGGCGCCACATATACAGCACTTTTGTGTTGACTTTGTGTCTGTTAAATCATTGCAGACTTTACCGTGAAAAATTCTAATCGTTGTGAATAAAACAGAATTATTTTTTTTTTCGTTAGTGTACGTCATTTAAAATTACTCACACACCCATCTCTAATAAACACCACACTGATTAGCTATACATATATCGAAAATACCCAGTTTTTAGAGCAATTTGAAATTTTTTTTTAATATTTCCAAATCACTTACCTAAACGAAAAATAATTAATTATATGCTCAAATACCTAAAGTAGACGGTTCCATTATAAAACTTTTTAAATAAAAAAAAAAATAATCACTTGAAATATCAAATTTTTCACTTTCAACCAATGCGCGTAAAAATAATAATAATTATTGAACTTTTAATACACACTGCGAATAAAGTAAACAACTTAGAAACTTAATTTTTGCAATTAGTGATGTCGAATTTTATCTACTCTCACCCGGTACCAAATACGGTTGTGAAAGTTGAAGTTCATCTTTTAAATTAATCGCCACTTTTGATAGATTTTCAGACCCAATATGTGAAAGAGACTTTCTATAACGATCACGTGATAGGTACTTTAGAAACGGATCCTGTGTTCACCTACTACAGGACTGGTACTCTCAGACCCATCGCGTGATATAAATCTTTTAACCGATTACGTGGTAGGTAATTTAGGATCTGGTCCTCTTTTCATCAATCTCGTGATATGTATTTTCGGAACGGGTCTTGTTTTCAACTATTACGGGACAGGTCCCAATTCTACATAAGCTGACCCCTTTTTTCCACAGGGTAAAACTATACTCAAGCAAGACACATTAAATAATAAGTCTAAAAATGCAAATCTATTTAGAAGGTTCAAAAATATTTGAAAAATGGATCAAACTGTTGAACCAAATTTTTATGTCATTAAAAATATGTGGGTTCAGAATGTGAAATTATTTGTCAAATATTTTTGATTCAATTTTTTAAGTGTGCAATTTTAATCCATAAAATAAATAAAATATTTAAGGAATTTTTCCACAATATTGATCCATGAAATATTTTTTGCCTGGGTCAACGGTTGAAAAATAACTGGCCCAAAACTCTGAAAAAACTTAGACATAATTTTTTTGACTTTATATTTACTAGCCCAAAATAGTCTAAAAAATGATGCTTATGCATAGTAATTTTATTACACTAAGAAAACAGTTAGCAAAGATAGCAAAAAATGTTAAATCAAAAATAATTTAATCAAGAGGCTGCTTGCAGAAGAATTGCTAACGTCTGCAAAATTGCGTAGTTGAAAATCAGTGAGCTGATTTTTAGCAAAAATTTAGTAAATTCAGCAAAAGTTGTCCTAAAACTTAGTCGATTGTAAATAAAAAAGCTCTTGCTTAAACCAAAAAATTTTTTGCTGAATATAAGTAGACTAAAGAAAAAAAAAACATTAAAAAAATTTGCAGAAAAATAAAATGCTTTATTTATTTGCTTAAATTTTAGACCTAGACATTGTCCCTTTTTTTTGTGAGATTCTAAAAATAATGTACAAAACCTTTGTAAAATAATATAAAAAATATCCAGATATGATTAAATTCAAAATCGAAAAATATTTAAAAATATTGATAAATAAAATATAAACTAAATAATCTCAATTAGTTACATTTTGCATGTTTGTTTTATTTTCGCTAATTTCCATAAAATTTAAATATTTTAGACTTTATCATTATTAAATTTAAATATTTTATTCTGCCTATAATTTAAATCATAAACAACCACTATAATAAATATGTATAAGCTAACACAATATTTAATATTTTTTATATTCACATTTATTTTTTCATTTTTATGTATAACATATGTAAAGGGTGTCCCAAGAAGAACGCAATTTTTAAATCTGGCAACATTCGAAGTGTCATTGTTTGACATTTGAACAATTGTTATTGTTTGCTAGTAGAAGGTACGAGGTTAGTAAAAATGGAGCGCTAGACAAATGAACAACGCATTCTCATTGTGAAATTGTTTTACCAAAATGGTGAAAGTTTTGCGGATACAGTTCGCAAATTGCGATCAATTTGGGGTCACAATAATGCTCCAAAAGAGTCAACTGTAAAGAGATTAATGGATAAATTTGCCGAAACTGGGTCTGTTAGTGATGTAAAGACAACAACGCGCCATCGACCAGGTCGATCGACCGAAAATGTCGCAGCTGTACGTGATGATGTCGCTCAAACTACATCCACCTCAATTCGACACCGAGCTCAGCAAATTGGTGTCTCCAAATCCACTTTGCAGCGAATTTTGACGAAAGATTTGCATCTTCATGCATACAAAGTTCAATTGACTCAGGAACTGAAGCCAGCTGACCATGGACAGCGAAGGGAGTTCGTTAATTGGGTATTGGAGAGACAACATGAAAATGCTGATTTTGCCGATAAAATCATCTTCAGTGACGAGGCCCATTTTCATCTTGATGGCTTTGTCAATAGGCAGAATTGTCGCACTTGGGGTGAGGAAAATCCTCGAGTGATTCACGAGAAGCAAATGCATCCTCAACGTGTCACTGTGTGGTGTGGTTTTTGGGCTGGAGGAATCATTGGACCTTTTTTTTATGAAAATGAGGCAGGTCAAGCGCAAACAGTCAATGGTGTTCGGTATCGTGAAATGATAACCAGTTTTTTCTTGCCTAGAATTTAAGAAATGAATGTGGAGGGCATGTGGTTCCAACAAGACGGCGCCACATGTCATACAGCCAGAGAAACAATTCAATTGCTGCATCAGTCATTTCCCGGTCGTGTTATTTCGCGTTTTGGAGATCAGAATTGGCCACCTAGATCGTGCGATTTAACACCATTAGATTTTTTTCTTTGGGGTTTTTTGAAGTCGATGGTTTACGCGAATAAGCCGACGACGACTCAAGCCTTAAAAGAGGAAATTGGACGCTGCATTAATGAAATACCGCAGCATTCATGGAAAACGGTCATTGAAAATTTCATTAAAAGATCGCGTGCATGCCAGCAAAGCCGCGGCGGCCATCTGCACGATATATTGTTCCATACATAACCTCATTATGTCTACTTTGCGATATAAAAAAAGTTTCACGATTTTTTTTTTAAATATCTGTGTTATATTTAAAATTTAAAAATTGCGTTCTTCTTGGGACACCCTTTATATGAAAGAAATATACAATAATCTTCCACGGTTGTATTTTTATGAATTGGATGAATTGTATTTTAAGTGTTGTTATTTTTGTCCGTACTACAACCTCTTGTAAGTCCAATGTTAGTTTATTGCTGATAAAGTTTTTGGTAAAACTCGTATACTTGATATGCAACCCATTTTACTAATTTTTCTACTAAATAACTTCTTTTTTTGAGTGTACATAAAAAATGTAAAATTTTAAAAATATAACTT
The DNA here is from genome assembly GCA_949748255.1 of Eustalomyia histrio. Lineage (NCBI taxonomy): Eukaryota > Metazoa > Arthropoda > Insecta > Diptera > Anthomyiidae > Eustalomyia > Eustalomyia histrio. The sequence goes on along the minus strand of OX456524.1, from coordinate 97,340,954 downwards.
TAGTATAGATTTTTTCAACAAAATTTTATTTTCTGTTTTTAAATAATTTAAAAATTAACAATTACCGTTTAAAATCGTCAGAAGGTTAGGAATTGTACTTGTTGAAATCTTTTGTCTTCGGGATAAAAGAATAAATAAACAGGCATAAAAATACAAGACTTAAATTCGTTTCTACCCTCCACCAGTGGTAATAAATGAGAATTTTAATTTGGTACCAAACAAACATCATTAAAAGAAGAACTTTTTGGACCTCAGAAGTACCAAACAAAATAAATTTTGTACAGTTTCCAAATATTTTCTTTTAAAAAATGCACTAAATCTTAAAATAACATATCCAACCCAGCAAAACTTTGGTAATGGGTGTGATATTCTCATGTGTTACCTTGTTATGACAGCTCCTAACCTTTTTCATTATTTGCAAGCATAAAGTAATAAGTTACTCATTATTGATTACGTAATATATGATTTATAAATCAAAAGTAATAATTGAAATATTTCTGAAAATCTATTTTTAGGTACATTACTCTGTGTTTTTTTGTAAGCAAAAGGGTAATGTATGTTTGTTTTGATTACACTAGCGAAAAAACAAAGCGCAACAATTCATTTAAGTTTTAAGCAATCAAATACTATATGCGTCGATAGCTCAGTGGGTAGAGTTCTTGGCTGGCAACCAGATTACCCTGGGTCGATTTCGATCTTGGCCACATTATTTTTAATAACAAATATTTAAAATAAAATATTTGTAATAATTTTTTTAAATAAAAATTCCTCTGTTTTAAAAATCTATTTTTAGACACATTACTTTTTCCATTCTCGTAACCATATTAGTAACCCATTACATTATCACCTCTAAAGTAATAGATATATACATTACTTTGAGGCTCATCGCCAGTACAATTCATCAATGAAGTAAGGTGTAAAGTGGTCCATCGGCCCCTATGGCTATACATTAATCTACCCATTATTTGGTAATGTGTGGTTTTGCTGGGAAGTTATTTAAGAAGGTACACTCACTTCCAGTCGTGACAGGTTGTGGGTTTTAAATCCCCACAAAACTTTGGTTATGGGTGCGATATTCTCATGCGTTACCTTGTAATGATAGGTCGTTACCTTTTTCATTATTTGCAAGCATAAAGTAATAAGTTAATCATTATTGATTACGTAATATATGATTTATAAATGTAAAGTAATAATTGAAATATTTTTGAAAATCTATTTTTAGATACATTATTTTCTGTTTTTTTGTAAGCAAAAGGGTAATGTATGTTTGTTTTAACAACACTAGCGAAAAAAAAAGCGCAACAATTCATTTAAGTTTAAAGCAATCAAATATTATATGCGTCGATAGCTCAGTGGGTAGAATTCTTGGCTGGCAACCAGATTACCCTGGGTCGATTCCGATCTTGGCCACATTATTTTTAATAACAAATATTTTAAATAAAATATTTGTAATATTTTTTTTTAATAAAAATTCCTCTTTTTTAAATATCTATTTTTAGACATTTATGGATTATTTAATTATTGATTTAAAATTTTATTTAAATTAATTATTTAATGTTAAAAAAACAAAAAATAAACAAAAAAAAGTCTTAAGAAAATATAAAAAAAAATTGTACAAAAAAAAATTAAATAGACGGGGGGTGGTATCGAACCCGCGCCTAAGAGAAAAAAAGTATTTGTGACAAAGCGTTTAGACAGCTGAGCGATTGAAGCTCATGTACAATCATCGTTAATAGAGGTATATAAAAAGTTTTCGTTTATTAAAGATTTGTTTGGTTTTTATTTAAATGACAAATCTTTGTATTGGTTTGTTGTTTGTGTATGACAGGTGACGAGGTGAATGAAAAGAATTTCAACAAATGGATGTGTTTGTTATGCGTAATATTCAACATGCATATAAAAACAAAGGGATTTTACGGAAAAAATTAAAGGTAGTCGTGGTTTTTTGCTAATATCTCAGCCATTTATCAACCGATCTGGCTGATTTCAATAGCAAACAGAAGTGGATCACATGTAACAGAAATATATAACAATGAAGTCCTCATCATGTCTCGAATAACCCATTTCAACACACAGATGGACACACGGACAAACGAACATCATTTAATAAACTTCGCTCTTCATAAGGACCCAGAATATATATACTTTATGGGCCTAAGATCAATATTGTAGAAATTACACGGGGTGACAAACTTATATATACCCTTCCACCTGTGGTGAAGGGTATAAAAATAATAATTTGAACTGAATATTTGCGTGTACAATATTTAAAGATATTTTCCTCGAAAATGAGTCCGAACTACAAATTGCAATTTTCTAAATATATTGTATATACACAGAATACTATGTAGTTTACTGTTTGTAATTTAATAAAAAAAAATTTTCAGTACTGTAAAAAAAAGGAACATACATTTATTTTTCAAAGAAATATTGACTTTAACCTTTTTAAATTCCCAGGAAAACTTTAGTAGTGGGTGCGATAAACTCATGCATTACCTTGTAATGTGTACTCGTTACCTATATCATTATTTTTCAATCATAAAGTAATAAGTTACCGACAGTTGGTTACGTAATGCATTACAATTTAACATAAAATAATGACTCTTAAAACTGATAAATTAATTGAAATCATACGTAGCATAAAAATCAATATTGGATAAATAATTTGTATCCCATCCCATCTATATTAGAGAAAAAAATCTTAGCAATAAGTACAAAGCTTCGGCAGAATAACAACACAAAATTGCTCATCGCCAAGCTTATATTAAATTTTTTTGGTTTTTCTCATGATATGTTAAAATTTATTAAATTCTTTTAAATTTCATCATGTTCTGTTTAATTTTTTTTGCCGCCACACATTACCAAATAATGGGTAAAGTAATGTGTAGCCATAGAAGCTGATGGATTACTTTACACCTTACTTCATTGATGAATTTTACAGGCGATGAGCCTCAAAGTAATGGGTTCATTCTTACAATTATGCTTTTTAAAAATTGAAGAGTAATCTGTTACCTTTTTGCAGATAGGGGGTAAAAAATAATTGGTTACCTAAATGATTATAATGACAATTATTGGTTACTTTGACTTTTAATTTTTTAACTTTAAGTTTCCACTTAAATTCTTTAATTTTTCAAACCAATTTAGGCTTTTCGACAGAAATACAAACTAATAACAACACGAATGCTAGAGTTTCTGAAACTAAAAATGCTTGTTATCAATAGATGGCAGTAGTTTTAAATTTTACAGTAGAGTGTATATTGAAAAATAATGATATAGGTAAGGAGTACACTTTACAAGGTAATGCATGAGTTTCCTGGGTTGCAAACTATTTTAAGTGTAGAAAAAAATCAGAGTTCGTCATGGTGTTTTTTAAAGTTTCAAATTTTTAAAATAGTTTCATAAATTCCATTAAATAATAATGAATAATATGCTAAACAAAATATCCTAAATATAACAACGCCTACGCGCTTACTTTTTCGAACAGTTTAAAAAGATGTTGAATAAAACAGAAATTATTGAGGAAATTATTGTAATTTTTTTTATTATGCTAATATGGTATAGTTCAATTATGTATGGAACAAAATATCGGCCAAATGGCCACCGCGACTTTAGCGGCACACCTCTATCCGATGGTCCAAATTTTCGATGACGCTGAGGCAAAATTGAGGTTCTATGCCGTTAATATGGCGAATTATCTCATGCTTTAGCTCTTGAATTGTTGCTGGCTTATCGACGTACACCTTTTCTTTCAAATAACCAAAAGAAAGAAGGCCAACGGTGTCAAATCACATGATCTTGGCGGCCAATTGACATCGCCCCAGGTGAGATAACACGGCCATTGACAGGTGGCATCTTCTCCTTGAAACCACATATCGTGCACATCCATATCATCCACTTCGGGCCATAAAAAGTTCGTTATTATCTCACGATAGCGAACACCATTCACAGTAACTGCCTGACCGGCCTCATTTTGAAGAAAATACGGCGCGATGATGACGCCAGCCCATAAACCGCACCAAACAGTCACTCTTTGTGGGTGCATTGGTTTTTCTACAATCACTCTTGGATTATCATTCTCCCAAATGCGGCAATTCTGGTTATTGCCTCATCACTGAAGATGATTTTCTTCGAAAATTGATCATCCATTGTTGCCATTTCTTGCCACCATTCTGACCATTGACGACGTTTGGAATGGTCAAGAGGCTTTAGTTCATGGGTCAATTGCACCTTGTAAGCGTGTTAATGCAAGTCTTTATGCAAAATGTTCACTAACGAAGAGCGTGAGAGGTGCAACTGTTGGGCACGACGACGAGTTGATGTGGACGGCTCTTCAGCCACACTATCGCGAACAGCAGCAATATTTTCTGCAGTACGAGCATGCACTGGTGTTTTCACATCTCCTACAGATCCGGTTTGCTTAAATTTTGTGCACGATTTTTCCGATTGTACGCACATTTTGACGATTAAATTGACCGAAATTGATTTTTTTTTGATTTTAATGCCCATTTTCATAATAAGCCTGAATAACTTTAACGATGTTTATATAGGTAGATATAGAGTATAACTGTGAGAAACCTAATTTTATATACAAATATACATATGTATTGCATTATCTATCTTATATTTTTCTTAAGATATCATAAACTATATTTGTCTATTTAATTTGTAGTTTGTTTGCAGAATCATTTTCAATAATAATTGACTTGACTTTATTATACTTACATATTATTGTTCATGCTAAGATGTATACGGAGTTCATATATGTAAGAGTGGGAAAATTATTTTTAAAATGAAACATAAGGAATGTTAAGTAAAGTGAGACATTACTTAGTTAATGGGCTATATGTATAAAGAAAACAAAATATAATATTACAAATCTAATGAATCTTCTTGTGGCACCTAAAATACAAATGTTATAGGTAATTTTCATAACAATTCAAATAGGATCTACCAAACATGTCTAACAAAGTGAGCAATTAATGAAAACTATAAATTGGTATTAAAAATTTAGAAAATGGTATACAAATGACAAAAAGTTATATCCATCCCTTGTTAATTCTATCTTAAAGGCTGTGGTCATGGTTGACACATGATCACTGATACTGTATTATGCTTGCTGCATTCGGGTATGGTTGTCAGAATCAAGATATGGGTTCTAACCTGGTCGCTACCATTGCCACTTTCTATTTTATAACATGATAGGCTATAACCATACTGTGGTAACAAAAATTCTGACTATGAAAAATATGATAAAATTGCAACAATAAAATGGTGACAGCAATCAATGCGGTAAGACGGTACAGCCTGTGGTGGTATAAAGTGTTTTGTTAGCAAATCAGATAAAAATTTGGCAAGATGTATACTCATTTTGAATAGAGCTGACTGCCGTAGACTTATGAGACACTTGTTCTTGTAGTAGGACGATGATGGGCATTGGCGGCGTGTGCGTCAGGTCTAAAGGACTGAAACACGACAGAACATTTGGTGTGTTATTGTCCGTCTTTTTCCTAAACCAAACGGATCATTTTGGGTACTGACATCTTGTTTATGGGATCTGTACATAAACTATCTCTGCCAGATTATGTCAAGTTTATACTGAAGACTGTGAAATTCTATGCTGATACTTTTTTCCTTTATTATTTTTCGCTATTTATACTTCCTCTCTGTGGTAGTGTACAAGGCGCAATTTCTAGTCTAGTCAATTTGAAAACAAACAAAAAATCACAAGAACTCAAATATTTTATATTATTATTTGTATATTCCTCCCACTCTAATACCTGAGGACGAAAATAAAATACATATGTGTTTGTTTTTCTTCATCATATATAAATTAAGTTTCTAGTATTTTTCTTACCTGTATTGTATTGATATCAATCCGCTACTTTTTTTTCATTGCCACTTACGAAATCATATTATAAAACTATAGTGGCAATGTCTATTCCCAAACATATCACTGCTACCAGCTGTGTTGAGATTTTTCTTCAATTTTAATGATCACCTTCTAATACACAAACTGAGTTCTACTATTGTACATATTTCTACTCATAAAATATTTGATTTCTCATAAGCATTGATTTTTGGTTAAAACAAATGAACGTGTGCAATTCTTGAATTGTATCTTGAATTTGAAATATAAAACTAAAAACAAATGGTGTATGGGGATTAATTATTTTTTAAAAAAATATATGGAAGTCTACTAAAAATTAATGTCAATTAAATTAAAAGCTAAAGTTATAGAAAAATTTATATTAAAATATATTGATCCTATTAGTTACTTGAGGTGTTTGCTTTCTTTAGAAAACAAAAATAAAAAACAATAATGTTTAATTAACATATAAAATTACCAGTGTCCCAAATATTGAAATGGTGTCAGAACATAGACTGGTTCTTTCTGGATATATCATGTAACTAAAGAGAAATGAACATAACACCAATGTAGACTATAGAAATTAGGGCTGTTATAGTTGAAATAATGACAGAACACGGTTCATAAAACTTTGTTGTGTATAAAAGAATGTCAATCGGTGGCGAAATCTGAAATGATTTAAACAGAACTGAGTATGTGACGGCAGAAATTATGACATAGCACTAATCTAGTTCAAAAAGAAATAAAAATGATTACGCAACTGTTTAGATAGTGATATATAACTGCATTAATTCAAAATGAATCCAATAATCATAATGAAGTGTCAATGACAGACAAAACAAGCTGCCCGCGACTGACTGATAGGTATCACAACACTTAAGAGTTTATTAAGGGACTTAGGGGGATGTAATTCCTAAAAATCCAAAATTTGTTATTGAAAATTTCGATCGATGACTTTTTCTCTTAACATTGTTAAAATTTTATTATAAAATTCATCTAATTAAACTATATAAAAATTATTTTTCACTTAACTTCATTATGGACACTGTTTCATTTAAACGATTACAATGGCTATCTGTTTGAAAATTTCTTAAGTAAAATTTAAGACAAAAATCCTAATAAGTTGATACTTTATGACTGGACCCCTAGACTTTATTTGTTTAAATTATATTAATCCATTTCAAATTATTTGAACAAAGATTTTTCACATGTCTATGATTAATTTTGTTTCGATAGAATAATTTGTTCTATGATTTAATTCGTGAAATACATATCAAATTCACAATTTTTTGTTGGAATGATTTGTTAAAGTTGATTCATTAATAAATATTAATTCAAAACATGTAATGATTACAAAAATTGCATGATTCAAAAATTCGCGAAATTTTAAACTGAAAGTCCCTCAAACAGTCCACTCTGGCATATTTTAAAAGAAATTGGAATTCAGCTTGTCTATGCGATAGTTGGTGTGTGTAAAATTTTATATAAATCCGATCAACCAGCAAATAATTTTCAATATATCCCACTGTTAGCGCGGTTTTGATATTATTTTAACCAATATGTTAATGTATGTTATTATAGGTATAAACATATCCGTATAGACCCGTAAAATTATGGCGATTTTTTTAAATATTAGATTTTTTATATTGTTACAAGAAATTTTTCCAATTAGAAATTTCTTTACACGAATTTCGACAGCTGGTAAAATCTAGTGTCGTAATAAACTAGAAATAACTAGAATACCTGACTACTCGTATAAATACTGGTACTCGTTGACGCAGTAGTTCAGTTTATAAAGTAAAACGCTTAGTGTGAAGAACTTAAGTGTGGCTAACGTTTAGTCTATCTACATCATGTAAATAAAGTGTGTTATTAAAGTGTTTTTGTGTAATTAGTGACGGTTATAAATAAATAGAGCTATAAACAATTTCAAAAAGTGTTTATTATTTGCAATATACACTCAGAAAAAAAGTTAGTAGAAAAATTTGTAAGCGGTTTTCAATCCCACTTTACTATTTTGTACTGATTTTTAGTAAAAAAATTATTATTTAGCAAATCTGTTTGCTATTTACATTTTACAAATTACAGAATTTTTACAGAATATCTACAAATTTTTGTTGCTATTGAAGAAAATTTTATTTCTAATAATTTAAACTTATACATACAAACTTAAATTGCCCTAAAATGTTACATAGGATTAAAAAAGGGATAGGAAGTTAAGATACCGACTCATGTCTAAAAAGAGGACATCCACTCAAAATAGCACTAAAATGGGGTTTTTAGAATCAGCCCTAAAAACAATTAAATTTAACCTTAAAAGTAAAAAAAAAAATTGACTAAAATATTTTTCAAAACAGAAATTACCAAATTAAAACAAAATGATAAATTCGTTTATGTTTTAACAATTTTTAAGATTTTTAAGCCTTTGATTTTTTTTTTAAATTTGTATAAAACATCTTTTAAAAAATATAATCAAAATTTTTGATGCTCGATAAAAAAAATAAATCTAAAACTTTGTACTAATATTAATAGTATTTAGTAATTTTAGCAAACAGATTTTAAATTCCACTTTACAAAAAGTCTACTAAAATTTAGTAGCGGCTACTAATTTTTCTACTAATTTCATTGTACTACACGTCAGCAGACATGTGTTGCTAAGATTAGCAAAAAATACCGCTGGGCTCAAATTAGTAGAATATTCCGTAATAACAGCAAAATTTTCAGTTGACATTACAGACTTTTTTGGTGAGTGTAGAAAGAACTCGATTTATTTAAAAGGTAAATAAATCAACGATTTTATAAAGGGTAAAATCGTAACAATATATTCAAATGGCAATTTTTAAAGGGACATCTAAATTTTTTGTGTTTTATCAAAATGTGTTTGCGAAAGGTTAAACTAATATTTTCTGACGAGAATCTTCAATACGCCTCGAATGCGTTTATGGAATGATATTCGAGTCAAATTTAATTCATTTCAAAGAAGTGAATTACAAAACTAATTCTTTATCCCCTTAATTATAATAAAAATTTAGCAGCCACTTATGTTTTTTAGCCGCAGAAAACCTGATACTGACTTGATAATCTTTTAATTCTAAAAATTTGACTGAATCAAATGAATTTTCTGCAGGAGAAAAACAACTCATATTTGAGATCTTCTATGGGACAATTTGGTTGAAATCTTTAAAAAAATATTTTTGAATATGAACCAAAAACGATCGAATTTAATAACATCGTGGACTTGAAAAAAATTATTTTTGAATTCGCACTAATTCCAGAAGATCTAATGTTTTTGATTTGCAAAATATTAATTTTAAATTTGTTTAAAGTATTCGATTTTTATTAAAACATTAGGAGTAAATTTAAATTGTATTTGCAATTTTCATTAATTCAATGTATTAAATATAAGTTTATTTATTACATATAAAATATATTTATTCATAAACAATCCATTTTAATTCGTGAATCAAAAATAATTTTATTTAATAATTTTAAGAAATTTAATTATTTGATATATCTCTTTTTCTCTCTTGGAAATTTTCCAAAAATTCTCATTTTGGAAAAACATTAGCTTGAATTTTGTTAAAATTTAAAAAATATTCACATTCTGTGATTTAATTTTTTTTGAGAAAATAGTTTAAAATAGCAAGATATAAAAAAATTGTAAAAACTTTTGTAATAAACATTGCAGGTAAATCCAGTGATTGGACCTTATGAAATCTTTTAGAAACACGTTCTTAATATGAGGCACGCGGAAAAAATATTGACTGGTTACATGCTAGTTTTCGTTTGCTCTGTGACATGTTCACTTGCAACAGTCAAGTGATATGTCACGAAACTATTCATTTCCTGCAAGTTCTGCAAAGATTGACATGTAATCAGTTTTTCATTCCTGTGGTATGCCCGTCACTTAACGTTTCATGTTGCACTAGTTCTGATACACATCACGTAGTGTCTAACATGAGACTAGTTATTTGTACGATAATTCTAACCTGTTACACCAATGCAGTGATATGGTACCCTACACAAGGTCAGCGATATGTCACAAGTATCTTAAAAAGTAGAAATTGCCACTTCCTATGACAAGCCCATGTTAAAGTTAACGGGTTAGTCTGGTAACTAACCCTGTAGAGTAGTTATATTAAAGCAAATATATAAACTGTTAATAGACGCCATTATGAATTTTAAATATTTTATATACAGTTGACAAATAAAAATAAAATGTATTAAGAATTTAAAATTCATTGGCGCCATTTTGAATCTGCCATTTTGATTTGTATGCTTTTTATTTCAGATTTAAGATCAAAAGCCTCCAACACTAATTAAAGGGCACATTTTGATTGTTATATTAAAATCTAACATAGTGTATTCAAGTTTTTCAAACATTTTGGAGCTTTTCTTTAAAAATTTTGGATTTTCGAAAAACCCTATTTCTAATGTAAAATTAATAATATCATTACATTTTTACAAAATATTGATTGTGGTACAAATTATTGTTTATTTACGAAATTTTTTATTTTTTTTTTTTACGTTAGACTAACACTCAGGGGATGTCCCCTACTAATGCAGTGCATTGTGTTAGAATTAGGAAAATATGTTATGAGAGGGAGGAAAGAGGGAGTAGTGTTTGTGGATATTTGCCTTGAACTTCTCTATATTGTAACTGACAGGGAAGACCTCTGCGGGGAGTTTATTCCACATACGGCTTGTACGACTGATAAACGAATTTTCTCTGTAATGCGATGTGCGGTCAACGGGACAATCGACTACAAACGGATGTGCTCTGGTAGATGAGCGAGTATCTCGCTCATGTCGACAGAGCACTTCCCATGGTAATATCGATAAAACAGTGATGCACAACCCATATTCCGACGATGCTCCAATGAATCAATAGAGTTCGATATCCCAATGTCATTGATGAGCGCCGACGCCCTCCTTTGCACACGGTCCAAAAGCTCCAAAATAGACTTTGAAGCTCCTGCCCATATATGGGAGTTGTATTCCATTTTCGGTCGGATATAGGTGGTATAAATAGTAAGGAGATCGGATGGAGTGAAGTATTTCTTACACCGTTTGAGGAAACCAAGACACTTGAATGCTTCTTTCGACACTTCGAATACATGCTTATTCCAACGGACATCACACTGAATCTTCATGCCCAGAACATCAAGAGTATCCGATTCCTTGATATCAATACCACCCATATTTGTTGATGACATTGTTGATCTCACAGCCCTATGGGACAACATACAACATTGAGTTTTACTTGCATTGAAGTCGACCCGTCGAGAGGTCACGATTGAGTGTGTCATTCATTAACTGCTTTCTGTACTCAACCTCCAGAAGGCTTGGTCTACAGCTAAATGAAAATGAATGACAAATGTTGCTGTCATCAGCGAAAGAGTAGATATTGCATCATTACAAAATATAAAACTATTAAATTTGAACTCTCACCAACTAACAATGAGTAACTAAATAATACAATATTTTACTTACAAAATACACAAGAATCCTAGGTTTTGAATATATAAACATATTTTGCCTTTACCTTAATAGTACTTTTGGTCAAAAATTTCGCTCCTGGCCCACAGTGCGTAATAATAAAAAAAAAAAATATTTTCTGATAGAATGGTACTTTCTAAATATAATTTAAGACTACCATGGCACCCCTATTGGGCATTTCATTATACAGCTTTTTTTTTTGCAAAATTGGATGCCAATCAGTTGAAAATAAAGAAGAACTCTTTACCGTCGAGTCCCTGACTTAGAAAAAAAGAAAAAATTTGAAAATATCTCTACGCGAGGGACTAAAATGTTAAGTGGGCTACAAAACAACAACAGCGACAAAAGAAACAACACAAAGCGAAAATCGTTCTACACATATAAGCTTCACAGTTTTACCTGATTTCTTATATCGATGGCTTATATTCAATAGGGCTAATCATATACAGAGAAAACAGATTCATTGTGATAACGGAATTTGTAGTTAACTGAATAGTTTAGTTGCAGCCACCGAATAATTCTGCTGTCCCAACCAAATGTATTCCTGATTTGTTTGAAATATATGGTTTTAAGCAAACTTATGTTGTATTAACCGAATTTCGGTGGCCACAAACAAATATGGCTCCAACCAAACCATTTAATTAACAAGAAATTCGGTTGTCACAATAAATATGTTTACTCTGTGTACGTTTCCTTAGTCATAATTTTATTCTTTAAATCCGTAGATGAAAATCAAAAATCCCAATTCGTCCACGTGTACCGAGCCCCTTTTACCTAATTCTTAATACCGTTAACACACATTTTTACACACTTGTTTCTGTGTGTATTAAACCAATCAAATATACATTTCCAAAAATATATGAGTCATTAAATTTGCCATAAAGATTTGATCTTATACGAAAAAAGTCTTGTCTAAACACGTACGATTATGTCTATAAATGGTTGTTTGGATTATTTAAAATAATCATACTCTGAGTATGTAACAACTGCAACTGTTCAGCCCGAAAAAAAAAACCAAAAAAAACATGGTTTAATTTTAAATTTAATTTTATACAAATTTTGTTCTTTTTTGCCTTTTAAGATTGAACTATTGTTAGTCATACTCAGAGATGGGACAAAACAATTACACTTTACTTTTTCAAAACCTAAACAAACTGGTAATAAACACATTTTTTTAATTTCTATTAATAAAAATATTGGCATACATTTTTTTTAAATTTTTTCTAATGGTTCCAAAGTATCTGTAAAGAAAATATACATAGCGAAATTATAACGAAGTTGTTTTAAGGCTCCTAAGTTTTGAATACTTTAAGATTTTTAATTAAAAAAATGTACAAAACATGCACCCAGTTTATTAAGATGCAGTTTTTAAAAGTATGCTGTAAAACTTTCAAATTTGAAAACTCGGACAGAAAATTAATATGTTTCCAACACTTTTTATACAATAATTTTGCAAAAGGAAAAATTTTGCGTATTAATATCAAACTTGCCTTATATATATTGATAAACTTCGTATTTGTTTAATATATTATGTATTATAACATCTAAACACATAATTAATATAATAAGTATATAAGTAAAGAGGTACCAACTGATTATTTATTTCAAGGAGGGTCGTAAAATATGGAGAAATCTACTCAAAATGGATTTTTGATAATTCCTACGGTGAGGGGAAACATAAAATTTTCCCTGAAGTATGCGCTAGCTCATTAATAAGGTATATTTTAGAATTTTCGCCAGGGTCGTGGTAAAAACTAAGGCTCAAAGGGCAAAAATGTTTTTCCTGTTTTCCTGCATAAACAGCTATACCAACATAGTTGAAATTTAGTATGCAGCTGCTCTTCCGCTAAAGACATCAGCTAAAAATTGGAACATTTTCTCCCCTGACTGCCTGCCAAAACCGCTGGATCTGGGAAGTTGAAATTTCGTATGTAGGTTCCTCTTCCTGCGTAGTCAGACAGAATTTTTGAAAATTCCTACGTGGAGAGGAAAAAGGGGAAAATTCTTGAATAGAAGCCTACAATTGCATATATCCACCAAAAAAAAATGAAGTAGAATTTAGAAAACTAACTTGTTTTGAGGAAAAATTGAAATAAAAACGGCACCAGACACTTTTTACCAATATTAAATAAAATTTTCTTTACATTAAGAAACAAATTTTACATAAAATTTGATCAAACTTTTTATTAGAAAACAGCAAAATTTCCTCCAAATTAGTTCATATATCATCTTAAATTTTACTGTAAGTAAGGAAATGTTTCCTTGGTTTTAAGAAAAATTTTATTTTACTTGAGTTCATTAGATAATTTTTTTTTACTAACAACTAGGGCTTAACTCCCTAAAAATTAGAAAATATTTTATAACATCAATTTAAATAGCACTTCTTTTAAGTGAAAATTATCCTTAAATTTGATAAAAATTTACTAATATCTTTGAAACAGTTTTTATGATAAAGGTAATATATTTTACAATATATTTTAAATTTCTTTACATTCATTGTGTAAGTATTTTCTGCCTTTCGGAGGACTTCCGCTTTGTGAAGACACAAAGCAACAAGCTTTTTGCAATACATTTTTGTCTTTAAATTTAATTAAATTATACTAAACTCATGTATTTAATATATAAATTAAATTTCATTAGCAAAAAGGTAAATAAATTAAAAGAATGTACTGCTATCCTGAAACTTTGTCAGATCCTTATCGTATACAATTAATGTTTCTACTTGAGAAAACTACAAAAAGGGATGCCCTAAGTGACATACGTGCATCTATGGCTAAGGAATACTGGAGATCCTTTGTCTTCTTAAATAAATCAATTTAAGGAAATTGTTGCAAAAATACAAAATATCGCAGTTACATTTCTTGTTATTATAGGGAAATGAAATAAGGTCACAAGTATATTTTATGGCATTTTTAGCTTAAACTTTAATTAACATATACAAATTTTAACTTTTTTTATTATTAAGTGAAAACAAAAACAAGTAAAAAAGGGCTAAATTCGGCTGTGCCGAATTTCTGAATACCCTCCACCAATATCCTAAAAAGATGTTCTCTTTTGTTTCTGATACAAATAATATAAAAAAACTTTAAAAGTAAAATTATGTAGGTGAAAAAATTTTTTGAGGTGAAAAACTTTTTTAGATGTGAAAGAACTTTTTTTGTGGAAAAAAAATTTAGAGGTGAAAACAAAATTTTTAAGGTGAAAAATATTTTGTGTTGAAAAACAATTTTAGTGGTGGAAAAATGTTTGAGGTGAATACAAAATATTAACTGCTAAGCGACTGGTGAAAAAATATGAGAAAATATGTTATGTACCAGTCGCTACTATGAAATTGTACTAAATTTGTATAGGCGATTTAGAGGCACCTTTACATTTTCACTAGTTTTTTTAAACATGGACTGCACAAAAAACACTTTTTAAAGCATAGTTTTTGTCAAATACTCGATTTTGTTCCGCTAATGGGAACTAGCTCTGCAGCTGAATATGCCTAATGGAGAGAATGCACTTTCTGATGCGCCACGTATTGATAAATAGTTGCAACGAATGTTCTTTCTTTAAAAAATTGAAGTGTGTTTGTCTAATGGAGAGAATACAGCAAAAAAATTTATTTGTTAAAAAAGACCATGAGTTGTAACTATTTGTCAATAGATGGCCCACCAGAAGGTGCATTCTCTCTATTAGGCATATTTTGATGCAGAGCTAGTCTCCATTAGCCATATTGTGCTACAATATGCAGTAGAATATTATTGATTTTCTATTTTCTGTGTAACATAAATGAATATTTTCCAAAAACTATAAAAATATATGTTTTATGTGCATATTATACCTTAATTTTTTAAATCAATATTCATTTAGATGTTTAAGAGCACAATATCGCACTTTATTCATCTGTATTTTTTATAAAAGAAAAAATTAACATAAATATACATTTGTCAATCCCTTAATTCTCAAAAATACAAATGGAATTAAAAAAATACTGTTTTCCTCTATGAAACTTTCTTTTTTGACATAAAAATGTGAAACAAATGCTTTTATTACGTCAAACATTTGAAAAATTGACTTTAAAATTATGGAATAAGTCTACTAATAATATTTTTGGTAAATAAATTGATTGAAAGCCTAATCCAAGGCTATATCGCCATGGGGCAGGATATAGTTTTAATGTGATTTTGCGCCACCTATTCAAAAGTAGCGGCACTAAACCAATTATGCATTTTGCTCTTTTATATATAAATTTCTTTGGACCAAGCCATGGGGCCAAAGACATTTATACATAAAGATAGAGCTAAATACATAATTGCTTTAGTGTCTATACTTAGCAGTAGATGGCTCTTAAGTAAATAGATAAATATACCCTGCTAGGTTGCATGGCCCTGGATTTGGCTTTCAATTGTCTCAGTAACCACAGATATGAGATTTAATACATATTTAAAATTCTAGTACATTAAGCTGTCACTAGCAGACTTGTTTCAAAATACTAAAGTCAATTTTTAAAATGTTCTACGTGATAAAAGCATTTGTTTCACATTTTCTGTAAAAAAACAATTTTCATCGATCAAAATGGTATTTTTTCGTTAAATTTTTATAATTTTGAAGTATTTAGGCATTGCAAAATCCATATTTATGTTAATTCTTTTTTTCAAAAAAATAAATACACATACGAAAAATTGCAATACTGTGCTCTTGAACATCTAAATGAATATTGATTTAGAAAATTAAAGTATAATATACACATAAAATATATATTTTGCATAGCTTTTTGCAAACATTCTTTTATGTTACGAACGAAATAGAAAATCAATAATACCCTGTTGTATATTGTAGCAGAATATGCCTAATAAGGAGAATTTTTTTCAGATGCGCCACCTATTGGGAAATAGTTTCAACTAATGTTCTTTCTCTAACAAATTAATGTCTTTGATTTATGTAACAGAACTTTTGTTATTTAGTTTTAGTAATGTTTACAGAGGTCTGCTCTGTTAGCGACTTTAACATTTTTACTTACTTAACAGAAAAAAAAATAGATACAGAAAAATTGTACCAATTTGTATGGAAAATTTAGAGGTATCTTCACATTTTCACTCATAACTTTTGAACCGCTTAACCGATTTTGCTCATTTTAAATACCAAACTGCTCGGGAGGATGTTTAATAATCTGGGTAAAAATAGGCAACCCCGCTTGCGTCTTCGCGTCGTGATCGCCATTTTTAACAGACAGACAGACAGACGGACATCGCTAAATCGACTTAAAATTGCATAAGGATCACGAATTATATACTTTATGAGGTCTTAAACCTATATTTCGACATGTAACAAACGGAATGACAAACTGATACACTCACCAAAAAAAGTCTGTAATGGCAACTGAAAATTTTGCTGTTATTACGGGAAATTCTGCTAATTTGAGCCCAGCGGTATTTTTTGCTAATCTTAGCAACACATGTCTGCTAACGTGTAGTACAATGAAATTAGTAGAAAAATTAGTAGCCGGTACTAAATTTTAGTAGACTTTTTGTAAAGTGGAATTTAAAATCTGTTCGCTAAAATCAGCAAAAAAAAATTACTAAATATTATAAATATTAGTAAAAAGCTTTGAATTTATTTTTCTTATCGAACATCAAAAATTTTGATTATATTTTTTAAAAAAGGAATTAATCATTTTGTTTTAATTTGGTAATTTCTGTTTTGAAAAATATTTTGGTCAATTTTTTTACTTTTAAGGTTAAATTTTAATTGTTTTTAGGGCGAATTTTTAGAACTAAAAAACCTTTTTAGTGCTATTTTAAGTGGATGTCCTCTTTTTAGACATGTGTCGGTATCTTCACGTCCGATCCCTTTTTTAATATATGTAACATTTTAAGTAAATTTAAGTTTGTAGGTGTAAGTTTTAATTAGAAATAACATTTCCTTCAATATCCACTTTTTTAAAATTAGTAGTATTTTTTGCTAATTTTAGCAAATTGGTTTTCAAAAATTTGTAAAATGATTTCTGAAATTACCAACAAAAATTTGTGAAAAATCTGTAATTTGTAAAATGTAAATAGCAAAAAGATTTGCTAAAAAATAATTTTTTTACTGAAAATCAGTACAAAAATACTAGAGTGCGATTGAAAACCGTTTACAAATTGTTATACTAACTTTTTTTTCTGAGTGTATATACCCTCACCATATATGGTGGAGGGTATAAAAAAATAGTTGTAGTGGCTTCGATAAATATAAAGTTTAACAGGCTCAACGTCAATTATAAAAAGCCATTACGACGAAATATATAAAATGTTTCTGTTTCTGTATTGTAGTCAGCAAACAAAATTATTTTTATTGTTTGCTGAAGTAATATTTTTTCTTTAACATTAGGAAATTTAACTGGTTTGTTTTTAATTTATTGTTTATTGAAAATATATTAAAATTTACTCAATTTTTTTTTTAATTTATCCGAAGAAACTTTTAGAAAAAACCCTATATCTAAGTATAATATTTTCCAAAAAATAAAAAACTTTTACTTGAAAAATAAATAATATTTTATAAAAATTTTATTTAAAAATGCATGAAAATTTTCACTAGAAATAGTGCATTAGTTTCTAAAATCAAATAAATTTTTATTATTACATAGGAATAAATTTATTAACTTTTATTTTTAATTGTCTTAACTAATTTTTAGACTTAAAACTAAATTTAGAAATGGCTTTCTAAAATTTAGTAAATTTTAATACTCGCTAAAAAAAATGAACACACATTAAATTAAAGTACTTTCTTATTTTAAGTTACACATTTTTTGAACTAAATGGCAGTAAATTATGTTCTAAATTTGTTTTTTGAACTAGACTTAGTTTTATTATATTTTAGTATGCAAATTTCTTAAAATTAAAATGGTTTCCTTAAAATTTGATCAACTTTTATTTAATATACATTTTTTTCCCCTAAAATCAAGAAATATTACTTAGGAAAGATATGAACTATTTCTGAGTATATAAACTATTTCGTTTTTACCCAAACATTGGAATTTTTATTCATTTTAAGAAATTTTTTTAAAGTTTAAATAAAATTTTACTTAAATTAAGAAAAATTTTTAAACTATTTTAAAGGAAATTTTGGATTAAGTTTTTGTTCATTTCTTTTTTTTTTTTTGAGTGTCTGTTTCTTGGACTATGTTCTATTATAAA
Source organism: Eustalomyia histrio (assembly GCA_949748255.1). Lineage (NCBI taxonomy): Eukaryota > Metazoa > Arthropoda > Insecta > Diptera > Anthomyiidae > Eustalomyia > Eustalomyia histrio. Next base: position 97,322,429 of record OX456524.1, on the reverse strand, counting down.
TTTGTTCATATTTAGGAAAAATTGTGTTATCTATAACGCTTAAAATTCAGAACTACTCGAGAAAAATTTTAGAAACTGTTTGTAATGCACTTCACTCTAGAATAGGTTCCTTGGTAACGACACCCCATTATCATACATTTTCTAAGAACCAAAAGCAGAATAATTAAGAAAATTCGTTTTTATTTGTTTTTCATTGGCCAAAAATGTATTTGTAATGATTTCTGCTAATTGTTTAATTAAAAATCCAAAAAATTTTATAAAACTTGTTTAAGATTAATTCAAATAATTTGAGTCTCGACGATTTGGCATTAATTTCAATATTTATATAATCATCCGTTAATACGAACTCGCTTAAGGCGATCTCTCTATTAAAACGAACTTTTTCTGTCAGCACTAGAAACAAAATATCATAACAAGGGGCCCTTGGGCTAATATTTTATAGCACGGTAAGTCTCCGGGTAATCAAATGGAAATTGATATGTTCTTCATATAAATAATGAGAATAAAAATTTGTAAAGTTATTTATTACTCCCAACTCTTGTCATTATAATCATATAACAAAGTAAAACAAAATAAGATGCTCTGGAATTGTCCAAACATTGAAAGTGGGAGTAACTTTAGCAGAATAGTATGAAAAAAATATTGGTTTGCTGCAACTGGAGAAAAAACGAAACATGTTTCATTTTTTCTATGCTACTGAAATTGTTGAATTGAAATTATATGCACGTTTGTACCATATGTGTACGAATGTGAGCATTTTTTTTGGAAATGAATCATGCTGTGATTTCCTGACTAAAATTGACATGACTATGACATGATATTGAACAATAAACATTTTAGACAGGGTTACCACAATAATATTTGCATCTGGCCAATACTCAAAATCTAAAGAAATTTAACAGACAGGTGATTTTGTTTTCAAACTAGGAGCAATTTGTTTTTTTATTTAATAAATTAAATATTTTCATTTGGTTAGGGTCATTTTTCATTATATTTTTAAGGTTCATTTTAATTATGAAATTTTGGCCTAATTTCATTTTAAAATTGGGGGTCATATTTATTGGGTCCATTTTGAGCAACGCCCTATAAGAAACACGTTTTTTGTTTACTAACATGCTTATGTATACTAGTCGGGGAAATGGTAAGGCTTTCTGAATATTGTAGAATTCCCAAAGTAGACCACTTTATCAATGAAACATTTTTAATAGCATGTGCCATATTCATTAAAATAAGTACTTATTCAAAAAATGTTACAGCTGTGATAATATCCGTTATTTAGTGGTGTCCCCAAGGGATGTCAATATTTAAAAAATTAAAATATGTGTGTGTTGTATATTCAGTTACTTGTAGTACTACTATACGTATGCTTATTATACAATTTAGCGCATAGGTGTCCCTTATATGGTATATGTTAAAACAAAATACTAATATTTATGATGTACAATATATCAAGATTTTTTCCTCTAAAATGAAGCCGAATAAAACCGACAAAAACTTAAAACGACATTTATCCACCATTGGTCGCCAAAGGGTTTATTTATTCAAAGTTAAATAAGTAAGGATAAAAGATCTCTCCAGTTTTTTACTTTCTTAGATAAAGACTCAAATTAAAATTTTTTCAGAGAAAATTTTGCAGAGACTTTTTAAGCGAAACTGATTAATTTCCTTGAGTATTACCAGATATAAGATATTAATTCTGCGATTTTATAATAAAGGTACGAGGTTGATTCAATAAGTCTTTGGGTTTTTAAATGAGTCACAGGTTTTTGGATAAAAAATAATTTTTTTTTCAACAAAATCTCCTTTAAGCCCTTTATACTTTGTCCAACGTTTTTCCAATTTTTGTATTCCTTCCAAAAAATTAGATATGTCGAGGGAACCAAAATAGGCATTTCTTTGTGAGATGATTTCATCTCTTATCGCCGAGCCATTTCTTTAGGTTTATAAACAAGAAATTGTCACTCGGGTATAAATCCGGATAATAGGGCGGAAGAGGGAGCAATTCGTTGGCTAATTCATGGATCTTTGCTAATTGTTCAACGATTGCGTTTGTGGTCGATTGTGAGCAAATGCGGTATCCATCTTGCGGAGAGTATCTCATACCCAAGTGTTTATTCAAATTGAAACCACAGAGCCAAGTGATCCGCTCACGTAATTTGGTACACTTTTCTTTAAAAAAAAAACACTCAAATCTTAAACATAAATATTTTTTCGAATTTCTTATATTCACTAGAAAAAATTTAAAATACCCCATGAAAAACCTCAATATATATGAACATATATGATCATACATGGGCTTGTATATCATCATATATGAATATACATGAATAATATGTAAGCCATATATTCTCAAATTAGGGATCCAAATATATATGGTCATATATGAGATCATGTATGGTCATATATTTCGATTTGTACATGAGACCACAAAAAATTGCAATTTTTTTCGAACAATATTATTTGGAAGGACCTGCATATAATTAAGTTATAAAACAATTAGTAGCATTTTAAAAATTATCATTTTTACGAAATAGCAACTCATTTTCGTCTAGTAACTTTAAAAAAATGATTTAAAAATTGCTTAAAAGTACGAGTTCAAAATATAACGGGGATTAAGTAAAATTTTATTTTCGGCCACGTACTATGAATAAATGTAAACATGTTTGCACTAGGTTGTAGGTAAACATTGTGGACTCATCTGGAGGGAACAACCAAAAAATTAAAAAATTTATTATATTTCACCGCATTTGGATTTGGGACTTCCCAAATCCAAATGCGGTATAAAGTTAAAAAAATATCCAAGACGGTCTTAGGTTAAGGACTATTTAATATAGTTTACAGTCTATAAAACAATACGAAAATTATACAATTTCTGAATGTAGAAGATCCAAACCACAATTTTGTAAAATGTTGCTCAATCAGCCAAATATACTTAAATAAGGACACTTAAAAAAGTTTGTAAGTTAAAATGACTGAAAATATCATTTAAAAAAAATGATATTTCATTTAAAAACCGGTCTACTTAATTTTCATTTAAAATAAATGCCATTTGTTATTTATTTTTAAATGTTGATTAATCAACTGACACATCCGTAAAAAACAACTGATATAATCAGTCAAAATAAATGTCGAAATTTTACCCACCAATCCTTAAAAAATAAATGTTTTTTTCATTTATTTGAAATTATTTCCGTTTTTGTATTTTTTGCTTTTTTTAATATACTCGTACAATACAAAATGTATGTATGCATATGAAGCTATAAACACTTTTTGTATGAATGTATTTGTATATGTATGTGTGTTTATGAAGTTCTTGTAAATTGTATTGAAAAATTTTGTATATATACAACCAATTTAAATAAAAAAACAAATTGAAATTTTCTGAATATTTTTTTTTGAAACAGACAGCAAACAAAATTTAAATTTGTAATAACTGTTACGGACACAAATAAACCACAAGTTTCCGTTTTGTGGGTAAATTTTTATTAAATTTCAAAGAAATGAAAAAAATAAATGAAACTGAAAAAAATCGGTAAATGATAGTAAATTATTTCGAATAAATGTATAAAAAAGTTAATATAGATGTTTCTTTGAAAATTAAATGTATCTTCCTTTATTTTTAAATGGAACGGAAAACTTTTTTATTAAACTACAAACAGTTAACTACATAATATTCTGAGTGTACATATGTTCCGGCTCAAGAAAATAATTTGAAATATTTATATGTCTAAAAAAGTTTAAATGGACAATTATTTGAGACTCATTAATTTTATTTTGTATACGGAAAATATTTTTTTATTGATTTAGAGAGTTTCAGCGTGTTATTTGGCTACGTTTTCGAGGAAAAATTTTAATATTGTTTTATATTTGTTCTACAATACATATTAGAGACACCTAAGCGCATTGTTAATTTAATAGTACACGCACAGAGGTACTAACGTATTTTCAGGGGAGACAAAAAAATCTGGAAGTTTTACATTTAATTTTGCTGCATCTTCATAAATTTAAGTCTTTATCTCAGGATGCCAAGAAACTAGATATATCTTTTATACTTTTTTTAATTAAAAATTTTAATGTTTTCTTTCGGAAAAATGTCACTTCATTTCATATCACAGCTTTTACTTATTCCATTTAATTCAAAAATTTGAAGCCTCAAAACAACGTCGGTATAATCAGAAAAAATATTATAAAAAAATTATGTTGCTCCTTACGCCACACCCCCTGAATCAAAATCATGGGTACGCCGCTGATGGAAATTAATTAATTTTAATTTCAATAGAGTCCCTTTAAAATCGAAATTTAAATATTAAACAGAAAATATTAAAGGCGAGGTGGTTGGAATTGTTTGTAATAGCTGTGAGCTTAAGGTTGGTTTTATTCAATTAAAAATATTATTTACATATTTTTATCTTTTTAAATTTTAAATAATGCGAAATGTTCGAGATTGAAAATTAAAACAACGATCGATTCCCATTACAAATTAGATTAATTGAAATTATATGTCGACAGATATCTTTAAAATTTAACCATTTTTCTACAGCGAAGGGCCTTAAAATCCTTAAGGCCCAACTACAATTGACTTAATCGATTTAAGCTAGGTATTGCTATGAAACTAAAATTCAAAGCTTTCTAAATATAAAAATTTCTATTTCTAAAATTTTGTTTCCTATCAAAACAAAGCTTAATTCACTTAAGGCAATTATGTTTGGCCCTTAAGGGGTTTTTGCAATTGAAAAATATGGTTTTCTTTCTAATGAATCGGGTCTGAACAATTGTCTTATTTATTACACGAGTTTTGGTTTAAACAGGAAAATTCTTCAAGCGTTTGTATCTATCAAGACTACCCCACCACCTCACTACATGATTTATATTTGATTTCAAATGATAAAGTTTTAGGATCCGTTTTGTTCAAACTTTTTTTTTTGTAATTTTTTGTGTAACGGACGTGATTGCATGTTTTATACAATATATTTTATTTGTATGATTTTTTTTACTAGCCTTTCAAGCTTTAAATTTAACTATAGTATATGCTAAAACACATTAAACTGTACTGTGCGGCTTGCAATTTTACACAATTGGCTTGAAAGTCCAGCATCACCACCAGCAAGTACTTCTACATGCGCAAATCACTTTTCAAAACATTCTTGCAGAATATTGTTTTTCTGTTTCGTTTAAAATCTTTTGTTTGTCAATTTATTTTAAGTTCCAATATTATTATTTTTTGCAGTTATTTTGTAGTTAAATCATGGTTTTTGATTGAAACCTTTCACTCCCGTTCACAGTTGGAATTGTGGTTATACTACGTTTACCATAAAAAAAACGAAATACAAAACTGTGGCATCGACTTTTGCTTCAACTATTATGTACACTCAGAATATTATGTAGTTAACTGTTTGTAGTTTAATAAAAATGTTTCCGTTCCATTTAAAAATAAATGAACATACATTTATTTTTCAAATAAATATCTATATTAACTTTTTTATACATTTATTCGAAATAATTTACTATAATTTAACGATTTTTTTCAATTTCATTTATTTTTTTCATTTGTTTGGTATTTAATAAAAATTTACCCACGAAACGGAAACTTGTGGTTTATTTGTGTCCGTAACAGTTATTACAAATTTAAATTTTGTTTGCTGTATGTTTCAAAAAAAAAATATTCAAAAAATTTCAATTTGTTTTTTTATTTAAATTGGTTGTATATATACAAAATTTTTCAATTCAAATTACAAGAACTTCATAAACACATACATACACAAAAACATTCACACAAAAAGTCTATATAGCTTCATATGCATACATACATTTTGTATTGTACGAGTGTATTAAAAAAAAATAAAAATTTCAAAAACGGAAATTATTTCAAATAAATGAAAAAAAAATTTATTTTTTAAGGATTGGTAGGTAAAATTTTGCAATTTATTTGAACTGATTATATCATTTGTTTCTTACGGATGTGTCAGTTGATTAATCAACATTTAAAAATAAATTACAAATGGCATTTAATTTAAATGAAATTTAAGTAGACCGGTTTTCAAATGAAATATCATTTCTTTTAAATGATATTTTCAGTTATTTCAACTTACAAACTTTTTTAAGTGTACTATTATTGTTGTTGTTGCATTATACATATAAACTAATTCTTTGTTTTGTTTCATTATGAACAAAAAAAAAATAAGTGCATAAAATGTTTTTTTTTTTATTTGTTTTGCATTCTACACGTAGTTATATTTGAAAATAAAAAACTGATGTCCCATTGTGTTCAATTTTCATACAGTAAAGTAAATAATGGATTTTTTTATTTAAAAAAAAACAATAAATATTGCAATCATTGTCCAGCCCTCTTTTTATTATTCGTTTTAAAGAATCTAGACATTTTATTCAATAAAAATATGTATGAAAGAGTTAAATTATAATCAATAATGAAACCTCTGAGAAATTGTGCTAACCCTCAGTGTTGTCAAATACATATGTACATATATATTTTTTATAGATAATTTTAAAAAAAATGTTATACAAAATTGGTTTAGGTTTAATATTGGAGGTGAAGATTTACGCTGTAAAGGAAGATTTTCAGAAAAGTATATTGAAAAATGATTTAAAGTTAGTTAACTTAGTGTTTTTTAGACAAGTACCTTAATTGTTTGATATTGAGCAAAAATATCAAAATCTTTTTTTTCAATTTATCATACACAAAAAACTGTCAAAAACATATCTGTCAATATGGCAACACTGCTTACTTTAGTACAAAGAATTTATGTCGGTTATTCCGACATAACTTTTACATTCGTTTTGTGGGTAAATTTATATTTTAAATTTTATACATATGGAAAATAATGTATAAAACTGAAAAAATCGGTAAATCAGTAAATCATTTTGAACAAATCTATAAAAAAGTTAAAATAAATATTTCTTTGAAAAATAAATGTATTATGTTCCTTTAATTAAAACTAAACTTAATAGTTTTTTTTATTAAACTACAAACAGTTAACTATGTAATATTTTGAGTGTATAAAGAAAGAAAAATTAAATAAGCATAGTTACACTTTTAGCCGGGCTTAGACTTGCAACCTTCCGATTACAAAACTTTTTTATCACTGTACTAATTTTTATAAATTTAATGCTGGTAAAGCGTTTCAAATAAGTGTTCTTCCAGAAATTAATATTTAATTCCATGGGTGTCCAGAAAGGGTGTCCATTGGACAAGTTTATATGGCAATTTTTTAAAGGGTTAATTTAAAGTGTCGTGGACCAATATAATAAATATGAAGTTTTGGAGGCAATCGAATAAAGGAAAGTTGATGCGGAAATCGATTGAAAATTTCAAGAGTGTTTATACATATAAATACGACTTTTTCCCAGTTTTTTAGAAAATTTCGTTCTATATTAAAATTTTTTTAACCACTTCCAAGCTACATAACTTCAAAATCGGTTAAGAACTCGCCAAGAAATAGCAAATGCCCCAGACCAATTTTGTGCCAGAAAACACTAGGTCATGAAATTTGATGGCACTTTTTTAAACTTTCAGAAATTGATTAAAGCCATAATTGTTTTTTGCTCTCTATACTTATAAATACTCAGATATGAAATATTGTTTTATGACCAGTCTGTTAACCTGTCGCGCAATAAGGCAAAAAACGCATACATTTTTTGGCATAATTTTTAAACTCCATTTTTGATTTTTATAAACATTTTCTTAAACAAATTTTATATAAATGGATTTTGCACTTCAAGGGCTTGTTAAATACATGCTAGAGATAAGGTATGCCAATTTTGAGGTAAATCCCTCCATGGACCTGTCGGTGACAAGCTCTTAGTTTTTGTGGATTTCGAGAAAAGTGTGATGTTTATAAAAAATTTAGTAAATTTACTCTTTTGAAGTATTTTGTATCAAAAATGAATGAATTTTTTACTTTTAAATGCTATAATGCATCTTAATAACTTAGCGGTTTGGAAAAAAATAATATGACCACCTTAACCGTTTTGGACATGGGGTCACATATGATCCCAAGCTAATAAAGGACAATTTATTAAAAAAAGGATATATTTTTAAACTACTGTTGAACTTTAGAAGTGATGCTTAAAATATAATAGCCAAATTTACAGAACTTCCATGCTAAAAATTTTGAATAAATCGAACAACATTAACCTATTCCTTGCCAGGGCAAAAGTGAAAATTTCATGACCTAATATTTTCTGGCACAAAATTGGTCTGGGGCATTTACTATTTCTTAGCGAGTTCTTAAACGATTTTGAAGTTATGTAGCTTTTTGAAAATATAATTTTATACTGAAATAGATTCGTAAGACAAGTGCTTGAAAAAAGTCATATTTTCCTATATAAACACTCGTGAAATTTTCATTCGATTTCCGCTTCAACTTTCCTTTATTCGACTTCATATTTATTAGTTTTATAACAAATTTGTGCGCGACATTCTTTAAATTCGTATTTTCATTTTATTTGACTCCTCTAGTATCCAGTGGTTTGCCATTTCTTGATTTTTTATACCACAGGCAATACTTTGATACTTTGGGATACTTTGAGTCTCATAGTTTTTTGCACAAATCCTTACTTTATAATCTTTAAATCTTAAAAATTGCATTTTCTAGTACACCATTTGGAATAGAGACACAGACACATTTAACTGGATTTTGATTAAAGTAACTTTAGAGTATAAGAGTTTTAAATAAATACATAGGGAACAGATTCATTATATTAATGTAAATCTTCATAAATATCATGCAAAACTTTATAGATTTTCGTCCAATTTAACATTTTCTAAATATGATGAGCAAAAAACTTGCTAATTCTAAAGTTTTTCCTGCATGGCCTGTTTTTATTGATTTGTAATATATTTTCTGTGTTCTCTTTGCAGAACGCCTAGGAAGCGTGATTTATGGTCCCATATAATATTAACACTTAAATAGTTTGTAAGTTAAAATAGCAGAAAATGTCATTTACAAGAAATTATATTTAATTTAATAATGGGTTTACTTACTTTTTATTTAAATCAAATTATTTTTGTTATATGCTTTTAAATTTTGTTAAAACAACTGACACAGTAAGAAGCAAATGATTAATCACTTAACCTACAAATTCCGTAAAAAATAGCTGATTTATTTGAAATTGTTTGCGTTTTTGTATTTTCGTTTGTCTTTCAATCCACAAAATGTATGTATGTCACATTTTGTGTGAATGTGTGTACGTGTGTGTTTATGAAATTCTTGTAATTTAAATTGAAAAAGTTTTGTATATAAACAAACAATTAATTAAAAACACATTGGAATTTTGTCAATATAAATTTAAATTTTTAAAAGATTGTAAATGGACACAAATAAACAAAAAATTTCGGTTTTGTGGTTAAATTTTTATTAAATTTCAAACAAATAATAAATATAAATCAAAAAAAAGAATTGATAAACAACAGTAAAGCATATAGAACAAATGTATAAAAAAGTTTAAATAGATTTTTCTTTGAAAATTAAATGTATGTTCCTTTGACACGGAAAATTTTTTTATTAAACTGCAAACAGTAAACTACATAATATTCTGAGTGTAGAACCCAAATTTCAATCAGATATTTACGGTTTCATGTGTCTAAATACGATTTAAGGCCACTTCAGGTTGGATATAGTTAAATTGAGTTAGAAAGTAATTTTGAATCGTTTGGTCTCAGTCCGAAATTTTTGGTATTTACAAACAGCACCACAAACTCATAACACCCTGTCCACGTAGTGGTGAAGTGTTTAGTATTCAGTAAATCCTGTCTGTCTTAAATAAGTTATAAAATATATATATATATATATATATATATATATATATATATATATGTGCACAGCACATGTTGCGGGGACGGGTTTTCGTTCCACAAGTTACTATGAAGACATTTTGTTACTTTGGGGACTGTCCTTAAACTTTTCGTTATTCTAGTGTTTACTCTGAAGACATTTTACTGGACACAGCGCATTTTATAGGGACATTTTTGGCTGTATATACAGATGTCTTCAAAGTATGGGTAATGCATATATATATATATATATATATATATATATATATATATATATATATATATGCATTGTCCATACTTTGAAGACATCTGTATATACAGCCAAAAAAGTCCCTATAAAATGCGCTGTGTCCAGTAAAATGTCTTCAGAGTAAACACTAGAATAATGAAAAGTTTAAGGACAGTCCCCAAAGTAACAAAATGTCTTCATAGTAACTTGTGGAACGAAAACCCGTCCCCGCAACATGTGCTGTGCACATATATATATATATATATATATATATATATGCATAGAGCATGTTGCGGGGACGGGTTTTCGTTCCACAAGTTACTATGAAGACATTTTGTTACTTTGGGGACTGTCCTTAAACTTTTCGTTATTCTAGTGTTTACTCTGAAGACATTTAACTGGACACAGCGCATTTTATAGGGACATTTTTGGCTGTATATACAGATGTCTTCAAAGTATGGGCAATGCATATATATATATATATATATATATATATGTGCAAGGCGCATCTTCCGGGGACGGTTTTTCGTTCCACAAGTTACTATGAAGACATTTTGTTACTTTGGAGACTGTCCTTGAACTTTTCGTTATTCTACTGTATACACTAAGGACATTTTACTGGATACAGAGCATTTTATAGGGACTTTTTTGGCTGTATATACAGATGTCTTCAAAGTATGTGCAATGAATATATATATATATATATATATATATGCATTGCTCATACTTTGAAGACATCTGAATATACAGCCAAAAAAGTCCCTATAAAATGCGCTGTGTCCAGTAAAATGTCTTCAGAGTAAACACTAGAATAAGGAAAAGTTTAAGGACAGTCCCCAAAGTAACAAAATGTCTTCATAGTAACTTGTGGAACGAAAACCCGTCCCCGCAATATGTGCTGTGCATATATATATATATATATATATATATATATATATATATGTATGTGCACAGCACATGTTGCGGGGACGGGTTTTCGTTCCACAAGTTACTATGAAGACATTTTGTTACTTTGGGGACTGTCCTTAAACTTTTAATTAATCTACTGTATATACTAAAGACATTTTACTGGATACAGCGAATATTATAGGGACTTTTTTGGCTGTATATACAGATGTCTTCAAAGTATGCACAATGAATATATATATATATATATATATATATATATTCATTTCGCATACTTTGAAGACATCTGTATATACAGCCAAAAAAGTCCCTATAATATGCGCCGTATCCAGTAAAATGTCTTCAGTGTAAACAGTAGAATAATTAAAAGTTTGAGGACGGTCGCCAAAGTACCAAAATGTCTTCATAGTAACTTGTGGAACGAAAACCCGTCCCCGCAACATGCGCCGTGCACATATATATATATATATATATATATATATATATATATATATATATATGCATTTCACATACTTTGAAGACATCTGTATATACAGCCAAAAAAGTCCCTATAATATGCGCTGTATCCAGTAAATAGTCTTCAGTGTAAACAGTAGATTAATAAAAAGTTTGAGGACGGTCTCCAAAGAAACAAAATGTCTTCATAGTAACTTGTGGAACGAAAACCCGTCCCCGCAACATGCGCTATGCACATATATATATATATATATATATATATATATATATATGTGCACATCACATATTGCGGGGACGGGTTTTCGTTCCACAAGTTACTATGAAGACATTTTGTTACTTTGGGGACTGTCCTTAAACTTTTCATTATTCTAGTGTTTACTCTGAAGACATTTTACTGGACACATCGCATTTTATAGGGACTTTTTTGGCTGTATATACAGATGTCTTCAAAGTATGGGCAATGCATATATATATATATATATTTATAAATATATATATAAAATATATATATATATATATTCATTGCGCATACTTTGAAGACATCTGTATATACAGCCAAAAAAGTCCCTATAATATGCGCTGAATCCAGTAAAATGTCTTCAATGTAAACAGTAGAATAACAAAAAGTTTAAGGACAGTCCCCAAAGTAACAAAATGTTTTCATAGTAACTTGTGGAACGAAAAACCGTCCCCACAACATGCGCCGTGCACATATATATAAGTATATAAGTTGCTACTCGTATATTTTTTGCCTTTTTTTTTAACCCTTCGTCAGGCACATATTTTGAGCCCTTAGTTCTGGCACATGGTGTCTGGCCAGACCCCTATACATTTACATGCATTTGTATGGAAATAAGGGCTGTTTGCCGTTAAATTTTTTACTAAGATAGGAAAATATTTGTTATATTTTGTGTTTCTATTTCTTTTTACTATGTTATTAGCTACCTGAGGAAGAAAAAATAGACCTGAAAAATTCTTTGAAATGAAAAGGGCAACAATATTTTTGTTCTATATATATTTCTCTTTATTATGGGTAAAGTAATAAATGTTTATGACAAAATAGAAAATTATTATGAAGAATACATTGATTTTTTTATTCAGAATTTTGCGGAAGGCAACAAAAACATAAATAATCTACTTTTGAATGTTGCTGACAAACAGGATTGTTGCATTTGCAGCAAAAAAAAGCGTGTCTTACGGCGTATTTTGTCACCTTGCTGCAGGCAAATTCTGCAATCTTTTTTGGCAGCTAGTGTGTCTGGACCACTGCGTGAAGCCACATTACGGTTTGCTATATTGAGAGGTCTCCCAAAGTACGCTTCAAATGCTATACGAGTTGTTGGTTGAGCCACAATGTGCGGATTATTGATGCGATTTTCAACGTTGGCCAGTACCAATTGCTTTGCAAGTTTATATAAAAATATGCGTCTTCTTTCTTTTCTTGTATTTCATCATTTAGCTTACATATAATGTAACTTGCCAATGCCATCACATCAATCATGTTGCAGAAAAACGCGTATGTCCAGCGTCTGGTTGACCGTTTTGTTGTGTAATGAGTTAGCATTTGATCCATCGTATGGACTCCGGTTTTAGTTGAATTATAAATTAAAATTGCTTTCGGTTTCATGGCTACGCCTTCAACATATTTCGTGTAATGCACGGTTGAAATTAAATTGACTGCCTTATTTTTTTTGGGCACGTAGCTGCAAAGTGCAACAAGATTTTCATGAAAACTAAACACACTTGAAAGAATTGGTCGTCTGGTGCTCTTCATAACTTCCTTAGGAAGACATCTTTTGTTTGCTCGAATGGTACCAACAAATGCCAGTCCCATAGCAGCCAGTCGTTTAGCGCCGTTCAATGAGGTGAAAAAATTATCAGAAATAATATTTCTGCCGCTGTTTGCGTAACAATTTGCGAAATACATTAGAACGTTTTCACCTTGATTTATCTCCCGATTGTCTCCTTCCTTTCCAGTGTATAGTTTTCCTTTCAATGGAAATTTAGTCTTAGCATCGCATGCCCACCAAACTTTGATCCCATACCTTGCAGGTTTTGATGGGATATATTGGGTGAACTTTGTGCGCCCACGATACGGAAATAACTGCTCATTGATGGTGATATTTTCATAAGGATTATAATAACTTTGAAGATTTTCATTGAGAAAATTCCAAAGGTCCCGGATAGGAGCTGCTTTATCTGTTTGCTGTCGGAATGCCCGCGTACGACTATTATCGAAACGAATATATCTGGACAGAGTAATGAATCGTTTGTGCGACATAGCCGCACGGAATATGGGCAGCGAATCAGAACGCCACAATATACTGGAGTCTTGCATATTATTATGGCTGAGACCAGAAGCCAACAAAATCCCAATGAATGCATCTAGCTCAGAGCTTGTCAAATCAATCCATTTTCTTTGGGTAGACTCTGGATGTTCTTCATTCCATTTTCTAATTGATTCTCGCCCATGCCGATTTGTTTCACTAATAATGACGAACGTAATATTGGTTGAGAAAAATAACTTGAATACCTCAACTGGATTGGTGAGCCTTGTTTTTGTTCCAGATCGAAAACGCATGATATTATGCTGGCGCAAACGAGATGCAGGGGGTTCAGTTTCGTTCCATTTAGTACCGTCTTTACCATAAAAACAGCCTGAGTCGACTTCATTTGCTGCTTCAGCATCATTTCCACTTTCTTCTTCTTCATCTACGTCTTCATCACTATCATAAAGTTCGTTAGGTTCAATTTCCAAATCATTTTCTATGTCTGATGCATCATCTTCTGGCACATAATCAGCAGTGTCGTCACCATCGTTTTCAAAAACATCATAATTTTCATCAGCTTCTACCTGACTTTGAAAATCACGCACTAATGCCTCTGACAATTGGGGTTGCAAATTCGCGCTACGCAAGCGTGTATTATAAATAAATTCCAGTTCATCAGCCATAATATACTAACAACGCAACAAATCTACCTGCGTAAAATTATTCACAAGTTAAAAATTACCGCATTAATCTAGTTCAACGTTCAATGAATAACTAACTCACAAACAAAATCAGAAGAAAGAAAGAAGCATAAAAGAATAAAGTAAATACAAATTTCCAACTCGTGCCATGTGCTTTGCCTATGCGTTCATACAAAATGCATAGGGGTCTGGCCAGACACCATGTACCAAAAGTAAGGTGAAGATTTTTTATTTGGCTTTTTTGTCCTGTTCCAAGGACTTTTTTTCAATTATTAATTTATACATCGAAAGCCAACAATATTTTGGGAGATTACCTGAAATTACAGCCATGTACCTAAACTAGAAGTATGCTAAATTGAAGCAGGAAAATTAAATATGTCTGGCCAGAACCATGTGCCACTTCGAGGGTTAATTACTCATCAGTTCAAGCTCTGTAAAATATGTTAAATTTTGAAGACACTGTAGCTTAAATGTTTTTAGTTTTAACCAATAAATCAAAGCAATTTTCTAATATATCCAAGACGTACCAGAAAACACACAAAGAGCAAACGACAAATGGAACAATCGATCTTCATTAAGAAAAAACTCTTCCTAATATTACAACTAAGATAATGACAATAAAACATTAATAAATAAAAACTACTTTAACAAAATTTTATGAAAACTTGTATTAGAGAAAAGTTTCAATGGGCGAGTTTCCGTGCGACTTCATGGGTTTCAAGCAGAAATTTATTAATATGATGGAGATAATTCCCTCAGTGTAGCAATCAAAAACTACATTTGGTCTAGTTCTGATTTCGGTTTTGTATAATGATCGACATTAAGGATAATTTTTCAGGGCAAATGATGTAAATAAAGAAATGAACTCAGCCAATGTTGGACACATTTTTTTACCGGAATGTGCACCATTGATTTATGTTTAAACAATGAAGAAGAAAAGGAATTGTAAAATTTTTAGTCAGTATTGCTACCCGATTTTGATAGAATTATAATTGAAGTTATTATTTGTTTGTGCTGTTAATTTACATGGCTTATTTCAGCTCTTACTGCTTACCAATGATTATATTTTAGTACTTTATGTAACCATTTACCTCTAATAATACCTCCATGTTAAAATAATGTGTTATTTGACCAAAGTGTAAGTACTTATAATTTTTGTTTTCTTATTATATTTCCCATTACCTGGTAATATCAAGGTTTTCTGGGATGTCGATTCTTCCAAGATTTTCGTCCAATGCAAATATTTCATAAATATAATGTAGCTTTAATTCCTGAGTGTAGTAAAAAAAGGAAACGTAACACCTTCGTTTATTTTGAGTTCAGAAACCCTACAAAAATATAAACATTTTCAATCAAGCGTGTTCCTGACACACCTGAATTATATACATAGTTTTAGTCGAATTTTCTGTTGCATTACCAAATTAGTGTTGACACAGACAAATAAATAAATAAATTTATAAATAAATTTAATTCGCATATCTGGACCCATGTTGGAAAAATTTTAGGAATGTAGAAACAAATACATATTTTGTTCATCCCTCCAAATTTATGCTTAATCATATCTTAAGGAAAACTATTAGATACTAATGGAACTTGGACATGTCACAAATGATAAAAGAATATGCTGGGAAATGCAGCTCTTAAGGCTCATTCACAATCATGCTTGGCATTCAATAGCTTTTCATAAAACGGTAGTTGGCTACCACAGCTACTTTAAGACCGATATGAAAATTTTAAAATTGCCATTCCATTAAAGGCATGTGTCTTTTGGTATTTTTTTACCCGTTCAATTTTGAAATATCTTAAACTACCGTTATAATAACGCTAAACTACCGAAATACCGATTTATAACGGTATTTTGTAAAAATAACAAAATTTAACAGGTAATATTGTTACGATTTTACCCTTTATAAAATCGTTGATTTATTTACCTTTTAAATAAATCGAGTTCTTTCTATATTGCAAATAATAAACACTGTTTGAAATTATTTATAGCTCTATTTATTTACAACAGTCACTAAAAATTACAGAAAAACACTTTAATAGCACACTTTATTTACACGATGTAGATAGACTAAACGTTAGCCACACTTTAGTTCTTCACACTCAGCGTTTTACTTATCAACTGAACTACTGCGTCACCAAGTACCAGTATTTATATGAGTAGTCAGGTATTCTAGTTATTTCACTACTTTACTAGATTTTTCCAGCTGTTCACTACTTCACTAGATTTTTCCAGCTGTCAAAGAGTTTGTGATTAAATTTCTAGTGTTTAGAAATTTCTGTAACAATATTATGAAATAAACCTCGTGATATTTGAAGACACATGTCACTATTGCAATCGCAGTTTTAAAATTTTCGTTTCGGTATTGATCAGAGCGTGATAGACAACTACCGTTATAATGAAAAGTTATTGCTTGCCAACCATGTTCATTATTACTGATCAGAAAATTTACCGTTTCATGTACACAAATATTCTTGAAACGAAAATGATTTCACATGCTGAGTGGATAATATCAGCCTGAAAATGACCAAAAACATTTATCGAGATTGGTCAAAGAGTTCAAAGAAGAGAATGTAGTTGAAGTGCCTCAATCACCAGATTTGAACCACATTGAAAACCTCTTTGGCTTTAAAGAGGAGTGTTTTTTGTAAATTATTCCGAAATTGAAACGAACCTTCGATATCCTAAAATCTGGGTGGAAACGTATTCCTAAAGTCATAATGCCTAATTTTAATGAATTCATGCTGCTCAGATGTGGCAAAGTTATTAAAAATAAGAGATCATTTAGTCTGCAATGGCAGGAAAGTTTAAAGAATAAAAAATTATGTCAAAACAATAATCTAAATAATGTATTACATTAAGATAATTAAAAAAACACGTTAAAAAAACTTTAGATGGTATGTATTGATCATGTTATTAAAACAATCAAGAGATATGTTCACAATAATACGGAACTTTTAAACAACAACTAAATCAAATGGTAAAAGAACCTACAAAATGATAAAACAACAACAAAGGTACTTAAACAAACAATTCACCAACAAAAATGCTACAAGAATAAACAAACAGACGAGATCAGCAACTGGTAACTTTAACTGAACTAACTTTGAAACTAAATCAACATTGAAAACAGTTAACACAAAAGTCCTAAAGCTCTAAACAAAGGCTAAAAGAACAGAATAAAAACTCATTGAAGAAAATATTACTAGATCACTAGTTAACTCAATATCAACAACCTCTACCGCCAAGTCAGTGATCTAGCCTGGCCATTCAGCTGAAAAAAAACAAGAAAAGAAAAAAATGAAACTCCAACACCATCATGGTCGTCATCATCAACATCCACATCTGTAAGCAGGTGTTACCAACAATTACTTTGCACACTGTCCTTACATCTTGGTAAACACGGGTAGAACAAAAATATAAAAAATACTCTATTCAATTTAAATGTATGACTGAAAATAAACACCATCATCATCATATTCAAGCACTGCCACTAGAAAAACGACCAAAAACTAGAACGATCAGTATATGTACTTCCAAACAACAACAATAACAACTAGCCAAGTAAGTAATAATGGAGTAGAATACTTGTTTCTAGAGTTGGTCGATCTCTAGTAGTTCTTATGCAAGTACAAACCAGCCAACCTGCCATGATTACAAGCTCAAAATATAACGTACTATAGTTTTACAATTTAAAAGAATAAACCATTAAAAATAAATCATGACATAGTATCAAGATCATCAATATAACATACACATTTGTATATGTACATTAGGTAGACATTTATTTTGAGAACTTTTAAAATTAAAAGTTATCACTATAAACTGACTCTTAGGTACTCAACCTGTACTCTTTATTTTTGGTGTTTTTCTCTTAAACAAAGATCAATAATATATATCGAGGCAACAGTGAGAAGTGTAATCTCTTTCGCAAATACGTACTTTCTGTTAAAATTGCAGTGGTAGAAAATATAAGGCAAACTGAGTTTTTTCCCTTATTTCTGAAAGGTAATTAAATTTGAATTATTTAAGAGAGTTTACGCGTAGCAAAAACATGGCTTCGGATTATGATTGTGCCAACCAAAGTTTATATATTATGATAATAAAATAATCATAATTTTACCATAATATAGTCCCTACAGTTCTACTATGATTTTAAATTTAAGAATATTTCTTTAAAAATTTTTTCCAAAAAAAAAAATTTGATATTAAGGACTTTTTCAAGAAAACTTCTTTGATTATATGGACTATTTTTTCTAAAGAAAAACACTTTGAAGAATTTTAAATTTAAAGGTCTTTTTTATAAGAAACATAGATTCTTTGGACTTTTTCTAATACAACAATTCTAAGATTCTAAGGACATTTTTTAATTTTTTTTAGATAGTTATTAGGGTCACAGAATTTTTTTTTAGAAAAAGTGAAAAAGTCTTTAGAATCTAAGTATTTTTCATGCCGAAAACTCCTCAGAATCTAAGAATTTTTTATTCACTGAAAGGCTTTATATAAATTTTTATCTAAAAATCAGTTTGCAGAATCAGAGAATTTTACTTGAAGGAAAATTCCATAGTACCTATAAATGTTTCTTTTATTGAAAAGAATTAAAATATTTATAAAGAATCCTTTTGTCAATGAATTATGATTAATGTAAATTTTAAATGTAAATGTATCAGATTTTCGAAAATAAAACCCCCAGGTGAAAATGATCATATTATATAATTTTCACATTGGTGACTGAACTGAAACAATTTTTATGTTTATGAGAACAAGACTGTGAATGTCAGTCATGTCTTATTTGATTTAAAATTATGCATTGAATGTTGTCAGCATTTTATAGTTCCAAAATTATAATTTTTTTCATAGTCAGGATTTTTGTTATCACAGTATAGTTAGAGCCAATCATGTTATAAAATAGGAAGTGGCAATAGTGAAACAATTAAATATTCACTATTATAGTGATGGTAACGCTCATATTAGAACCTGTTTATAAACCAATAACTTGCTTGTGACAACCATAACCGAATGCAGCAATCATAATATAGCAACAGTGATCATGGTGGAACCATGTTTTATTAAAAGCAGTAAAGAAAACAGACACAGAGAAAAATCTTGTTTTTAAAGTCTACCCCTATGATCGAAATCGAGTTAAAACTGGATTTCGGGTATAATGTAAATGCACCCTAATGAACTATTGCAAAATGTAAGAATTCGTATTTAAAAATCATGTTATAAAATAGGAAGTGGCAATAGTGAAACAATTAAATATTCACTATTATAGTGATGGTAACGCTCATATTAGAACCTATTTATAAACCAATAACTTGCTTGTGACAACCATAACCGAATGCAGCAATCATAATATAGTAACAGTGATCATGGTGGAATCATGTTTTATTCTGCGTGTTTGTAAATAAAATTAAAAGCAGTAAAGAAAACAGATAAAGAGAAAAATCTTGTTTTTAAAGTCTACCCCTATGATCGAAATCGAGTTAAAACTGGATTTCGGGTATAATGTAAATGCACCCTAATGAACTATTGCAAAATGTAAGAATTCGTATTTAAAAAAGAAATAGTCAATCAGACCTAAGAATTCTGCTAAGCTCTCTTTAATATTAACAACTATTATTTTTGTATATTATTGCTCCCATGATACGCTGGATTATTTAATATATCTAGCGAAATAATTATTTTAGAATAAGTGATATCCTAATAGAAACATCTACATATCCACTTCAATGTTCATAAAGACAAAATTCTATGTGAAATATAAAACCAAGAACATAAAAAGGGTTAAGAGGAAGCACATTTTTGTTTTATAGCGCCGTGGCGCAAAATATGTATCAATAAATTTTATATTCATGTTAAATAATTGCATTTTACAAAAATGTTCTCATATTCGATTGTTGTTGGAGACTGTAGATTGTAAGACGACTATTCTTTTCAAAAGTCAAATTAAAATTCTTTTTCCCTTTAAGGCAAAAAAAAAAAAAACTGGTTATCGCTGCTACTGGAGTTTGCACTTGTCTTATGGCAATTGAAACGACCTAACAGTCGATCAGGAAATTGGATAAAATGAAGTTGCCTTTAATGACTCTGGTGTTTAGCTGTGTTGGAAAGGATTCAGGCATGACAAATAATGCAACCACTGCCAATTGCATAACAATAAATCGAATACTTCATCATTACCTTGATTTAAAAAAAGTAAATTTTTAATTTGAATTCACGAAGCAAGGACAAATTTATTCCAAGTCCTCAAAAGTGAGTTCTAAGAGGATCCGTATTAAAAATTTCGTGCTAAACGAAAACAGATTGAAAATTAAATAAAATAATTTAGTTGTTGTGGATTAAAAGTTAGCATTTTAATTTCGAGTTGTCGATGACTACAACCGAACCATGCGGTTACCAAAAAGATTCGGCTATCATGTTGGGGGGGGTTGTGATCTGTAAGATCATGCCTCAATGGCCACCAGCCTTACAGACGTGTTCGCGGCCATTTGCTTCGTGAAAGGTCTTTTGGTAACCAGTGCCGAAAAGTCAATAGTTTGAAGGGTGTTGATACCCCAGATCACACCAATGGCGTTTTTGTAGCGGCAAATGCTGATGGCGGCCTTTCACACTATGGCTTAGTATTCAGTTTCCACAATAAAAACTTATCAAGGATAATTCCTCTCTCGGAAAATGCAATCTTAACCACTTCCAGCTTTGGCAGTTTGGACTCCCTGATTCCAGTATATAGATTCCTTTTACTCCTGCATGGCCCTGATCCCAGTAAAGAGAACAAAATTCGCTTTGCTCGGAATAACGCTCAACCAACTACTTTGACTCCAGTCAGAGGACCCAAATGAGGACCCCATGAGCTCACTCAGAATATTATGTAGTTAACTGTTTGTAGTTTAATAAAAAAGTTTTCCGTTACATTTAAAAATAAAGGAACATACATTTATTTTTCAAAGAAATATCTATATTAACTATTTTATACATTTATTCGAAATAATTTACTATCATTTACCATTTTTTTAGTTTCATTTATTTTTTTCATTTGTTTGAAATTTAATAAAAATTTACCCACAAAACGGAAACTTGTGGTTTATTTGTGTCCGTAACAGTTATTACAAATTTAAATTTTGTTTGCTGTCTGTTTCAAAAAAAATATTCATAAAATTTCAATTTGTTTTTTTTATTTAAATTGGTTGTATATATACAAAATTTTTCAATACAATTTACAAGAACTTCATAAACACACATACATATACAAATACATTCACACAAAGTGCTTATAGCTTCATATGCATACATACATTTTGTATTGTACGAGTATATTAAAAAAAAACAAAAAATACAAAAACGGAAATAATTTCAAATAAATGAAAAAAACATTTATTTTTTAACGGTTGGTAGGTAAAATTTTGACATTTATTTTAACTGATTATATCATTTGTTTCTTACGGATGTGGCAGTTGATTAATGAACATTTAAAAATAAATAACAAATGGCATTTAATTTAAATGAAAATTAAGTAGACCGGTTTTTAAATGAAATATCATTTCTTTTGAATGATATTTTCAGTTATTTTAACTTACAAACTTCTTTAAGTGCTCTAACAAAATATCCGGATATTTTCCGGCTATCGCAATTGCCACGTCGCACAATGGTGCCTGTCGACAATTGAGGTTGTGCCCCTAAAAAATATTGAATAATTCTGTTTTATAGGAAAAAATATGCTACTCTTATTACAATCAGATTTTTGGTTCAGAAGATATAGCCCTTCAGAGTTGACTGATTTTCAGTGTTCTAAAAAAGAGACCATGTTTAAGTAATTTGGTCCGCTTTCAGAAAACTAGGTCTCGAAAACTAGGTACCGGATATTGATTCTATTAATAGATCTTTTTATTAAGAAAAGAATAAAAAAATGTGTACTGTTTGCTTTGTGTTTGGTAAATTTGGTAAATCGATATTTACCAACTATCCATTTTTTCAATATTTCTCAATTTTTATGGAAAATAAAAAAACTTTCTATATTTGCCATATTTTCAAAATAGGTTCTGAGATTATTCTTTATATAGTGCAAAAATTTCCAGCTGCCCGTCTTTGCCCCATTGCTAGAGGTAAAATTTTGAAAAAAGTCATGGTTCCAAAAATG
The DNA here is from genome assembly GCA_949748255.1 of Eustalomyia histrio. Classification (NCBI taxonomy): domain Eukaryota; kingdom Metazoa; phylum Arthropoda; class Insecta; order Diptera; family Anthomyiidae; genus Eustalomyia; species Eustalomyia histrio. The sequence continues at coordinate 97,299,936 of OX456524.1, read as the reverse complement.
TGTTGCATGCATTTTTAGGTAATTTATGACATATAACCGTGCAGATATAAGATGTACAAATAAAGGTACGCATTGGCTCACAAAAATTCAAACATCCAATACACGTAGGCACAAATCTTATGCGGACACGTGTATGATAGCAAAATTACATAACTTGGCCTAGGCCTATATGTATACAGGTAATAGGCTATATATTTGGAAACAATTATAATCCCTGGATTAGTCTACGACTGAAAGTTGGCAAGACAAGTAATTTTATGACACTTCAAACATGAAGTTGAACAACTTTAAATTATTTGACATGTTTAAAAAGTTAACTACAGCAAAAAATTTCGTGGAAACTGCCTTCGAGGAATTTAATAGAGCTTTTTGAGAAGCACAGTAGTCCCTAAGCAAATTTTATAAAAAAAAAAATATAGATTGCTGATCACTTTCAAATCATCAAGGGCAAAATGAAGACCTCTTCAACATGTAAGCACCATCTTCCGATCCACTTATTAAATCACTGCGGCATGTAAGTCACGAAAAGAGTAAGAAAATAATAATAGTTCAGAAATTATTAGTCTTTTATATATACCATATTTTACGGATTGTGAGCAATATTTTACGAAAAATTTAAAAATAAATTTAAAAAAAAAAATTTTAAATCTTTTCTAGAATAATTTAAAATCATAAAAGCCTTTAAAAAGAAACATAAAAAATCAAAAATTTTAAGAAATATTTTATTTTACTTCCCATAAAATTGATTTTGTCCAGAAACTTCAACTTTGCTAGCCCATAAGTAGGTACCTTAAAGCCGTAGAACCCTTTTTAAACAATCATTTCATAGGTTGATCAATAATCTATCATATGCCTTTTAAGTTTTTTGATTGTCTCACTTGGTTCAAAAGTTATGATTTTTGCAACGAAAAAACTCAAATGGCGCCACTGTGCGTTGTCCTTGTAAGCAATATCCTTCATTTGCCAGTTGACTAGTTGATTAATGTTTTAGTTCCAGGGGGGGGGGGGGTGCCTACTATCGTTGATGCGCTAAATGTCGATCTACATATTTAAGGCGGTCCATTCCTTTGGAACGTATGATTATTTCAAACAAATTCACAAGTTAAAGTGCCTGGGTCACTTTCACCATCTTACATTGTTCTAGGATTTTCAATTTATAGTTGTGGAAAGAAAACATAACTATGTATTCACATAAAAACGGGCAATCACAATGTATATATCTCTCTTTCACCAACAATTTTGCAGAATCGGCTTACTAATATTTTATAGTGAACATTATACCAATTGTGAGGTCGACCATTATCTCAAATACTTAAATAAATTTTTTTTGAATCAAGTTGGTTTTGAATTTTATTGTAGAAAAAAAAAAACAACATTTAAAAATTTTCATTTAAAAACAAATTGTGTCTTGAATGGAGCAGAGGAAAAAATTAAGCAATAAAAATAATTTTTTTAATTAAACAAGGAAAATAGAATGTGTGGAATATTCTTTTAATCCAAAAGGCCTATTAATTTTATTTATAATCAAACTACAACCATTTGTTATTTGCTGGAAAACGGAACATTTTTGGAAAATTCCTTAAATTCCATTCACATTTATTTAAAATATTGATTCCCTCATCTAATCAACACCACAATCCACAAATTGAATCCAGATCATAGTTATCGATAATATACTGAAATTATAGCCATAGACAGTTATAGGACAAAAACGTTAAAGATAACGATAACCATTTCAAATCTTTGTTTTTTTTCTGCATCTTAAGAGAGGGTACCACTCATAAAAGATAAATGTATATTACATTTATTATTAATAGTATTCGTGAATTTTATTTATATTTTTTTTTCATTCGCGTAATTAATTAAATTTTTACAATTCAATTCAATTTTGTTTTTTTATTTTTTTACTCTAAATTTGGTAAATTTTCTTATTAAAACAAAACATCTCTTCACCCATATAAAATCATAAATTCAGAAAATATTTCTGTTAATATCTTAAAATTACCGCAATATAATTCACAACTGAAAAACAAAATATTTTTTTTGAGTGTATTAAAATAAAATAAAAATAATTCAAATAACGATTCTGGATGCAACTCAAGACATCAGGCCTGAAGTCAACGAGGAACGTAGTACGGTGAGTTAGAAATTAATTATTTTATTACACTCTTAAATAAATTACAGAATAGAAAATATAAATAAATAAGTATACACTCACAATATTATTTCGTTAAAAACAACTTAAAATACATATTAAATTAAGCGAAAATACAATCAAAAAGAGGACTACTGATTTTCCATTATTTTCAGCCCATTTTGTTGTTTATTTTTAATCGTTATTTAATAATCGACAAAAGTAAAAACAATAGAAAGTCGTTTAAAATAACCATCAAATTTTTACCGACAAAAAGTTAGAAAAAACTACTTTTGTGGTTTGTTTTTCAAATTGAAAGTTTATTTATTTGTATGTAATTACAAAACAGAACACAACACATGCAGATGTATATATTTTATTGGATTTGTGTGTGTGTATATTTGAATAATTTCTTGTAATTTTTATTGAAATAATATTGTATAAACACAAACTATTTTGGTAAAAAAACAAAAAGGAATTATATGAATTTTTATTTTTTGAAGCAGAAAACATAAAATTTTACATTTAACTGAAAATATCAACTCCTACTGAATGTCTGTAAATTTGTATAGTTTGTTTTTTGAATGACTGATTCAAATAGTTAAAAAATATATTTCTATGAATTTCAATTGATTTTTCATTTAAAAACAAACTTTACGTATTACTTTTTAAATAAACTACAATCAGTAACGGAAAATATATTGTGAGTGTACCTATAAGGTATTTTGATTTCCTATCTGTCAATTTTAACTTAATAACCATTTTTAAATTATTTTCCAAATATAAAATGTTTCTTTAAAACACAGATTAACGTACATTTCTTTAATTATATAATTTTTAAATTTTATCACATCCTCATTACACTCAAGAAAAAGGGAAGCAACGACTTTAAATTTGTTTTGTTTTATATAAAAAAAAAATAATAATAATAATTTTCTTATGTTAACATTTTTTCTTTAACTTCGCTATATTAATCATTCAACGTTTTTTTTATATAAATTAATTTAATTTCGGTATATATATATATATTTTATTTTTATTTTTTTATATATATATATATTTTTTTTTTTTTGCTAATAATGATAATAGTGTTAAGTATAATTTTTAGTATATGTGGTGTCTTTATTAAAATAAAATTTGTAAGATAATTATGAAACTCTAATTTTTTTTAATTCGCGAAAAGTTTAGGATTATTGGTTAGGTAGAGTAACTAAGGAAATGGATGACATAGGCTAGGGTGGGTATTGATAATTAAGGGGATAATCAACATCTTTATTCTTTTTAAAAATTTAACTATACCTCGTTCTACTTTTCACTCAATTTCATCTTTTACTGTTTATATCCTTTATCATTTCATTTGGGTTCGATAATTTATATAGTGGTAGGCTTTTATACTATCTCGAAGGAGACAAGATCTTCACCCAATTTCCCTGAGCACGGCCGGTACGTAAGGGAGCAAGGGTCTCCTGAGAGATAATTTCCATCCAGGGGTAAAGAGTCGTCACGCAATATGATTATGATCCAACTACATAAAATACTAACACGACCTGTTTAGTGTAAACTTTTGTTATTTCTTAATTTTGAATTCAAAATATAACCAAAAATTGTACTTTTATCTTAGTAAATATGGTTTCACAATTAACGAATATTTAGGATTTCAGGAAAATAAATATCACTTTCTGAATTACGTAGAAAAATTAGCTTTGTCTTAAATGCAGCTGTTGTCTGATTTTAGTCCTTATTATAAATATTTATTTTAATTTTTTTATCTCTCCGCTATTGCCATGAATATAAAGAAAACTTTAAAGATCGTGCAAAGTGTTTACTTGGCTTTATAAAGAAAAATTTTACAGAGTTATTTTAATTTGTTTCTTGGTTTGATCCTTACAATATATTTTTTCAAGTACACTCAATAACCACAAACTAGGCGATACAAGAACGACGAATGCATACAGCTTGGGCTTTTAGATAAAATAGCTAAGAAAACTGTTGGAAGAATTTTGCGGACATTGACTGAATGCCAAGTTAGCGGCAAGTTAAATTTAAAAATTTTACAAAAGAACAAAATAATAGCAAAACAAATGGTAAGCAATCAGAAGCCGTAACAGCTCCTGCTGTTACTCCTTCCTGTTTTATTAAAATATAAAATGAGTGAGAGATTAACAATGGGTCAAGAATTGTAGTGACTTAACTATTTTAAATCTACTTTTTTTTGCACAGACTTCTACTTAATTTTTTTTATAAAGACGAATGTAAAGTTAAAAAGTTCCATAATTTGCATTTCCAAACTTGGGGCCTCTTTAGTAATTCGTGATATCAAATCATCTTCGGTAGAATTTCACATTACCCTTTTTTTAGATATTCTTAAACTATCAGAAACAAATTTATAATACACTAGAGCCCCGACTTGCGTCGTTAATGTGGACCGGAGAAACGCGACGCAAATCGAAACGACGCAAATCGAATCACCTTTTTCTATATAAATGCACTGAAATTTAATTTATTGGGGAAAATATTAAAAAAAAAGCAAAAAATTTTTTATTTTTGATAAAAAACAAGTATGAATACATTTTTATTTATTTCATTTACTTCAACAAATGTTTATAATTATTATAAAGAAATAACAAAACAATAAATTAAGAAAAAACATAACAAAAATTAAATTCATTTACATATGTATGTATATTCATAAAAAGTAGATGCATTAAAAAATTGAACATAATTTATTTAGCTTACATTGAGCTCTCTTCAGATGATAAATCTAAACCAACAACACTTATATCCATTGGATTGGATGGTCTTACTGTTTTTTTAACAAAAATGTCTAAAGTTTGTTGAGTTTTTAAAGATTTTTTTTGTTGATATATTTCTTTGTAGCAACTAACTACTACGGTTTTCGTCAGGATCGTTTTCAGAAAATATATCCATTGCATGGGAAATTAATTGCATAGCTTTGGAAATATTGGCGATTGTTAATTTTTTTTCTTCTAATCTATCATCACTTATTATGACATCTTCTTCTGAAACATGCTGAATATCAATGGCTAATAAATTTTCATTATCAAGCTCCTCATCGTGAGACAGCAAAAATTCATTAATATCACCTTCCTCCATTCCGTCAAATTCTGCTTCTCTAGCTAAACTAGCCAACTCATTACTAACGTTTGGAACATCATCGACACCACCTTCGTCTCCATTAATAAGTTCTGGCCATAATTGCCGCCAACTCCCTTTCATGGAGGATGCCTTAACTTCTTCCCAAGATAAATGTATATTTTCAATAGCTTTCACTATGTTGTAGTTTTTCCAGAAGTCTTTCATAGAGAGTTTATCATTTTTGTCTGTTGAATCAAGAAGTTGCCGGAAAGTTCGGCGTAAGTAGTACATTTTAAAGTTTGAAATTACGCTCTGGTCCATAGGTTGAATAAGTGATGTTGTGTTAGGCGGCATAAAAACAACTTTTACATGCTCCGATAAGTCATCTGAAAAAATTGGATGTCCTGGTGCGTTATCGACTAACAAAAGCATTTTGAACTCAATTTGTTGAGAGGAACAATAGCGTTTAAACTCAGGAACGGCACAATTTTCTAACCAATCTTTAAACAGGGTTCCGGTCATCCAAGCCTTTTTATTAGAGCGACAGTGTACCGGGAGGTCTCTTTTATTTTTACTTTTCATTGCCCTTGGATTTTCTGATTGGTATATCAAAAAAGGTTTAAATTTAAAATCTCCTTCTGCGTTTCCGCCCAAAAGAAGTGTTAGCCGATCCTTCGCGGCTTTATATCCAGGGCATGCTTTCTCATTTTTTGACAAGTAAGTTCTTGATGGTAACCGTTTCCAAAAAAGACCTGTTTCGTCGGCATTCAAAATCTGCTTAGCAGAATATCCTCCTTTTTCAATTATAGCTTTCAGCTCAAGCTTAAACTTTTCTGAAGCTACTGAATCTGCACTGGCTGACTCTCCTTTTAATGCCACATTATGTAAATTTGCCCGTGTTTTAAAGCGGTTAAACCAACCGTTGCTTGCTTCGAAATTATCAGAATTTCCGTTACTACTAGATGCAGTATTTTTCTTAAGGTCGGAGTAAATAGAAAGAGCTTTAGTTTTTATTACGTCCTTGCTCAGTGGAATTCTTCGCTTATTTTGATCATGTATCCAAATTGAAAGAAGGGACTCCATCTTAACCAATAAGGGATTTCTTGCTATAGTATCTTGCTTAGTTTGGAGTGGTGTGACAATTTCAGCTAATTGATTTATTTTATCACTGTCTCTGTTGCAAATTGTTCTTACTGTTGTAGGTGCTAGTCCAAGAGCTCTTCCTATATTAACAGCCTTTTCACCCAATTTAAAACGTTTTATTACGTCCAATTTTAATTCCAAACTTATTACTTTTCTTTTACTTTGACTCATTTTTTACGTCCTTAAGGTATTTTGGCGAATCACACACTAAATTCTTACCATAAACAGACAGTTTTTCTTAGCACTACTTATAAGGGAATTCCCCTTATTTCAAGCAATTTGAAAACTTCTTAACGTACAGGTGACAATCAGTGTTGCCAGAAGTTGTAAAAATTATAAAACACAGAAAAGATGCTAAATCAGGCACTACAAATGCTAAAAATGGTAATCCACAATGGTGCAGTAAAAAATTTAACCGTTTTTAGCGACGCAAATCGAAATCAAACGACGCAAATCGGAAACAAAACGACGCAAATCGAAATCAAAACGATGCAAATCGAATCGACGCAAATCGGGGTCAAAACGACGCAACTCGGACCGACGCAACTTGAAATTGCAACGACGCAAATCGAATTTTTCCAGTTTTTAAAAAGCGACGCAAAAGGAAACGACGCAAATCGGGACGACGCAAGTCGGGGCTCTAGTGTAATTAAAAACAAGTTTCGTTGCTTTTTTAATAAATACTATTTTAACAGGCAGGGGTTGAAAAATAAAAATTTCCTTATATCTAACATAATAGTGGATCCCATTGTGCAGTTAGCACATTGATCGTTAAGGCTTTATCTATTCTTGGGGCTTTGGTTAGTATAATGTAAAATATTAAATAATATATAAAGGGGATCGTCACTAGGAAAAGTTTCAGCCAAAGGCTTGTTAAATTACTAAACATAGATGCAGTAGCAATAGTTAAATTCTCGAAGTCATTTAAACATACATACGCATGCATGCATGCATGTGTATGTGTATGCATGCCAATCGATAAACACTCTCATGCATAACAACTAGATAAGTTGCTAGCTGCTTAATGCAATGTTGTTGTTCTGATGCAACTGCAACTGAACTTCGACTACAAAAGCTATGTAGATGTAAGTGTTGTTTGGTTGGAGGGTGCTCGTAATCAATAAATCTAAAAATAATTCGCAATACATGTCAAAGATGTAATAGGGAAACCATAAATTCGCTTATGTCCACTAAAGTCGTCCAGTCTTTTAATAAATTTTTAAATTTTTTTTTGCTCTCTGTTCATTTATGTTTCCAACCAGTCATCAGGCTTTTTATAGAACTACTTACTACTATAGCGCTTGTAGATAGTTGTTCTAGTGGTGATAGTGGTGTTCTACCGCAACAGCAACTTGCAAACGTTAAGTGACTATCATTTGGCAATTGCCCCGTTCTTTAGTAAAAATTGTCCACTGCAACTTGCAAACACTAAACTTATTTGCAGATACTTCATTCTACGATGCAACTGTTTGCAAAAGGATGTGTATTAACAAAACACAAAAGTAAACATTGGCTACCATGCAAATGGCAATTTAAAAATAAAAACCATTTCGTGGTTTCGTCTTTAGATTTATTTGTTCATCATATGTGTTTGAACATAATAAGGGTTTGACCAATCCAAGTAGGTATATACTGGTATATAACGATGCAGGCACAAAATGAAAAACTATTCATTCAATTGAGAGTCACTAATACTTGTCATTATTTGACAAATTTGCTAAAAACCAGAATTGGCTTTTTAAAGCAGTTTCTGTTGTTTTATGTGCAAATAAATTAAAGTCGGATGCCATGTACAAATAAGATTTATAAAATATAGCAAAAATGAATCAAAAAAAATATGTATAATTTTTCTATTTTAGGATAATTAAAATAGAAAATTTAAATACGGAAATTGTACATAGTGAGTAAAAAAGTTTTAAGTCATGTCAAATTTATATACATTTGGGTCATTCCACGTCAAACTGCACAGAAAACTGTCATTTTCGGATTTGTCATCTCCGATTTTAATGAAATTCGCCACAAGTATTGTAAATGGGTAGTGTTTATTTAATCATTAACCTTTCGGTCCCAAACCCTTTCGGTTTCCGAAATATGACGTCATGGAAATTGGCAAAAACGTCAAAATATCGAAAAAGTGTCCATACAAAGTCGCCCATAACTTCTAAACCATATAACCTAAAATTTTTCTGTTGGTACCATTTTAAAGGTGAAAACCATGCCTTCAAAATGGCGTGCCAAAAGTTTTTTTGTATTAAAAGGTTAAATGACACTTTTATAAGTTTAATCTTCAAGACCCATATCTCAAAATTAAAATGGTGGATTTTGCAAAATTTCAAGGTGGAGACTCACTTGGTTCCTGAGTGAAGAAGGAAAACGTGGTCGTAAGCAAATTTTCGTCGACGAGTTCATATGCAAAAGCTTACACACAACAACAATATGTATACTAAACATATTGTACACACATACACACTCATAGCATGTAAAAGATTTTGCATATGAAACCGTCAAGATACATTTTCTTACGACCACGTTTTCCTTCCTAACTCAGGAACCAAGTGAGTCTCCACCTTGAAATTTTGCCACAAATGTAGAGAGGCCTTAACTTTTAACATATATTTTTTTATCTGAATTTTAAAAAAATTGGATTTTGAGATATGGGACTTTAAAAATTAAACTTATAAAAATGACATTTAACAAAAAAACTTTTGGCACGCCATTTTGAAGGCATGGTTTTCACCTTTAAAATGGTGCTAACAGAAAAATTTTAGGTTGTATGGTTTAGAAGTTATTGGCGACCTTGTATGGACACTTTTTTGATATTTTGACGTTTTTGCCAATTTTCATGACGTCATATTTCGAAAACCGAAAGGGTTTGGGGTCGAAAGGTTAATGATTTGATAAGCACTACCCATTTACAATATTTGTGGCGAATTTCATTTAAATCGGAGACGACAAATCCGAACGCTGTGCGGTTTGACATGGAATGACCCATTTGTAGGATTCGCTTAATATTAACAACATTCATAATAAAATTGTTACAATAATATCTTTGGTTGGGTTTTACTTGAAGATTCAAAATACGCTATCAAAATAATAGCGATTTTTGACTCTGAATATTTCTTAAACGTTTCCCCATAACTCTGATTAATCCGATCTAAACAGTTTTAAGTTAAGCAATACTTAGATAGAATGAAGCCAACAATTGGAGACATGTTTTTTTAGTTTCCCAATCTCATAATTTGGGATTAAAAATTGGTGACAAAACCATTTTAGTTTTTCAGTTTTTTTTTCATATTTGTTCCAAGTAACCATACACATAATAAATAAGTTAGTAGAAAAACAGTAAAATGATTACTAATTAAGTACACTAGTTTTCAGCATTTTTTTGCTGCACTTATTTTCACAGCAATAAACTACCTTTGAATTAATTATACCCTCCACCATATATGGCGAGGGTATAAATCAGTTTGTCATTCTGTTTGTAATATGTCGAAATATAGGTTTAAGACCCCGTAAAGTATATATATTCGTGATCCTTATGCAATTTTAAGACGATTTAGCAATGTCCGTCTGTCTGTCTGTCTGTCTGTCTGTCTGTCTGTCTGTCTGTCTGTCTGTCTGTCTGTCTGTCCGTCTGTCTGTCTGTTGAAATGGCGATCACGACGCGAAGACGCAAGCGGGGGTGCCTATCCAGATTATAGAACATCCTCCCGAGCAGTTTGGTATTTAAAATGAGTAAAATCGGTTCAGCGGTTCAAAAGTTATGAGTGAAAATGTGAAGGTACCTTTAAATTTTCCATACAAATTTGTACAATTTTTTTTGTATCTTTTTTTGTATATTTTTTTTATTTTTTTTTCTGTTAAGTAAGTAAACATGTTATTAAGTCTTCTTCTTGTTCGATTACATTTATTGTCTTACATACCTTGAGAATAATAACATTCTTAGAGCTATATGTGTGTTACTCTAATACAGGGATGGAAAACATGGTACAATTGTACTTTTTTGGTACATTTTTACCTTGGTTGCTACCGTGGTACTAAATTTTCAAAAGGTCGACTTTTTTTAAAAGCAACTTTAAATTAAAAACCTGTTTTTATTTATTCAGCTTCTATAGTAAAAATAAAGTCAGTTTTAAGTTGAACCGGCTCTATATTGGTGTCACATCAAATGTACCAAATGTTTCATACAGATTGTACTAAAATGTTCGGATGTGGCAACATTGAACAGCGGATTTTAAATTACCTCTCAAAACAAAAAAAAGAAAAAAGTGTATTATTGTTAAAAAGCTATTAAATGCCTTTAAATCTTTCAATAGCAAATCCTGAAAAGGTTAACCATAAAAAAAAGGTGTGACATAAAAATTAGAGTAAAATTTTACAAAGTTTTGTGGGAATTATACGACTACATAAAATTAACGATAAATTTTGTTTCACCCGGTCAATTTAAGTTTTTTATGTCTGTTTAGTGTCTAAGCAAATCTGACTCAATACGATAAAATTGTTAAAAAAAGCGGAAAAAATATTGGTACCGTGATGATCGAAAAAGTACAATTTGTTTGTCTGGTTGGTACAATAACAGAAAACATATTTTCCATCCCTGCTCTAATAACTAAGTTAACGTAAAAAGCAACATTGTTAAAGTCGCTAACAGAGCAGACCTCTGTAAATAACATTACCAAAACTAAATTAATAACATTACTAAAACTAACCCTGTAGGAAATGTCGATAGTGAAACTGTACTGATTCACTATTGACTTTGTCACCAGTACTACTGACTTATTATGCCCCAGCCAACGCTTTTTGCTGTAGACATTTAACATGTGCGTGTCATTGCGAATCTACACAACTATTGACTAGGTGTTGACATTGGAACCAGAGATTCACTAGTACATTTTAGTAATTCTAGTCTACACTTTTGGAACTTTTTACTTGATTTCCACAATAGGAGGGAAATAATATTAAACAGGTGCATTTATTTTGTTAAATTAGATATTTTATTAATACAATTTTTTTAAAAAATTTCATTAAAAATTCGTGCAAACTTAATTTTTTAGTAGACAAATCTTCAAAAGACTGCACAAATCATCCACAGGCTCCGTAAAATCTTTATCAGGCTCCACAAAATCTCTAGAGTTGCAATTTTCACTGAAAATTGTTGCCTCTTTCTTTTTATTTTTATACAAAATTGATTTTTTTTTTGTATTTTCTTTTGCGCATTATATATTTTGTTCAAATTTGTATATTTACCTTTTAAATTCATTTTTCTTTATATTTTTATAAAAAACTTTAATTTTTCAAGATGCTATGCACATGTATTTTCAACAAAATAAAACAATAAAAAATCAAGAACAAACACAGCTTTGCAGCTGCAGAAAAGAAATGTAAAAAGTATAGACGCTTTGCGGACATGTCACCAAAAAGTCACCCAAAATAGTCGACAAAAGTGGTGACGTGTAGACAATTGACCCCAAGCTTCCTACAGGGAAATAACGAAAGTTCTGTTACATAAATTGACAAAACATATTCATATAACAGTTCATGCAAAATTTAGTATATACGTATATCATCTTCAGCCCCTATGATTGCCGGAGGCTGGGCTCATATAGAATGAGGTAAGCTCCAGAGGAGCTGGATCGTAGTTAATACGTCTATTAATTATACCGACAGGAGAAAGATATGTAGATCCAGCCCAGATGGTGCCTTTATCGCTTTCGTATATTTGGCTGACAAGCATATTATCGTGTAGCGCAAGTTTCTCAATAAATCTGGCTTGCAACGACAAGGCGTACCTGCAGAAGGGTAGAACAGCGGCATTTTCATAGACGTTACTATTTGAAAATCGTTTTATTAAATTTTCTTAATTTTTTCCGATGCATTTTCCTAGGGTTTTCCGTTCAAATATCTCCAATTTTTTGGCTACTATATGAGATATAGTAAATCAGATTGGGTTTTTCTGTTAAGCTTTGTTGGTTTTTCGTTTCATTCCATAAAATGTATTTTTTGTTTTTGTAACCAAAGACATTTATATCTAAAGAAAATTTTGCTCTTTAGTGCCGCTACTTTTGAATAGGTGGCGCAGAATCACAGTAAAACTATACACTGCCCCATGGCGATATAGCCTTGGATTAGGCTTTCAATTAATTTATTTACCAAAAATATTAAATTCACTACATACTTTAAATTATAATACATTCAGATGTTGCTAGTAGACTTATTACATAATTTTTAAGTCAAGTTTTCAAATGTTTGACGTAATAAAAGCATTTGTTTCACATTTTTATGTCAAAAAAGAAATTTTCATAGAGGAAAATTGTATTTTTTTTATTCCATTTGTAGTTTTGAGAATTGAGGGATTGGCAAATGTATATTTATGTTAATTTTTTCTTTTATAAAAAAATACACATGAATAAAGTGCAATATTGTGCTCTTAAACATCTAAGTATATATTGATTTAAAAAATTTAGCTATAATATGCACATAAAACATATATTTTTCATAGTTTTTGGCAAATATTCATTTATGTTACGAAGAAAATAGAAAATCAATAACACTCTACTGCATATTGCAGCACAATATGGCTAATAGGGACTAGCTCTGCAGCAAAATATGCCTAATGGAGAGAATGCACCTTTTTATGGGCCATCTATTGACAAATAGTTACAACTCATGTTCTTTCTTTAACAAATTAATTTCTTTGCTGTATTCTCTCCATTATACAAACACACTTCAATTTTTTAAAGAAAGAACATTCGTTGCAACTATTTATCAATACGTGGCGCATCAGAAAGTGCATTCTCTGCATTAGGCATATTCAGATGCAGAGCTAGTCGCCATTAGCCGGAACAAAATTAAGTATTTGACAAAAACTATGCTTTAAAATGTGTTTTTTGTGCTGTCCGTGGTTAAAAAAACTAGTGAAAATGTAAAGGTGCCTCTAAATTGCCCATACAAATTTAGTACAATTTCATAGTTGCGAATGGTAAATAACATATTTTTTCACCAGTCGCTTAGCAGTAAATATTTTGTATTCACCTCTAACATTTTTTCACCAATAAAATTTTTTTCACTTCTAATTTTTTTTTCCAATAAAAAAAGTTCTTTTCACATCTAAAAAAGTTTTTTACCTCAAAGAATTTGTTCACCTACATAATTTTACTTCAAAATCTTTTTTATATTATTTGTATCAAAAACAGAAGAGAACATCTTTTTAGGATATTGGTGGAGGGTATTCAAAGATTCGGCACAGCCGAATTTAGCCCTTTTTTACTTGTTTTCCTTGTGTTTGTTGTAACAAAAGTTGCATTTTTCCACTTTTCCAACTACAAAATAAAGTTAAAATTAACACAATTAATGTATATATTTAATTTTGAACAAAAAAAATTAAAACAAAGGTTTTTCAACACAAAACTCAAGAATTTTTTTTTTCACGGCACAGACATTATAGCCAATGCAGAAAGTTTTACTTCGCTTATTGAATTTCCTAAGTTGGTCTTGATTTTTTGTGTTATAAAGCTTCTCTCCGCTTTTAGATCAGTTTAATAAAAACCTATGAGTCTATAAAATTCTTTTGACAAAACGTTAACGACTTGGCTTTGTACACTATTGTATAAATTCTTTACAACATTTTCATGACCGTAAAATCTATTTGTCATACTTGAGATTATTTTAACTATATATGGAATGAATAAGACTAATGTGTAATATTTCGTTGGATCATCTATATGTAAATTTGAACGATATTTTTGAGTTCCTATTCGTCTTGGTAACTCTTGCTCTACACCATATATCTTTACGATATCAGTAGTCTCAATGTAAATAGTAATAAACTCCTCCTCAGCATTTCTACGCTTCGAATTCAACACATCTATTACTAACATAAATTTATATCCTTTTACATCTTAATTTTATTAAGATTTACTGACTAATAATTATTTAGTAATATGAAAAGCTTTTAAAAAACCAAAGAGTCATTTTATGGATATGTGCAGATTATAAAGAAAGGTTCGTCATTTCCATCCAGAGGGTCAATTCTCGTTCTGTGAAACGGTGAAATGAAAAGTTTTTTCACGTTTTCATAGTACTTTTGATTCGCGTTCTGTGAAAAAATGTAAAGAAATATCAAAACGTTTTCATATGAAAAAAAAGTGAAACGAAACAAGATTTTTTCACGATTGCACAGCACTGGCGATTCTTGTTTTGTGTAACAGTGCAAACAACTGTCAAAATATTTTCATATGAAAAAATTGTTTACACAGACTATTTATAAGTGAAAAAAAAAGAGAAGATTGTAAGAGGAAAGCGTGCCAGCAAAAGCCAAAAGGGGTATTTAATTAATTATTAAGAAAAGCATGTGGACATTGCAAACGATAAGTAAGTAGCTTAATAACCATAATCACACTTTTATTAATCCCATATTTACAGATTTGTAACTGCAGATGGTGCCAAATTTAGAGACGAAAAGTGTAACGAATTAGCGGCGACCCTCACCAGTTTTAGTGGGACCCAAAAGGACAGTGAAAAATGGCAAAAGTATGGCATATTTATTTATAGTTTATTTATATTCTTTATGAAATTTTTTTCTTTAAGTAATATTAGACTTCATACGCGCACCAAATATAGTTCATTTAAAGTAAGCCGATATAAATCAATGAAGTGCTTGTCGGTTGTCATCTCGAATGGATTGTGGTCAGCACGAAGTATGCGTCTCAGCACTCTCAAAAAATTCCTATAAATTATTAAATTATTTACTGCAATTAAATGCTTGTAACATCTTTGCCTTACCTTTATTCATCCGGAATTCTTTGAGCAATATCCATACAATTAATTCAGATATTTTTATAAAATTATTTAAAATAAATTTTACGAACTTAATTCACTTTTGTTTACGTTTTTCTCTGTTTTGACATTTGTTTTAAATTTTGGGTAACACAGTTACAAATGTTTCATGGGTACAGTGCGAATGAAACATTTTTTTCATAATACATACGAGAATCGCAATTTATGTATTTGTGAAAAGTTCGAGTGAAAAGTGCTTATGAAAACGAAAATGAAAAGTTTTTTTTCACTTCACATTATCACAGAACGAGAATTGACCCTCAGATCTGCTTAAATCTAATTAGAAAGCATTAAATCTAATAAGATCTGGGCCCACATAGCATGAACATAACATGAACAGATCTTTCGATTAATTTAATATGTACTTTAGATTGTTTTTAACAAAATAATATTGTGAAATAATGTTTTCTTTAGTTGTTGTGCGTTACGAATAGTTTAAGAGCTGTGTGGTATTCTGTTCCAGAGACCGGTTGCGTTGATATAGAATTGACGTTTAGGGATCTGTGAACGATGTTTAAATGTTATTAATATTTTAGCCTTTATCAAGTATTGAAAATTTGAATGTGACGTATAGATGCCTTGGTTAGCGAGTATATATAATTTCATAGAGTAAAAGTAAAGTTCTTGGTTTCAGATGATCATCAAAACTATTACTATAAAGTAGATTTGAAAAAGATCAAATATGATCATATTGTTTAACACCATGCTTCGACCAAGTGAGAGTGTCTTTAAAGTAAACACCAAGATTTTTAACAGAGTCCACAACTTCGATGGGTTGATAGTTTAGAGTTATATTAGATATATAATCAAATTTTTGTAGTCTTTTTTTAATAAGACATTTAGATTTAGTAGGATGTATTCCAAGCCCGTTAGCAGTAGCCCATAACGATGCAATTGATGGTTGCATCGTTCAGTAGCTGTAACCTTCCAACTTATGTAAAAATGGTTATCATCAGCATACATTCTAATCTTTCAGCTTTCAAGTTTATTAGGATAATCATTTGCATATACCGAAAAAAGAAGTGGGTATATTATTGATCCTTGTGGAACACCTCGAGTTTGTGGTGGTTGCTTCGACATACTGATGTCTTTCTGCTAGATATGATGAAAGCAGAAGTATGGCTCTATAAGAGAATTTAAACATGTATTTTAATTTATGACATAACATATTATGTTCAACCGTATCAAACGCGTAAAAACTAAGAAACGTATCATTTCTAAGACCCACCTAATGCCTGGTTTCTTCGGCAACATCAGCTAGAGCTGTTATGCAGCCGATCAGTTAACAAATTACTGGTGTCCAAGTATTAACCTTGATTATGAATCAATCATTCAAAGACCTTAGAAAGAAATGATAAAATTGCTATCAACCTGTAACCGGAATTAGATTTTGGTATGAAAATAATTTTGGCAAGTTTCCATATTTTGGGATAACTACTAGTAGTATCTTGTTAAAGAGGAAGAAGTTGTGATAAAAGGATTTTAAGAAATCTGGGTTCTATACCATCCACACCAACTGAATTAGATTTAATTGACAATAAACTGGATAACACATCACATTGGTTTACGTAGTAGCGTCACTAAAATATCTGTAATTTGTTCACTATTGAACGAAATATCATTAGATTTTGACAAGTATCATCTGCAGGTTGGAAGTTCCAAAAACTTATATGGATTTTTAAGCCGATGTGCTATATCTATAACTACTTAGCAAGCCCATATCTACTTTAATTTGTATGGCATATTTATATAAAATTCCGAAAAAAAAAACAAAACTAAAATGAAAGGTTAATGATAGAATGAGTGTAACATAGATACATATAAAGACAGATAGATTTGCTAAATGAGCATTTGAATACGTGAAAGTATATTAATAGGTAAAACATACAACAATACTTTAAGTTCATAATTAAATATTTTTAATTTTAAATACATATGTTTTGATATAAAAATAAACTTATGATTCTAAAATGTTGGGGATTCCAGTTAAGACTTTATGTGGTATTTCAATCTCATATTTTTGATTAACAAAGAGAAATACATTTGGAATCACGAAATTTATTTTTTAGAAAAAGATATAGAAATTAAATAACTCCATTTAGGACCTGTGCGAGGTAGCTAAATAAATTCTAAATTAAATACAAATTCACGAAAGGTTTTAAAATGTCTCTGAAACATATGTATGAAGATTGAACAAAAAATAAAAACTTAACTGTTTCTTTAAAACATATCTGAAAATTTATTAAAATTTCATTTCGATACCTGAATTAAGATTTTACATAATTAGCTACACAAAATACAGTATTTAAAAACAATGAACCAAATATTTTTTTAACGTTTTTATTATTTTGTTGTTTTGCCGATTTTTAAAACCAATACTGAGTAAAAGCACTTAAGGGTAGTTGATATAAATGTTAATCAACCTTCAATTTTTAGAATACGTTTGAAGAAAGATAAAAGACGTTAAATTAAATAAAAAGCCAATTGACCACTTGAAAGTCGCCCGGTCCACTGATTCGAATTATGTACAATATATATGACAACAGATAACCGAGTAAAAATACAAAATTTAGGAACCTAAAAATAACTTTGGTATTATTTCGCGATATAGTTTTCTTATCAAATATTTTTGAACCATCAGAAAATATTTATTAAAAATTTCTATTAATAAGATTCATTTATGACATTTGCTGCATAGCGTAATTAGTAATTAATTCGCACGTGTCATTATAATTCGCAAACGGCTTAAATAATCTGTACAAATTAGGTAATTAAATATATAAAAAGTGTAATTCTCTCTAATTAGAAGTTATTGTGATTGTTAAATTTATTTTATTTACGATTATACATGACAATTTTAAAAGTCTTTTTAGGCGAAAAGAAAATTACAATAATTTCCCAAGTTTATTATTATAAATAAACTATATTCTTAATCAGACAAATCTTTCAAATACCATATTTGCTGCAATTAATAGAAAATACAAAACAAGATTCGAAACAAAAAGTAGTAGAAATAAAATAAATATATATAAAAGAAAAACCTGGATCTATAAAGAAACCTGTTGCCACGAAACAAAATCACTATTAAATTAACATTAAACTTTGTTAGCAACAAACGAAAATAGCAAAAAAAAAAAAAAAATCAGAAGAAAATCTACAAAATATGCAGGCATAAATATCAAATTTCAATAGCTCCAGCTCTTAAGGTTGTGACAGTTGAAATGTTGATTGTAAATTGTAATTTCAAGATTAATAAAATTGGCAAAGAAATTGTCATGATCACAAATGTATGATAATAATATTATACTTATATTTACAAATAAATAAACAAAAACAAATCAACATATAGATATTATGAGGTATGTTGGATAATTTTTAAGCATAACTTTATTGCAAACATCTAGGATTAAAAAAAAATAATATTACAATTGTTCCCGTCGTATTTGAGCGTTCGTAATTGATATAAAGTTCCTACAAGGAAAAAAAAAATATATCCAAAAATAATCTTTAAAGTCAATTGCAAAACTATATCGGTCACTTCTTTTTAAATTTCTTGAGTACGTCAAATATTAAAAGCATCTGCTTTAATTATTCTTTTCAATTATCAAACAATCTACGTAGATAGTGACCATACAGATAAACAGAAATTGCAGAATGAATCTCATTTAAAACCGATATTTTTTTCCAAATTTTGTAATATAACCAACAAGAAACCCACTTGTTAAAAAAAAACTTTGCAACAACTTGAATTTATTTACGTTACAAGTGTGTTTAAAATCAGTTTTTTAATAATAAAGTATTAAAATTTATCACCGTTTGTTAAAGTTGACAAAGCACAAAAATACCATTTACGATTGGTATGTTTGGAATTTCTAAATTATTGAAAGTTTATCTTTTTTTACATTAAAGTTTTTATGACAATTATATGATTTTATTTTGTTTGCCTAACATAGGGAAAATCTATAAAAAAAATAATTCAAATTAGATTTTGACATTAATTGTTGGCTAAATCAGTTTGGAGCATTTAAATAGCAATACTGTGAGTAGTAGAGTATTCAAAAACCGAAACCGAAAACCGGTCAACCGGTTTCTTTTTTTTTTTTTAAACCGATCGGTTTCGAATATTTTGTAAATTCGAAGAAAACCGAAAACCGGTATTTTTTGTTCGGTTAACCGGTTTTTTTAATTACATCACCAACTGGGTTACTTGGTCTCTTATTTTTTCCAAACACTTTTATAATCGTTTGTTTGGTTATGAAGATTTCGATTTAAGTCTGATAGATTCCGATGAAGACTTAACTTTGAATATTCCAAATTCAAATAGTTTAATTTCTGATCTAAATAACACAATAAGCAGTATTCAAAATCCTAAAAAAGAGACTACAAAATCATTCATCATTATATGATGATTTCATATATCTTGATAAATGCGACAAAAGAACTGAAAAGTTGGAAAATTTATATAATTGTCTTTTGACTATTTGTCCAACATCTACTTTTAGTGAAAGAGTATTTTTCACTTCTGGCTTTATCAAACGCAAACAAAAAAATAATCTTAAATTCATCGATGAAACCATTAGAAAATAAGTGATGCCTTTGCCATAGTAGTGATGCTTTTATTGCTTCTTTGGCAGCTTCATTTTTGCTGGGTATGGCAAAGGCATCACTTCTTTTCTAAAGGTTTCATCGATGAATTTAACATTAGCGTCTCATAGGATGGAAGTATTCAAATGTAACTACTAGCATTACTCATACTTTACTCTAAGAAAGCAATGATAATATAATGAATAGGTATTCTGATGCATGAGTGGAAAATGTTCATATACTTTGCAGTATTTAAGCTTTGATGAAAATTTATTTTATAAGAATGCAGAAAAATAAGTTTAAAGAAGCGAAATTCATACATTGATATACAAATACTCTTTATTAAAACAAATAAATAATTCTGCATTAGTAAAAAAGCATTTTTGAATCATTTTTTAAAAATTTTAACGAATTTTTAGACAAATTTTAATGAATATTTAGACAAATTTTAAAATATTTTTGAACAACTTTAAAAAATTTTTGCACAATTTTAAAGCATTTTTGGGCAATTCGAAATAATTTTTACACAATTTTAAAATTATTTTGATAAAACTGGAAATGGTCTGTTTTTCTTGATTTTTCAAAACTCTTATAAAAATTGCAAAACTGCATAAATTCTAACCCTCATGAAATTTTAAACTAAAATATAAAAAATGATTTAATAAAAAAATTTCATCAGAACTATTTTTTCAATTTGAATAAATGCTTTAGATTCAAATAATATACGATATACTGTAACTTATGCTTTAGAAGTAGTGAAGAGTTATTTTTTAAGATATGCATCGGGTTTATATCCAGATCACTGCATTTGATATATGAACACATGAATTCTTTTGGAAGTGCCTTAGAATAACACCAAAAAATCATAAAAGAATGTCAACTAAAGTTTAGGAAGCAATGAAAGAAGTTATAGTCACAGAATGACTACAATTTTTTTTCCTGGGAAATTATATAAGCTTTTTATTCAAATTAAAAAAAAACGAAAAAACCGGTTGACCGGTTTTTTCTGCAAAAACCGAAACCGGTTTTTTTAATTCGATTTTTCGAAGAAAACCGAAACCGGTTTTTTCAAAAGGCCGGTTTTTTGAATACTCTAGTGAGTAGAGATATGCC
Source organism: Eustalomyia histrio (assembly GCA_949748255.1). Classification (NCBI taxonomy): domain Eukaryota; kingdom Metazoa; phylum Arthropoda; class Insecta; order Diptera; family Anthomyiidae; genus Eustalomyia; species Eustalomyia histrio. Next base: position 97,279,031 of record OX456524.1, on the reverse strand, counting down.
ATTCGAGCGATATTTTCATAAAAAATTAACTGACAGTAAAATTCTCAACAAAAAAAATTAGAAAACAAAAACTAAAAGTAAATTATTTATAGAACTACTTAGCAGGCAGTGGATACTGTGGTAATAGATAATATTAGTCAAGAATGCCCAGTAGGCTGGAGCATGGAAGTTAAAAAAAACATCTTCCCGCCACCCCGCGGAAAGAAGTTTTAAAAATTGCGACTGAAGCCAAAGCGGTAGTTGCCAGTTTCTAAAGGCTCGGCCACGGGAAAGGGGGGATTCGACTGTTTCCTAGCGATTCGGGAACACTATGTGTTAACTGGGGGTTACCAGGGTACTTGTGTATCCTAGTGGCTTCAGGTCGTTAAACTGTTATTAACCAGAAGTCAATGGGTACTTATAGACCGAAGATTAACGTAACTTTGGGATTTCAATACATTTACAGGGGGAAAACAAAAACCCTGGTTGTAGGGGACTGTCCGTCTAACCTAACTAACCCACTATCTGCGGCTAAATTTGGAGAGAAAGCAGGCCCGCAGTTGTAAGACCCTTGGAATCTAAAGGGTTTTCCAAAAAGGTCAGGTGGATGTTATTGTAGCATTCGATGTGTGGCACGTAGCGTCATCCTGCCAAAATTAATCGGTTATCATCATTCTGTAGCGCTCGCCTTTGACGGTGATACCCTTACCAACGTCGTTTTCAAAAAGTACAGACCAATGACGTCACCACCGCAAAATCTACACCAACATCTACCCGCGCCAATTGAAAAACCATTTACACGTACTAACATCGAGAAAAAAAAAATCATGATCGATCTAGCGTTTGCATGCACAATCATTCTTTGTTTTTTAGTTTTGTTTTAAAAATTCCGTATTTTAGTAAGTACTTGTAATAAACTAGTTAAGAGTCAGTATGTAAGTAAGAGTTTGAAAGTCAATTTCTTAAAATTAATTATAAAATAAATTATTAAATAAATATTTAATTATAACAATTAAAATAAAGTTGTTTTGAATTTATTTTAAGTATAAAAAATCTTACAACGTAATTGTTATTTATTTACCGTTTGACTCGGCAGCACCACCATCTTCGTCGGAACTTCAAGGGTTAATCGAAGCTATGGTACCTACAAGAAATGAAATTATTATTGGTTGCGAAGCAAACTCTCTCAACATTACTTCAGACAGTCAAAGGCTAGATAATACACTGGCAAGATAATACACTACTTAAATGATAATCAGTTGAAAATAAATTTTAAAATTTTACTTACTAAACCGTAATAAATAACTGAATATTCATATATTTTAAATTGTTTCCTTTTTTGTATTTTTGTTTTTTTTTTTAATCTACAAAATGCATATATACTCATACAGTCTATTGACACATTTTGTGTGAATGATACGTGTGTGTGTGTATGTGTGTTTATGAAGTTCTTGTAATTTGAATTGAATTAATTTTGTATATAAACAAAGAATTTAAAAAAATGGATATAAAAGTTCCATCACATCGCCTTAATCCAAAAACATAACGAACAATGCTATTATACGCCACGATAACCTTAGATTGGCTTGCGGAGTCGCTATTTGCATAAAGTTCACAACCATACAATAACCCTGGAATCAGGTAAGATTTGGCCAGCAGCAATCTAATTTTTTAAGGTGTAAAAGATTGGGCTGCCCAAAGTTGTCTTAGTTTCATGAATGTCTGACCCACTATTGTGTTAATATGGTTTGTCCATGTTAGATTACTATTTAGTATTAGACCAAGATTTTTAGCTGTTGGGACAATGTTAATTTTCTCGTTGTTAATGGCGATATCATGTTCGAAAACTGGATTTAAAGTTTTTTTACGACTAACCAACCATTTGGATTTTCGTGGATTAATACCGAGCCCATTAGCTGTTGCCCACCGGTATAAACTATTAAGATCAGCATTGATTTTATCAATATTCTCTTTTATAGATTGAACAGGACTGCTCAAGTAGAGTTGTACATCATCTGCGTACATGTGTGTCTTACAATATGAAAGATATTCAGGTAAGTCATTAATATATATGGAAAATAGCAGCGGACCCAAAATCGAACCTTGGGGTACACCTCTCTCGAGATTCAATCGTACGGATTGCGTACGATTCATGAGATATGAGGACAAAAGCTGAGTGGAAGTAGTTGAAAAATTAAAAGAGCGTCTAAGTTTCATACAAAGGGTATGGTGGTTGACCGTATCAAAAGCTTTTAAGTGATCAAGAAGTACAAGAAAGTTTAGTTTGCTATCATCCAGTTCACGTCTAAACACAGACATTAACCAGGACTGTTACGCAGCTATGATTAGGACGAAAACCAGATTGAATATATCTACTCATTTGGGTGTGCAAAATCTTTTCAAAAACTTTCGAGAGATAACATAGTATTGCTATTGGTCGGAAATCTGAGTTTGCTTTTGGGATTGGGATAATTTTGGCATGTTTCCATTTGGAAGGAAAACTACTGGAAGTTATAATGTGGTTGAAGAAATATGTTACATAAGTCAGGAGTAACGGTAACAGCATTTTTATAAATTTAGGGTGCACGTTATCATACCCCACAGCATTCGACTTAACCATAGAGAAACAAGACAAAACATCAAACTGAGTTACGCATGAAAATTCAAAGTTATTTTCTTCAGTGTTGGTATTGTTGAAAGTATATAAATTGTTATCGATCTGAGCCAAAGGTAGGTCTGTAAAAATTGAGTTCAATTCATCGGCATCAGTCGTGCAGCTATTGTTGTTAGCTTTTCCAATACCAATTTCTCGGATTGTTTGCCAAGTATTTTTGGATTCCAAAGCTGAAGAAAAACGTTTAGAATAGCAATTCTGATATTTTTGTTGACTACCTTTCTAGCCGAGCGATAACTATTTTTTAATTCGGGGGTTTTAAAACGTTTTCATCGGGAGTATGCAACATCTCTATGATAAATTGATTGTTTTATGGCAGCTGAAAACCAAGGTTTAGACTTAAATGAAGATGTTTTTATTTTCAGTGGAACTGTTTCTTCATAAAGTCGCAGCAGGTTGTTTTGTAAGAAGCACAATTGATCATCAACGGAAGTCATGTAAAACACTCTATCTCAGTCAATGTTGGAGAAGTTCGTGTATAGCAGATCATAGTTCAAGTTCCTAAAGTCTCGAAAGGAGAACGATGTATCGACATGTTGTATACGATAATCATAGGTGAGAAAAATCAGGTCATGTTTCGAAAAACATGATGCCGAGATTTGATCACAAAGTAAAACGTTTGAAACATTACTAACAAAGAAAATGTCAAGCAAGGTGCTAGTGCGATTTGTAGGCTCAAGACTAAGTAATAGCATTTTATCAGTTGAAACTAATTCTATCATAATATTTGAGTTAAAATCTCCTGATATTATTACATCATCATATCTTTCTGTCAGGGTGTCTAATTTAGTTATAAATGTCGATAAACAAATGTTTTGATGTGGTCTATAAACACAACCAGCCAACAATTTTCTTCCATATCGCTACGATGTGAACAAAGATATATTCTATTTTATCTTCTTTCTCATTTGCAACAAAATTTACATGTTATATGGTTCCTGACAAAAATGGCGACGCCGCCGCCTTTGCGTTCTCTGTTATGTTGGTCTCGACCTCTATCCCCTCTAAAAACTCTGTATCCACCTAAGTTAATGAAATTATCTAAGGTTGATTCAGCAAGCCAAGTTTCGGAAACACAAACTATGTCAATTTCCGAGTTCTCAAAGACAAACCTAAATTCATCCATTTTATTTCTCACACTCTGAGCATTTAAATGACAAACTCTAAGTCCATCTTTTTGTTTGGCCAATATTCTAACCATGTCCATCGTAACGTCTCGGGATCTTCCACTGCGGGTGCTAATATTATCCAAAATCTAAATTTATTGTAAAAACCTCAAGTCTAACAGCAACGCAAAGAAACATTTTTATATTAAGAAGGTTAAATAATAAAGTATTTGATAAAGCAATTAAAAATAAAACATTTAAAAAAAAATAGAGAAATTAAATTTTTATCAATAAAAGTTTTAAAAAAGATATAAAAAAGATAGATATATTTAGATATTTTGATTATTTTGGCGTTCAGCAAAAAAACATTCAGATCCCTCTGAGATAGGAGCAATTTTAGTCAGTTGCCTGAATTCGTCAATACATATTAACTGTCCATCAGCAGATTGTTTAACGTACACCAATCCACGCATAGAAAACGCACTATGAATGTGTTTATCTTTTTTCATACGCACTGCAGCTCGAAGAATTTGATAGTTTTCCACGGTTAAACTTTCATTAATAAAGAATTTTGTGTTGGCACCAAGGCCAATATGATTTAAGGTGAAGAAGAAATCCTTATTGGCTTTTTTAAAATTTTTAAGCGATTTAAGAAAGAAGTTTTTATCGTAAGGGGACCACATTTTGACGATTATCGGGGCATCAGTTGTGTTAGTTTTGTATTCTTTTGGTTTCTTAAACGATATATAGTTTTAACTGCCGGTAAAGATATCCCAATTGTAGTACAAATGTTACCAAAAATGTTTAACACATTTTCATCCTGTCGCTTTAATTGTAATTTTAGGTTGTTAATTTCCTTCTTCATAGTTGTTACTTCTGCCTTCACTGTCTCTAATATATTTATTCTATTTGTAACTTCTCTTAAATCATTTTTAATTTCATTAAATCTCTCAGTAAATCTTTTATCAAGTTCACACAAGAGGTTATTTTTGTGCTCTTCAAATTTATTTTCTATTATTGTTTGAATTTGTTCAGTTCAGGGATGGAAAACATGGTACAATTGTACTTTTTTTGGTACATTTTTACCTTGGTTGGTACCGTGGTACTACCGCAGCTCATTTAGTACAATTTAAAATTTTTTCAAATTTTCAATTTATAACTTGATAAAACCACATAACAAAAAGTCGACTTTTGTTAAAAGCAACTTTAGATTAAAAACCTGTTTTTATTTATTCAGCTTCTATAGTAAAAATATAGTCAGTTTTAAGTTGAACCGGCTCTATATTGGTGTCACATCAAATGTACCAAATGTTTCATACAGATTGTACTAAAATATTCGGAAGTGGCAACATCGAACAGCTGATTTTAAATTACCTCTCAAAACAAAAAAATAATAAAAAAGTGTATTATTGTTAAAAAGCTATTAAATGCTTTCAAATTTTTTAATAGAAAATCCTGAAAAGGTTAACCATTAAAAAAGGTGTGACATAAAAATTAGAGTAAAATTTTACAAAGTTTTGTGGTAATTATACGACTACATAAAATAAACGATAAATTTTGTTTCACCCGGTCAATTTAAATTTTTAGTGTCTTAGCAAATCTGACTCAATACGATAAAATTGTTAAAAAAAAGCGGAAAAAATTTTGGTACCGTGAAGATCGAAAAAGTACAATTTGTTTGTCTGGTTGGTACAATAACAGAAAACATATTTTCCAACCCTGGTTCAGTTATTTGTTCAGTAAATTTATCAAATTGTTTATTCATTACAGATTTGAATTTGAGAGGAGATTCTATATAAGTTAATCTTGGCGTTTTTGTAACATTGCCAATAAAAGAGTTTTGTAATGATTCTCTCGATCTCTTAGACGGAGTACTAATTACTGTTTGTTTATTATTGTTATAGTTGTTTTCTAGTGAATTGGTTGATACCGTATTTATTTCTGCGTTGTTCATGTTGTTGTTGTTTTTTTTTTTTTTTGGATAAGTTTTGTATACGTTTGTTTTATTGTCTTTTGTATATGAATTCGTTTGTACAAAGGAAAAAGTTTATTTTTATTATGTATTGTTTATTATTGTTTAGCTTTATTTTAAAACACAGTAAAACAGTGTGAAATTATTTTACTATTAACTTTAAATAAAAATAAATATTTAATGTTTATTGTTTTCACAAATTATTTAGATACCTTGAGGAGCTTTTTAAAAACACAACCGACTCTACTGGAGTTTTTCTAAAAGAAAAATTCTGAAACTCTAAACACTATCTAAAAAAAATCTCAAAACTGTCTTAAGAACCTAAGACTTTTTCTATTAGAAAAAGTCCATATAATCTATCTTTTTTATTACTTTTTTAAATAGAATTTAAAATTTTCTGTATTTATGTTTAAAAAAGTCCGTAGAATCATAAAAGTTCTCTTGAAAAAGTCCTTAATATAAATTTTTTTCTTTAGATAAACACTTCTTAAAGAAATATTCTAAAATATAAGGAACTTTTTCATATGATGGTAAAATTATCATAATCCTAAATATAAAGGGTGTCCCAAGAAGAACGCAATTTTTAAATTTTAAATAAAACACAGATATTTAAAAAAAAATCGTGAAACTTTATTATATCGTAAAGTAGACAGAATGAGGTTATGTATGGAACAATATATCGTGCCGCGGCTTTGCTGGCATGCACGCGATCTTTTAATGAAATTTTCAATGACCGTTTTGCACGAATGCTGCGGTATTTCATTAATGCAGCGTCCAATTTCCTCTTTTAAGGCTTGAGTCGTCGTCGGCTTATTCGCGTAAACCATCGACTTCAAAAAACCCCAAAGAAAAAAATCTAATGGTGTTAAATCGCACGATCTAGGCGGCCAATTCTCATCTCCAAAACGCGAAATAACACGACCGGGAAATGACTGATGCAGCAATTGAATTATTTCTCTAACCGTATGACATGTGGCGCCGTCTTGTTGGAACCACATGCCCTCCACATTCATTTCTTCAATTCTAGGCAAGAAAAAACTGGTTATCATTTCACGATACCGAACACCATTGACTTTTTGCGCTTGACCTGCCTCATTTTCATAAAAAAAGGTCCAATGATTCCTCCAGCCCAAAAACCACACCACACAGTGACACGTTGAGGATGCATTTGCTTCTCGTGAATCACTCGAGGATTTTCCTCACCCCAAATGCGACAATTCTGCCTATTGACGAAGCCATCAAGATGAAAATGGGCCTCGTCACTGAAGATGATTTTATCGGCAAAATCAGCATTTTCATGTTGTCCCTCCAATACCCAATTAACGAACTCCCTTCGCTGTCCATGGTCAGCTGGCTTCAGTTCCTGAGTCAATTGAACTTTGTATGCATGAAGATGCAAATCTTTCGTCAAAATTCGCTGCAAAGTGGATTTGGAGACACCAATTTGCTGAGCTCGGTGTCGAATTGAGGTGGATGGAGTTTGAGCGACATCATCACGTTCAGCTGCGACATTTTCGGTCGATCGACCTGGTCGATGGCGCGTTGTTGTCTTTACATCACTAACAGACCCAGTTTCGGCAAATTTATCTATTAATCTCTTTACAGTTGACTCTTTTGGAGCATTATTGTGACCCCAAATTGATCGCAATTTGCGAACTGTAGCCGCAAAACTTTCATCATTTTGGTAAACCAATTTCACAATGAGAATGCGTTGTTCATTCGTGTAGCGCTCCATTTTTACTAACCTCGTACCTTCTACTAGCAAACAATAACAATTGTTCAAATGTCAAACAATGACACTTCGAATGTTGCCAGATTTAAAAATTGCGTTCTTCTTGGGACACCCTTTATATGATGCTCTTTGAATATGATTGGTCCAAACACACACATTTACACAAACCAATGGCTTTGGTTTGACAACTAATATGCCTATAATTAATTTTGCGAAGTTTAAAAAAACGCAAAACATGTAGAAGACATTCCATTTTCATTGCTTCTTGTAATTTTCAATTGGCTTGTTAAAAAAATTTGTTATGTTTGTTCATTAAGTCTCCTCTATTATATATTAAAACTTCAACGCATTCTATGGGTGACCACGTATATACCTCCCTCATCAGTAACTTGTAGGGCCAGCGAGGACGATGACGGCTTTAGAACACTATCTGCAAAGATAAGCATTAAAGACTTATCTGGTGACAATATTCCAACTTCCGGTATTCTAAGTGGAATGTGCTGGAGGAAACTAGGGAATTTAGTCAACACGACGGAGTTTCTGCTTTATATAGGAATGGGAAACACCGCGATATGAGAAGGCGGTAAAAATCTACCACAAAAGTTGGTTTAAATTAAAATTAACATCAAATTAAGCTTATTGGAAATGCAAATGATTGCAACATATTTTTTTTACTAAAATTTTTTTATGAGCGTGTGTTAAACTTAAAATTATCATTGGAAAATCCAACAAAAACGCATGGTATTAAAATGCTAAGCGAATGTTGTAAAAGTTCAAAAGGGCCACAAAACATTAGCAGTCATTCCGGGCTATAACCATAACATTTTCCATGTAATACTTTGCTAGTTGGCAACATACAGCTAAAACAACTATTGTTGTGAGAGTTTTATTGTTGTTTTTTTTTTGTTTGTTGCATGTAACGTATGAACAACATACTGTTGTTTGATCTTTTGATCGTTGCTTGTCCATCAGATGCATACAAAATACTTGCAAGTTTGTATTTCTTGTTGGTAGTTTTAGAGTAGGTACTAAATAAATACTATTTTATGAAAAAAAAAAACAAATATATATTTAAGATAAAAATCAAAACCTCTATGACCGTTACTATTTTGTTTTTGCTAAAACGAACTGTAGCGGTGTTGAGGAAATAAATACCAATTCCAACATACATGTCTAGAATACATAGAAAAGCAATGAACAATTTTGTTAGCAGGAATTTTTAATTTCAAAATACAATTGTAATAACAATTTTATTATAAATCCTGAAACAAATTGATTTTATTGTATAATTAATATTAAAAAAATCAACCATTTATAAGCCATTCATAGTCACAAAAAGTGTATGTATGTTCAATCGGTATCAAACGTTTGAAAATCCAGTTAATTTAAAAGCAACATTGTTGCCGGAATATGTTTTTTTTTTTCTATATAAATTGTCCCCAACAAAATTATTTTGTTGAATAAATAAAACAATTGTCTTTATTTTTAAGAAACCGTATACTTTTATTCCATGTAAAATTGTCATTAATTTTATTCTGTAATTTACTTCTGTCACGCGTATACAGAAGTGGTCATGTAACTCGCCAATACTTCATGTTATACAATAGGATGGCAGAAATTTTTAAACTTATTATTTTTTCATACGGGCGAAATGTTATTATTTTAATAAATAATAAAATTCTTGAGATAAAATATTTTTGTTATTTACACCAATGAGCATTCGAATAGGAAAAGAATTAACATAAGTTTAAATTGAAATTATGCATTTTTAAATTGGCGGAAAACTTAACAAATGGGTATACCATACTATTCATAATTCCTCGATTAATGAATTATTTTTGTGTGACATTTCGCTTATGCATTTTGAAAAGTCAAAAATAAGTACCATCAAACGCTACTTATTATTATTAGACTGATAAAAACGTAAACAAGTATTTGTTAATATTCAAAATATATTTTTTTAAATGTGCTCTTAAACTATATTAAACTAAATGGTTTTTGGGAGACAGTTTACAAATAATAGACGCAAATTATTTTATGTAACATTTGTTTCACGTAGCTATAGCATTAAATAGGCTGAGTAAGAACAACATCTAGTAAAATATCGCCAATCTCTGAATTTTTGTGCAAGTAAAGCTCTGAGAATTTTGGATGTCGCCTACAATTTGTAAGATAATTTCAATTGTTTATAATATAGGGTCCGTCAAATAACTTTTTTTTGTTTGAAAATGCTATAAAAAAAAACTACTGAATATTTTCTCAATTTTTTTTTTATTTGAAAGTACATTCTACCGGTTAATAATGGAAAATAATTTCATTCAAATGGCTGCCTCGGCTGGCCGTTACAGTCAATGGCGATCCTTATCGGGCCATGTTGAACGAATTTTTGTTCACAAAAATTGATGTTTTGCGCCCTGTTTTTGAAGATCGCATTATCAGCCGCAGAGCTGATGTCGTTTGGCCACTTCGGAGCTGCGATTTGACACCGTTGGACTATTATTTGTGGGGTGCCGTCAAAGATAAGTGTTTCGCCTACAAGCCACAGACAATTGACGCTTTAAAGGACAATATTCGTGAAGCCATTGGTGAAATACAGCTGCACACAATCGATAATGTGCTTAAAAATTGGACCGATCGTGTAGGCTACTGCATGGCCAGCCAAAGCAGCCATTTGAATGAAATTGTTTTCCATTATTAACCGGAAGGATTGTACTTTCAAATAAAAAAAGAAATTTGAGAAAATATTCAGTAGTTTTTTTTATAGCATTTTCAAAAAAAAAGTTATTTGGCGGACCCTATAATACCCCTACACGCAGAAAAAACACATGGTTGGGGCAATCATATTCGAAGAGCATCATGGTTGTGCCAACCATACACTATAATATAGTTATCATATTATGTTAATAAATTTACCATATAGTCCCTACAGTTATATTACGAGTCTAAACTATAAAAAAGTTCTTAAAATTTAAGAATATTTCTTTAATAAATGTTTTTTCTACACAAAAAACTTAATATTAACGACTTTTCCAAGAAAACTTCTTTGATTCTATGGCCTTTTTTAAAGAAAACTATTTGTACAATATTTTTAAATTTTAAGCAAATTTTAAATAAAAAAAACATAGATTCTATTGAATTTTTCTAATAGAAAAATTTTTAGATTCTAAGAACATTTTTAAGATCTTGTTAGATGGTCCTTAAAATCTCAGAACTTTTCTTTTAGAAAATGTGCTTACAATTTAAGAATATTTCTACTAGAAAAACTTCTTAGAATTTAAGTATTTTGCATGATGAAAAGTCCTCAGAATCTAAGAGATTTTGTTTAAAAGAAAGGGCTAAGAACCTAAGTTTTTTAAGAATTATGCAATTTTATCTAAGAATAAGTTTGCAGAATCTGAGAATTTTACTTTAAGGAAAAGTCAATAGAATCTGAAATATTTTTATTAAAAAATTCCTATTTTGTATAAGAAACCTTTTCGTACAAAACAACTCTTAGGTTGTACGGACTTCTTCGTATACAAATTGTTTCATTATTATCTTGAGTACTTTTTCCACAAGAAATTTTGACAAGAAATTAATTAATAAACATATTTTTTTTAAATACTAAATATTGATTTTAATGAAAAGCATTAAAAATATAAAATCTTATATAGAATATTATGATTATTATTAAACTAAATGTAAATCTTATCAAAGTATATTGTATTCTGGTTAAAAGAAACTTTTTTGTAGTTAAGTTAATGTCAACATTTTACACTTAATTTTTTTTGCGTTTTAAAAATTAATATAAACATTTTTAAATTAAAAAGAAATTAAATATAGTTTGATTTTAAACCTGTATCAATTTAGTTTAAAGTCTTTATTTGATTTTAAAAAATTTTCTTCTACACAAAATTTTTAAAATTCTTAAAGCAACAAATTCAAAAGCAAAAAAAAAATTAACCAATAAAATATGTCAATAAAAAACCTCAAAAATCTCTTTCAAATGATAAAACACTTACACATGCTGCCATTGTTTCTATAAATTTTTGTTTTCTATTGTATATCTAAATTTCATCTAAATCGGATTATTTGGGTTGGGATACTTTCCTTGTAAGTCGTTCTTCAAGTGTATTTCAGTGGAAAATTTACTGAAAAACAATTATTAATCTCTTTTTATTAATTTTTCACAACATTTTCTTTTCCATGTAGTTTATTTTTCAAAGAATTATTTATTTTAACTTCTTTATGCATTTGTTCAATATGATTTACTGTCATTGACCGATTATTTGCAGTTTCATTTATTTTTTAAATTTTTTGAATATCAATACAAATTTACCCACAAAACGAAAATTTATGGTTTATTTGTTTCGTTACAGTTATTACAAATTTAAATTTTTTATTTACATTGTTTACATAAAAAATTTTTTCAATTCAAATTACAAGAACTTCATAACACACACAAATGTCCATTTACAAAGAATATGTCCATAGATTGTATGAGTATAGATTTTGTAGATTAAAAAACAAAAGAAATCATAAAAATCGGAATCAATTCTAAATAAAATAAAAATCAGTTATTTTTTTACGGAATTGGTAGGTAAAATCTGAAGATTTATTTTTAACTGACTTATCATTTATTTTTATAAATGTGTCAGTTGTTTAAGGAACATTTAACAATAAATAACAAAAAAAAAAATTATTTCAACGAAAAGTAAGTAGTCCCGGTTTTGAATAAATTACCATTCATAACAAATTTATAAAAGTCTTAACAAAAATATCAACTAGAATTTTCTGTTATTTTAACTTATAAACTATTTAAGTGTACTAATAATAGAGCAATATTTAACATTTGAGTGTTAAAATATCTTTCATTTTTTTAAGAGAAGCAAGACTTAGGGAATTCATTCTACTAATTAATGTGTTGCGGACAGATGAAAGGTGACAATAAGTGAAAGATGAAGAACAACAAATATGGCAATACTGTAACTTTGCGAGATGATTAATTTGAGAACAATTGTTGCTCGTCATCTGATGAAGAGTTGGCGAAATTGTTGAAGCTATTTAGATCATAGTCCTGGTATATTATTTTAATTCGATGGGATTGTGCTATGGAAACAGTGAAAGAGGGAAAGAAAACTCATACCTATTATACTTCTAAATTGATCTTGTCGTACCAGGGTTCGAACCTCCAATCTTTCTATATAACAGTTCAATGTGCTATCCGTTACATCACAACACCCACTATTTAATGGTAACCCACACAACGTTAATTATAATCGAAATAAAAAAAACTATAGCGAAGGTAGAAACCTTAATAAGGTCTGACATTTCCAATTTCATTTGAAAATAAAACCACCTTACAATACGGGAAGTCTAGTTCATACTACAAACTCTAAGTACATTTAATTTATTTATTAAAAATAATTTTTAAACTTTGCCTCTAACACCCTTTAATAAAAATATGTAATTAGTTGGTATTTAAACAATAAGTTGATTTTGAATACATTTAGCTAAAGTTCATTTTACTTCATATCCGTTAATATAATTAAGTTGTTAGTTTCAGTTACAGTCGGTGGGTTAATTTATCTTAAATATCAAACTGTTACGACCAACCAAAGAGAGGAGAAAAAAATTAACTTAACAATTTATTTCATTAAAAATAAACAATTTTTGTTTATGCTTTAATTTTTTTGTGATACTCAACCATAGATAATAATGGATTTAATGAGTATAATAAAAATTTAAGATTTTTGTATATTTTTATTTTATTTTTCAAATTAAAACTTTATTAGCTTTTGTTTTTCTTAAACAGAGATGCAGTTGCAGAATTAAAGGAATGAAGTAATTTTTTTCAATTATTTGAGTTGAAAATGAAGTTAAATTAGAAATATATATAAAATTGTTGAAAAGTTGGATGTATGTAATTTAAAAGGAATCACTTCTGAAAGCATTTAAAAAACTATTTTATTTTTTTAGATTTCCTCATTTTTTATGAAGTTTTTAATTTTAGTTTTAAAAAAGTTTATTTTAGCCTGAGAATTAGTAGGAATTTATGTCATTATATTAAGTGCATAAATCTTAAAAAGTGTTCAAAAACGAAACAATTCTGTTCAAAATAATATATGAACAAATAAAAAAAGAAACTTTGGATGCGTTTACCAGACACTAAATTGCTACTCAACAGTCTGGTGATTGATTTTATTACCTACCGCTAAGTCCACATGTTGAGGTAACATTATCTTTTTACCTTACTTTACCTTATGCCACTTGTCAGTAACATCAAAATGTCTTTAATATCAAGTGTTTTGTCTAGGAAAAACATTTCTTAATGAAATAAACTTAAATTGAAAGCATTTTTTCATAGTTTCGAATCATAATATAACTAAGGAGACTATATAATGTTTATTTTATTATCACAATATGATTACTATGTTATTACAATCATCATCCCCAAAAAATATATATATATACTCTTCGAATATGAATATGAACCAGAAACATTTTAGTTTTTCCATTAATAATTTTAAATTTGTATTGCTTTGCATATAAAAACATAGTTGTAAAAAATTTCAAACTGCAATAGCGAACTGTTACTTTATCCTCTCTTTCTCTTTCTGTCAATTTACAAGCTATTTAATAGATTATTTTAATTGTTTAAATCTATCATTTGTACTGATAATCTTTTATATCTACATATTGTAAAGGCTGACTTTTTAGCAACTTCCTTTTTGGCAACAATGTTTTTGGCATGTAACATGTTTCTGTCAAACGTCTTTAGTTTGGTCTATAATTTAACCATAAATCGACTTTAAAAATGAACAACGCTTGCATATTATTGAATTTTATTATAAAAATTTATGCTCGGTTAAGAAAGTGCATCGTGCATTTCTTCCAATTTTTGGTCAGTTTGGGCGACCTTCTGAGGCGGCTATTCGGAATCTTGTGACTAAATCTCGCACCATATTTACTTTATTGAACATTAAACCACCAACACGCATACGTAGAGTGCGGAAAATATCGCGGTCGTATCCGCCAGTGTTGTTGAAAACCGTGCGATGATTAAAATTTTTTTTTGCCCAAAATAGAAGAGCTGGGCTTGGCTGACATATAGTTTCAACAATTCAGAGTCGATTTATGTAAAGTTTATTTCACGTATGGGGCCGGTCAATTGGCCGCCTAGATTGTGCGATTTAACGCTTTTAGCTCTTAAAAAATCATCCATTACAGTTCAACTTTACACGTGTTTTTCGGTTTACAAAAAAAATATAATTAATAGTTAAAATATTTGCTATAATTTTTTCATTTTGAGCACTAAAAAATGTTTAAGCGCTGATAATGATTTGCAAAATTAGCAAATGTTTCTTAAAAAATTTTTAAAATGTGTTAAACGTACAAAAGGGTAAAAGTGTGGCAGCATCACCACCCAGCGAAACTTTGGTAATGGGTGCGATATTCTCATGCGTTACCTTGTAATGATATCTCGTTACCTTTTTCATTATTTGCAAGCACAAAGTAATAAGTTACTGATTATTGATTACGTAATGTATAATTTACAAATGTAAAGTAAACGTTGAAATATTTTTGAAAATCTATTTTTAGATACATACACTTAAAAAAGTTTGTAAGTTAAAATAACTGAAAATATCCTTTAAAAGAAATGATATTTCATTTAAAAACCGGTCTACTTAATTTTCATTTAAATTAAATGCCATTTGTTATTTATTTTTAAATGTTGATTAATCAACTGACACATCCGTAAGAAACAAATGATATAATCAGTTAAAATAAATGTCAAAATTTTACCTACCAAACCTTAAAAAATAACTGTTTTTTTCATTTATTTGAAATTATTTCCGTTTTTGTATTTTTTGTTTTTTTTTTATATACTCGTATAATACAAAATGTATGTGTGCATATGAAGCTATAAACAGTTTTTGTGTGAATGGTTTTGTGTATGTATGTGTGTTTATGAAGTTCTTGTAATTTGTATTGAAAAATTTTGTATATATACAACCAATTTAAATAAAAAAACAAATTGAAATTTTTTGAATATTTTTTTTTGAAACAGACAGCAAACAAAATTTAAATTTGTAATAACTGTTACGGACACAAATAAACCACAAGTTTCGGTTTTGTGGGTAAATTTTTATTAAATTTCAAACAAATGAAAAAAATAAATGAAACTGAAAAAAATGGTAAATGATAGTAAATTATTTCGAATAAATGTATAAAAAAGTTAATATAGATATTTCCTTTATTTTTAAATGGAACGGAAAACTTTTTTATTAAACTACAAACAGTTAACTACATAATATTCTGAGTGTAACTTTGTGTTTTTTATAAGCAAAAGGGTAATGTATGTTTGTTTTGGTAACACTAGCAAAAACAAGAAGCGCAACAATTCATTTAAGTTTAAAGCAATCAAATACTACTCAGTGGGTAGAGTTCTTGGCTGGCAACCAGAGTTCCCTGGTTCGATTACCATCATGACCACATTATTTTTAATAACGTTTAAAAATTTGTATTAAATTTTTTTTAATAAAAATTCCTCTTTTTAAAAAATCTATTTTTAGACACTTTACTTTTTTCATTCTTACCTCTAATGTAATGGGTATATACATTACTTTTAGGCTCATCGCCTGTAAAATTGATCAGTGTAAAGTAATCCATGAGCCCTATTGGCTACACATTACTTTACACATTATTTGGTAATGTGAGGTTTTGCTGGGAAACACAAATTGGTGATATATTTTAAATAAAGGAGCATTAATATGCTTTCAATCAATTAAAAAACTAACTTTTTTGGAAAATTTTTTGTTTAAGTCAATTAAATATTTGTTGTTGACCAAAAATTTGTCCGAATAATCGTTATAAGTTACTTGGAAAGTCATTGAAAATTAAATAGAAAGCCCAAAGATAGTTGATATTTTCAAAATACCGTTTAAAGTTATATTTTTGAATATCAACGAACGTCACCCAGTAAAAAATTATACACAAATTGGCACAAACTATCCAGCACACGAAAAGGACTAATTTAGGTCATAGAGTTTGTTTAATAATTCCAAATAGAATTGAAAATAAAATGAAACAGGCTACTAAAATTGAACAAAGCAGCAAATCATTCACAAGGAAAGTATCTCATAGCGAATTTACATTATAATTTGAAAACTATTTTTAAATTTACATCGTTTACATTATATTTTTTCGGGATTTGAATTTGACAATACAAAAAACAGCTGATTAAGTCTACAAAAAATATGAATATACAAAACAATAATATGTACCCAAAAATACTTTTTACTAATATTTAATAAAATTTTCCTTAAAATTAAGAATCAAATTTTACTTAAAATTTGGTCAAAAATTCAAAATTATAGAAAAATTGTACTATTGAGAACTGATTTTTTTTTTAGAAAACAGTAAACGTCCTCCAAATTATTTCATATGTATATCATCTTGAATTTTACTGTTAGTTAGGAAATGTTTCCTTGGTTTTTTATGTGAAAATTATGCTTAAATTTAATAAAAATTTCTAATAAATATGAAACTGTTTCTATGATGCCATATATTTTAAAATACTTTACACTCATTGTGTAAATATTTTCCAACTTTTGGAGAACTTCCGCTTTGTGAGGACACTGCTTGTTTAAAGCTTTTGCTATATATTTTTGTACTTAAATTATACTAAACTCAGGTATTTAAAGTATAAATTAAATTGCATTAGCAATAAGTAAACAAATTAAAAAATTTACAGCAGGATATCCTGAAACGTAATAAATTGTGACAAAGGCAGATCCTTGTCATAGTCAATTAATGGTAATCGATAAATATAAAGTTTAATAAGCGCAACGCCAATTATAGGAAATGTGCTTGCGATATTTTGTATTGTATTCAGCAAAAAAATATTTTTGCTTTTGCTAACAAAATTTTAAAACATATTTTAAGAATCATGAACGACAATTTTTTTAATGAATACTTTGAAATAGTATTAAAGGGAACAACCCCTTAATACTATTTTTTTCTTAAAACTAGAAAAATTAACTAGTTTGTTTTTTATTTATCGTTTTTTTTTTTTTTTTTGGAAAAATTTTAAAAATAAGTTAAACGTTTGGTACAAAAACTAAATTTTTCCTCGCTTGAAGAAAAATTTATTCAAGTTTTTTTAATTTATTTTAAAAATTAAAAAACTAAAAAATCCTATACCTCAGGTTATTATTACTCAAGAATTAGAAAACTTTCACTTGAAAAAAATATATATTTTATAAAATTTTGAAAATTTATCTGAACCAAGTTGCATGAAAATTTTCCCTCGAGAGAGTTCATCAGTTTATAAAATCAAATAAATATTTATTATTACATAGAAAAAAATTTATTACCTTTTGTTTTTAATTACTTGAACTAATTTTTAGAAAACAATTCTTCAAAATTAGAAAGTGGTAGACGTAAGAACTGTATTTAGAAATGGCTTTCTAAAATTTAGTTAATTTTACTATTCGCGAAAAAAATGGACACACATTAAGTTCAAATACTTTATCATTTTAAGTAAGACACATTTATTTAACTAAATAGGAGTAAATTATGTTATAAACTAAAATTTTTTTCTTACAAATTGATAAATTTCTATTTTATATATTTGTTTTTCTTCCTAAAACCAAGAAATATTACTTAGAAAAGATATAAACTATTTCTAAGTATATAAACTAATTCGTTTTTACCCAAACAAAAAATTGTAATTAATGGGGTTATTCCACAACTATATGAAAAGTTGCCACATAGAAATACGAGGTCGGATCAATAAGTCCGTGACTTTTCGAACTTCCCTCGTAGTTATATGAAATACAACACTGCTCCCATTAAGTACCAATTTTTAATAGACTACTGTAAATTTTTTTTAACAGCTGTTCAAAACATACAACCTCGTGCATTTTTTTAATAATGGAAAAAAGTGAATTTCTAGTGCTCATTAAACATTATTTTTTGCGATAAAAAAACCGTCAATCAAACCAAGGAAAAGCTTGATAAATACTATGGGGACTCTGTACCATTGATTTTAATGGTAAAAAGTGGTCTACAGACTTTCGTTGTGGCTTTACAAGCACGGAAGATGCCGAACATTCTGGACGCCCAGTTAAGATCTCTGCACCCAAAACAATTGAAAAAAATTACGATATGGTGTTGGCCGATCGGAGATTGAATGTGCGATAGATTGTGGAAGACATAGGAATCTTACATGGCTCCTGTGACGAATTGCCCCTCATTCGACTTATTCTACGGATTTAGCCCCCAGTGACTATTTCCAAACCTAAAGAAATGGCTCTGGGGAAAGAGATTTAGCTCCAACGATGAAATTATTGATCAAACAAATGCCTATTTTATGGACCTAGAAAAATCCTGCTGTTAAACGCAAAGTAAATGACGGAACTTGCTCAAAATTTGATAGTAGTCTATTAACAGGTGGTACTTGCTGGATGCAGTGTTACATTTCATATAACTACGAGGGAAGTTCAAAAAGTCACGGACTTATTGATCCGCCCTCGTATGCAACTTTACCATATTTAGGATAGGGAGAGCCCCATTATGTTAAATTTTCCTAAAGGCATATACAAAAATGTACCTAAATATAATTTTGATATTAGTGACAGAACCTGTGCTAAATATATCATAGTTATATTTTTGAATGTGACAAATTTTCACGTAGTTACAGAAAACCCGCATAAGCCTCAATTTTTTGTTTTAGTTTTCATTTAATACTGAAGGATTAATATTTTGGCCAAGAATTAATGAACATTTTTGGACAAGAATTAATTAAAATTTTCAGTAATCTAATGAAACTTTTTTTTCAAAGTAAAGGAAAAATTTTTATAAAGAAATAAAAATGCTAAAAACAAGATAGTAGTATTTAAGACGACACAGCAAATGTTGATGATATTTCGTTGTGGTTTTTGTATTTTCTTATTTAATCTAATACATATTTCTAGACATTTTTAAAAAGTCTTCTCCTAATGATATCTTCAGGCGGTAATTAAATACGGATACTGATCAGTCTAAAACAAATTATTTCTCAAAACTTGTTAATTATGTTTTGGGATTTAATTACTTTAATGCAATTTGTGTTTTTCCTAATAAGAATTTGTAAAATTTTAAAAAACGAAATCCATAATTTTTATAAAACTGAATTTTTAATGAAAATTCTTCATTTAGTGCATGAAGGTTTTAGTAAAAAAATGAAATTTTTCATGAAACTGCTTTATTAATTAAAAAAAAGTTTTAATGGACGAGTTTCAGTGAAACTTTATTGATTTTGTGCAAAAATTGTTTTTTTTTTTATAAAAATAATAAATTTTACAATTTAATTGTATTTCGTAGTGAAACTGGGTTTACATGAATTTTAAACGAGATTTCGAAAAAGTCCAATTAAAATATTAACGAATAAGTTACTTTAATATTCTGCACAATAGTGTGTAATCGTGGTCAGACATTCACTTGTTTGTTAATTCATACTTATAATGTTATACCACCTTAACTTGAGTGTGTGTTAATTAAAAATAAAATTGTTAATTTTTTTATTAATCCATACATTGTTGTTAATTTTTACTTCAATTTAGTATGCCGCATATTAAGACACAATGTATCTGATATTTTTTGTTATTATTTTTTTTTATTAAGATATGCTTTAAGACTTATACATTATACAGGTAGAAAAAAATATAATTTTTGATTGGTGCCGTTGTTTTAATAGTGATAAGAAATGCAAAACATCGCTTTTTTGAACTCCAAAATAAACTGATTTTTCAGCATATTTTAAGATCTGAACTAGAAACTACATCTATGGCGTTAAGAAAAATTTATCCAAACTTTATTAAAATTCAACAAATTAAATAAAATTATCTTGTTTTATGAATTAACATTCGGTAGTCTCGTTAAATAGAGCTGAGCTAAAATAACTACATGCTTATTCAAAGTATTTACATATCGCACCAAAACGGTTTTGGTAAGTGTAAGCTCTCCAGTAGGCGATCATGGATTCTTTAAGTGATTCAAAAAATGTAAACAAATAAAAGAAACTATAAAAATTACATAAAAATGTTATTGTTAGAAAAGTAACAGCAGTAAAAACATCAGATTGCTGATTTGTAAAATAGTTGAAGGTCTGGCTTGAATAAGACCATTGAATCTATTTTAAGAAATTTACTTTTTTAGAACTTTATTTTTTGCACAGTCTTCTATTAAAACTTTCATAAAGTATGGGGGCCTACTAAACTCGAATCAAGAGTTCAAAAAGTTCCACCAAATCACGTTTCTGAGTTATGGGGCTTTTTACCTGATCCAAGGAAAACATATCTACAAAGAGAAAACCGAATTTGTTGACAACTGAATATTTTGGTTGCAAGCAGCAACCAAACAAAAACCTGTGTTGAAAAATTTAAAATTTGTTTAATTTCGTTTGCAATCCAAAAAAAAAATCAAATTTTTTTCAGAAAAGAAATCGTTGTAAGAGTTATTAAAATCTGTTACAATAATGTGTAATTTATCGAGAGTGTTATGAGTGATTTTATTTTAATTAAAAATATTACGTATACGCATTGGTGTACTTTAATTCGTATTAAACATATCCTAGTGTAGAATCAATATTGGAGTATTATTATTTTTTAAACTAAAAATACTAATAACTCCTTACCTTCTAGATTATTTGAAAAGTAATATTAATAGTAAGTAAGTATATAAGTTAGAAAACAGTTATTAATGTCATTGCAAATCTAAATATCTTTTTAAAACGACCGAACTTTTCAAAACTAAAGCGACCAAACTGAATTCCACAACCCAAGATTAACGTCTTATTAAATTCGAATAGTTTCGACTAGACTATAATCATTTTAATAATTATAATATTTAAAAATTAAATTCTGAATAACTTCTATGAAATGTTACCTCAATCGGTTTACATAAATCTAAACATTTTAATTAGTTTTTAAAGGTGTAATTATTAAATTAATGTAACAAAATTAATGCTAGCAATTAATAAATTAATTAAAAAAACTATATTTTTCAAATATAATAAATAATACATAAAAAATATACAGTTGATACTAGCTGGGCTGGCCATGTACCAAAATTTTGCGTTTACGTTATGAAAATTACTTCACGGTACCGACACATAACTGATAAAAAATATATGAAAAGTCATAATAACAAAAATAAATTGTTGTTAGTATTTAAATTTAATTTTATGACTCGTGTAGATGTCAAATTAGGCAAAGCGTAACGTTACATATCCCACATTTGCTGAAATTTAATCTTTGACTTGCTTTGGACGTCATTTTTAAAAAAATAACAAAAAAACGCAATAGTTTTAGTAAGTTTAATATTACACTACATTGTAATCTTCCCAGGTAAAGATGTTGGTCAAACTCCCACTTTAGCAAGTTGGTTCAAAAATCTGATTGCCTAAAACTTTCTGCTTTTGAGCACCTACAAACGTGGGTAAAAAAACTCAAATCATATTAATCACCTATTAAAAAAAGTATGAACATTTTTTTTGGGTACCAATCGAAATTCAAATGAAAATACATTTTCAGAATTAAAAGCTTTCAAAAAATATTCTTGAATTATTCAATTATTTTAATAATTTTAACAGCAAAACAGTGTTAAACTTTTTACGATTACGGAGAAATAGAGTTTTACAGATTTTTTGTCATAAAAAGTCTTTTATTTTAAAAATACAATAAAGTTGTTTATACTACATACCTAAACAGGGTACCACATAGGTTCAAAGTATTCGTTTCATGCACTTAAAATAGTTTGTAAATTTATGTAACAAGAAATAATATTAAATAATGATATTTAATTTAAAAACCGGTCTACTTACTTTTAATTTAAATCAAATGGTTTTTGTTATTTATTTACAAATGATTAATCAGTAAAAATAAATTAAGTAAAAAATTACAAATTATTCATTTATTTGAAATTGTTTCGGTTTTTTTATTTCTGTTTGTTTTTTTAATCTACAAAATGTATACTTACACAGTCCATAGACACATTTTGTGTGAATGACCATATGTTTGTATGATTGTAATTTGAATTGGAATAATTTTCTATATAAACAAACAATTTAAATAAAAAACAAATTGGAATTTTTTGTTTTTTAATACAGACAACACACAAAATTTAAATTCGGTTAAATATTTATAAAATTTTAAACAAATGGAAAAGATAAATGAAACCTAAAAAAATCGGTAAATGACAATAAATCATTTTGAACAAATGCGTAAAAAAGTTAAAAAATATAAAAAGTTAAAAACAATATATGTTCCTTAATTTTTAACTGAACTAAAAGCTTTTTTTTGTTAAACTACAAACAGTAAACTACTTCTACTATTCTGAGTATACAAGGTGGCGCAAAAGTAATCCTCCTATCAGAAAATGCTGTAAATTTTGCGATTGGCCCCTAATGTCAGTTCGGTTTTGACATTTGTGTAGTAAACACATGCGAAATACACGTTAATAAACAATGTTACGCTACACTGCTCCAGAACGCGGAATATTGGTGACTATTTATTTGAGCAATAATGAAGATGATTTTTCATCAAAAATAATCATCAGTGATGAGGACCATTTCCATCTTAGCGGGTATGTAAATAAGCAAAATTTACGCTTCTGGGGCACTGAAAATTCACGTGTAACCCACGAAGAGCCATTACACCCGCTAAAAGTCACTGTATGGTGTGCTGTTTTCGCTGGAGGAGTCATCGGACCTTTTTTCTTCGAAGACGTCGCGGGCCAAACGGTTACTGTGAATGGTGAGCGCTACAGAGCAATGATTAACGAGTTCTTTTTGCCGCAACTTGATGAATTGGGATTGGAAAACATGTGGTTCCAACAGGATGGTGCAACGCCACACACTGCACGTGCCACAACCGATATGCTGAAGGATGCATTTCCCGGGCGCCTAATCTCCCGTTTTGGCGATTTGCACTGGCCGGCAAGATCGCCTGATTTGACCGCTCCAGACTTCTTTTTGTGGGGCTTTTTGAAATCGCGGGTTTATGTCAACAAGCCTCAGACTCTTGCAGCTCTTAAAGACAATATCCGTCAAGAATGTGAGGACCTATCGCCGGAAGTTTTGGCCAAAGTGATGGAAAATGCCATTAAAAGGGCTCAAATGACAATCAACTGTGGCATGACATCATATTCTCGACTTGATGTAAAAAAAATTAAAAGACCAAATAAAAATAATCCACAAGAAGAATCAAAGTTTTTAATTTTTTTTTTTTAAATTACAGCCAAAAAACATCGGAAGGTTATTTTTGCGCCACCCTGTATGTGTAATGCCATTACTGCAGGTTTAAGGGGGTAAAGGTTTAAAAATAATTCTATAATTTGCTCAAAAACTATAGAGCTTTATATTATATTTATTTATTTTTTAGTTAGTTTAACTGACGTTTTTATTTGTGTGTATTTTTTAATCCCATAATTATCATCATTGAACATTTAATTAAAATAAAAAATAAAATGTTTGTAGATAGTAAAAAACAAACACATGTTTCGATTACCGTTAAGTTTTAATTAAAATGTAATTACAAACAATTGCACTTGCATGGTTTGCACTTGCTGCAATTTACACATGCAGTTGAAATATGCAAACAACAGCAGTAGCAGCAGCAGCAGTGGTATTGTAATAGTAGTAGCAGCAATTGAAGTCAAACAAAAAACCACCTCCCCACCAAAAATGCACACCAAAAAGGAAATATAGTATGCAGTATGTATATGGGATGTAAGTATGATGGATGAACATGTGTATTATCCAACCAACTTAAACAAATAAAAAATACAAAAAAAATAAACTTAAAATAACCAATAAATACGATATCGAAGAAATACATCCGGTTCAGTTTTTATGTGTTAATTTTTTTTCTACTTGTTTGTTGTTCAATGAATTTTCAGTTATGTTTACACCATTAAAAATTGTATGATGCAGAAAATTGTATGAATAACAATGCGTTAATTTGTTAATAAAGTGTGTAAACACAACTCATAATCATAATTTTGCTATAACGGTACTATAGTTCGAGGCAAAAAAAAACAACAATAGCAAGAGCCACAATGAAGGAACCTTATTAACCCTAAAATGGTTTAGTGCAATAAATTTAACTATGAAAAAGGCTCTTCCTATTAAAGTATTCGCTGCACTGAAAATACTTGATTGTATTCTAGCAGTTTTGTCTTAATCCCAGCAAAACTGCCCAAAACATGGTATTAAAAAAAATCAAAAATATTTAGAAATATAGCCGAATTATATCGAAAGCTTATCGTTCGATTTTTTGTGAAAAATTTGTCAGATTTATCAAAATTATAGAGAAATGCTGCACTGCAAGAGGAGGACTTTCGGCTGTTATAACACTTTAAGTGTTATAATTTTAATGATTAATTTTTGAGAATCGTCCTTTCATATATTATTATATGTTGCATATAGGCTAAACAGTGCTAAGTTCAAACTTCCCCCACCAGCTTATTGGAGTATGGGCTAACTACTGATCTTGCACAAAACCCCTTAAGAAAGAAATCTGAAATTTAAAATATGTGGACTCTTAAGTTTATAATATCGCAGCAAAAAAGAGTAGCAACACAAGGGAAGCAGTGATATTGATTTCGATGTTGTTAATTTGTGAAAATTTGGATCGGAACCAATGATAGTTACATATGGGTGTCATAGGATAGAAGTTTTCATTTAAGATTTGTTTTTCATTGCATATAAAGCAGTTCTTATGGTTTAGTGAAAAATGAGATCTTTTGATGTTCTCAAATATATTTTGAATTTTTGATTTAAATTTTAACGGGACAGTCAGAAATCGGGCATCAGCCTCGTTCTCCCTATGTCCCGTTAGATTCTACATGAAGATTTAACTAGTGATTGCAATTATTCGACCCTGTCGGTTAACCGGTTAGGGTATTATTCGAAAAATGACGAAAATTGATTAATCGGTTATTCGGGTTGATTAATCGATAAAATTGGTGATTAATCTTTTAATGCAAATAAAATTTATAGCAAAATAAAATTATCGAATTGAAAGCAATTTTTATAACACACGTAACCTCATATTGCTTGTTAAAAAAAGTCCTTAGTCTTTGATTCAAAAGAACAAAATATGAATTATTTTAAAAGACTTTTTGTTAAATCTCCGGAGGCTTTAGCTTTGAAAATATGTTCTATGATTGGAATAGCTTAAAATATGAGAATTTTTGAAAATGGATTATTTCTCAGAACCGGGATCAAAAATTAATAGTTTTCAGTTTCTTAGTACGGTTTGTTGAATAACATCTAGCTCTTTATAATCTTAACTTTTGTTTGAAGTCATTCCAAAAGTAACCAGGTATTCCTATAAGCACTTCTGAAGTTAGTTCTAGTTATTTATATCTTACATTTAAGTTTAGTTAAATGGGTTCGGATTCCATGGAATTTGTTCTAACAGAACATGTTGTAGAATAGATTTGGTTGGGAACCGATTTCAAAAGAATTTCCTTATAGGAAGAGTTAAAATATCAATTTTGAACAAAAATGCAATCTTGTCTGGAAATACAATAATAATAATTTTCACTAGTAAGAATTTTTTAAGGAATTAAAACAAAATTAAAAATTATCTATTGTATTTCACAAAGCCTACATAGCACTTGCTTGTAGTGGTGAAAAGGGTTATATAATACTTAAGAATGTCTTTCACTTGATTTAAAAAAAAATTTGTTGTATTTTAGTAAATGTTTTTAAAGCTTCTATTACAATATTTAAACACAAAATTAAAGAAATTAGAAAAAAACTGAACCAGTTAATCGACCTATTTAACCGAATAATTCGTGGAATAAATATTTGGGTTTAAATTATTTGTTTCGAAATTAACCGAAATAGAGGCGATTAATCGAGGAATCGGTTAATCGATTTACATTTAGCAATGGAATTAATTTTTTCGAAATTTTTACAATTTTTACTACAATTGCTTTTTTCTTACTTTTTTTACTGAAATTTTCCATGATAACTACAATTTTAATTTTTTCTAATATTTTTTTAAAAATTTTTTAAAAAATTTTAATAAATAATTTGAATTTTTTAGTTTATGAATAAAAAATTATGGAATAATGTGTTTGAATACATTTTTAGTAAAATTAGTTGTAAAAAAGACAAAAAAAAATAAAAAATGGCAGATGATAGAAAAGTACTAGAACGAAAAAATTTTAAAAATAGTAAGCATCTGAGTGAGTAAAATTTCCCCTTCAATTATTTACTCGAACGGATGTTGGAGGTTAAATGGTAAAGCTGGTAAAAAATATAAACAAACAAAAAAAATTAGGTGAAGGTAGTCTAGAGATTACATTTTCCATTTGAGGGTTAACTTATATTGAAAAATAAAAAAAAAAACTGAAATATATAAATTAATAGAGCGTATAAACCGTTTCAGCGCAAAATATTGTTTTAATTTTATTAAAAGAACATAAAGTTTCTACTAAAGGTGTTTTATGGTTGAAATGGTTTAGCATAAAAAAAGAAGATTAAAAGTTGTACTAAAGGATTTTATATCGAGAAGTGTTTGCATAAAACTTTATAATTTTTTATAACTATTAGCTTTAAAACATTTAAATTAAAGAAGCGTTAATTGCAGAGGTTATTTCGTTCATATATTTTTTAACCCCTGCTTGCCTGAATTTCAATGGCTGGATATATTTTAAGAACCATCCCAGCGCTACCTAAGGCAGATATTTGTAAGCAAAATTTAAAGTTGTAACATAATATTGGTCACGTACGAAATAATATCTTTTTTTCAAAACTTAAATTTCATAATTATTCCAATTCAAAACTTTACATAAGATAAAAATAATTTTTCCATATTACCCACGAAATTTGTTTTAAAATTATACATTATTTCGGATTTAGATCATAAAATCATATATTTTGTAAATTGTTCAAATATAAAGAAGCATGATACATTTAATTAGTAAATTTTACAGAATAAAATTGAAAAAATTCGATATTTTTGGTAAATTGTTTAAATATAAAGAAGCATGATACATTTAATTAGTAAATTTTAGAGAATCAAATTAAAAAAATTTGATAACATCTGGGGCCAACGAAGTACAAATCTTTCATTTTGGAAAAAATAGATGCGGTAATCATAGCACGATAACTTGCTTCATTGACTGTATCGTAGCGCACCAAAAAGTGCATCTTTCAGGGTGCATTGGCAGCTTTTGAACTGCCTCTAGCTGCTTTTCATACCAAATTCGGCAATTCTGTTTGTTAGGTACTATTGAACCAAAAATGAACTTCGTTGCTGAAGACAATTATTCGATAGAAAAATGGATATTCATCCAACTTTCCTAAGGCTCACCAAACAAACGACGATGTGGTACACTCAGAATATTATGTAGTTTACTGTTTGTAGTTTTAAAAATAAAGGAACATACATTTATTTTTCAAAGAAATATCTATATTAACTTTTTTAATACATTTATTTTAAGTGATATACTATCATTTACCGATTTTTTTCAGTTTTATTAATATTTTTCATTTGTTTGAAATTTTATAAAAATTTACCCACAAAACAGAAATTTGTTGTTTATTTGTATTCGTAACAGTTATTACAAATATAAATTTTGTTTGCTGTCTGTTGTTTGGTAATATACAAAATAATTTCAATTCCAACTACAAGAACTTCATAAACACAAAGACATATATGGTCATTCACACAAAATGTGTCTATAGACATTTTGTAGATTTAAAAACAAACAAATATACAAAAATTGAAACAATTTCAAATAAATGATTAAATCAATTATTTTTTAAGGAATTGGTAGGAAAATCATTTGTTTTTTACAGATGTGTTAGTGGCTTAAGCAACATATCAAAATAAATAACAAAAGCCATTTGGTTTAAATGAAAATTAAGTAGACCGGTTTTTAAAAGAAATATCATTTCTTTCAAATGATATTTTCAGTTATTTTAACTTACAAACTATTTTGTATGTACATATTAGTACAGGCAAAAACCACGTTAATTTGGTAATAATCGGCCTATATTCATCTATATGGGAGGTTTCCCAAAGAAAAGTACTCTCTGAATTGGCCTTAAACGGTGCTTAGACACACAAAACTGTAGATAGCTGATTAAAAATTGGGTTTTGATTGATATAGGGGATCATAAATCACGCCTCTGAAAATCGTACCACACGGAGAGAAAACCATGGTTGCAAAATGATCACTGCTACTATATTGAGCTTGCGGCAATCGGGAATGGTTGTCACAGCCAAGTTATTGTTTTTGTAACCATCAACATGGTCGCTACCATTATTATTTAGTAAATATTTTAATATTTTATGATTGTCACCTTCTATTTTATATCATGATTGGCTGTAACCATACTGTGGTAACAAAAACTCTGACTATGAAAAAAACATGATAATTATGCAGCAATAACATGCTGGCCACAATCAATAAATAATTATACATCAAATAAAACATGACTTTAGCTAAAGTTAGAATGTTAACAGACAGATTATTAGTTTTTCGTTATTATAAGTATACTTTTACCTAAATGTGACCGATAAGCTAAAGGTAAGTTCATCTTACCTTTAACGTAAGGTTTAAGCATTTGAAGTTGCCACATTTTCTGCTCTGCAGTTTAGTTGCCGTGCAGTTTTTTGACCGTACCTTTGCTGTTTGGTTTATTTTATTTTTATTTATTCAAATATTCAAGAACCAAGCCCTCTGGGCCAAATATGGTTCGTATACTACTCCGTGTTCGTATACTACTTCCGTGTTCGGCGTCGACAATGTAAATTTTTTACAACAAACATTTTTATCTTTTACACAATTCGAAGAAATTTTGTTTTTCGTTTGTATTTTTTTGTTTGTTGTAAGTAAATAAATAAATAAATAAAAGTACGTCGTTGCCACTACGTATTTTAAAGAACCATTTTAATTTGTCAAAAGTAATCGGTTTTTGCTCTGGTAATGCCATATTTTCAAAAAACTTAATTTTATTTTATAAGGAAGTTGTAACAACCGAAAAAAGTAAAAGGTCACTTTATTCCTCACTTTAGCTAAAGTTACCATTAACTAACACGCACCTTAAAGGCAAGTTATAATATTGGGCCTAAGAGTCATAATATTGTCTTGTTTTCATAAAAACCAAAATATTACCAGTTCAGTCAGTTTGTTTTTACTACAGAATGACTTAAAAAAACAATCATATATTGTTTACTAAAACAGGACAAATATCAGATGGGTAGAAAATACCTCTCACATGTCATTAAAACATTTCATCAATTGACCCATTAAGATCCAGTTAATTTTTTTTTTAGCTTTAGAAGATTTTTTTAAAGGGGTTTTATATTTACATATAATATTGGTTACACTAATCAATTC
This sequence comes from Eustalomyia histrio, assembly GCA_949748255.1. NCBI lineage: Eukaryota > Metazoa > Arthropoda > Insecta > Diptera > Anthomyiidae > Eustalomyia > Eustalomyia histrio. The sequence continues at coordinate 97,249,179 of OX456524.1, read as the reverse complement.
ATTTTCAAAAAGATTCTATTGAAAGATTTTATATTTTTTAATTCTTTTCAATAAAAACAATTCGATTTTTTTTACAAAAATATGGTTATATATTCATTTTTTGTAAAAATTTATCAAAATATTAATAAAATATTTTTTTTATAAGAAAAAGTCTTTATAACCCATGTTTTTTTTTTTGTACGAAAATGTTTCTTACACAAAATAATAGATATTAATAAATTTATCTGATAAAAACTTTTTTAGATTCTATGGACTTTTCCTTATACTAAAATTCTCAGATTCTCCAAACTGTTTCTTAAATAAAAGTTCATATATACCAAACAAACTTAGATTCAAAGGCCTTTTTTTATACTTAAATTTAAGGAACTTTTTCATAGTTTCTAACTTTAAGAAATTTTCTTAGATTATGGATCATATAATGATACTCCAGCATTCATAATATAGTTATGAAGGACCATAATATGATATCATGTTGAGCATACTATGATTACGTGCGATTTTTTAGGACCATTATATGGTAATTTTTGCATCATAATATAACTATAGGGACCATATTATGGTAAAAATATGGTTATTTTATTATCCTAATATGATAACCAAATAATAGTACGACTATTGTTGGCACAACCATAAACTCAAAAATATATGATGCTCTTCGAATATGATTGCCTTACTTGAAAAAGCTCAAATCAAATTATAGGTCGCAAATATAAGAATATTTGTATACAATCTCGCACATAAGCTTCCAATAGCCCAAGGACAAAACTAGTTAGCTTTAAGAGACACTAAAAAGAGGCCGATTTTAGAATGTTTTCCAATAAATAAATGGAAGGATCTATAGGCCATTTTTTTAATTAATATCCCAAAATTAACTAAACTAACTGCCAATACTTCATAAAATAATGAATTTCTGTCTTACAATTATCATCATAACTGTTTCTCTTATACATTCTTACTGTATTAATAAATATTTATTTAAATATGTAAATAGTATCCCAGCAAAACTTTGGTAATATGTGCGACTTAATAACCTTTAAAATATTTGCAATATTATTTTTAACAATTTGTTTTTATCAAAATCTATATATAAACACAGTAATTTTACCATCCTCGTAACCATCACTTTATCACCTTTAAAGTAATGCGTCCTGTAAAATTTAACAATGAAATGAGATGTAAAATAATGCATCAGCTCCTGTGGCTATGCATTACTTTACACATTATTTGCTGATGTGTGGCTTTCCTGGGTATACATTACTTTACAAATTATTTAATAATGTTCGGGTTTGCTGGGATGTTGTGATTTAATTTATGATCAAAAACACGAACATAATTTAATCATTTAAAATCTGTCATCCAACGCCTGACAACAATTTTGCAGATTTGCATACATACGCACTGACTCCAGTCAAGCAGTGTATCGACTGGAACAGGATAAACAAGAAATTTGTGTTTAAGGTAAATTTTATTCAAAATCAATTCGTTTATAACATGCTCATGCCATTGACCATGTGAAGCGACAAAAATATATTTATAAAACTTATATGATAAAAAAAAACTATATTTAGCCACAAATCACGATTTAGTATATGTAGCAGGGATGGAAACTGGATTTTTGATATGGTATTTAAGCTTAGGCATAATAAATAGTATTTTGTTTGTATTCGGCAATAATTGTTCTTTCATAAACATGACGACAAAGATGATTTAATAAGAAAAAGAATTTTTCCTAGAATATGAAAATTATTAATATAAGGAAAAATAAACCACCTGCTTTGAACTAATAAAAAAAGAAAATAAAAAATCCCGTTTTTTTGTTTTTCTTTTGTTTTCCACAATTAAAAAAATTGGAACAGTATTTTTGTGCTAAATTACTACTGCAACATATGCATAAAAAAACATTAAATACCCAAATCTTCTTTTCATACTTACTCAGAAGCAACGGTTGCGATTATTCGCATAACTTCATGTGTTAATCGATAAAAGTCAATAACCAATGCGCACTTATAAATATACTCACTAAGCTGTCACTAGGATAGAAATGAGGGGGTAGTCCTCTCTACTATATTATATCTAAATCTTAATTATATGTCCTACATTTAAAATAGATTTTTAATGCATATTAATTGAAATATATATAAAAAAAAAATTTAAAATTAAAGAAAAAATCACTTAAAAACCGGTTTACTAACTTTTCATTTAAATATTAAGAACTTTTCATTTATTTTTAAGTGTTAATAAATTAACTTATTTTAACTGTTGACAAACTAACCATAAATCCGTAAAGATGAATTCAATTTTCTTTATCACTTTTAACTGTCAACTAGTTAACTACGAACTCCGTAAAAAGTAATGATTTTTCATTTATTTCGTTTCTTTAACTGTTAACAAATTAAGTAAAAAATAAACTAGTTTGCATTTATTTTGTGTAATTAAACTATCAGCCCAATAACTATTAAAAATAACATCTTTTTTTTAACAAAACATTTAAAATGAAAATAAATATCACAAGAACTTGAAAAATATAATTCTTTGTATTTTAACTATTTAGGTCGCCTAAGTTATCAAGCAAATTTTACTCATCGTCAAGGTTAAAGACCAACTACGCTTCCTTAACCTAAAATAAAATTCACTTTAAAATAACCTTGGCTAGCGTTAAATTGAGATTTCTCTTAGATAACTTAGCCGATCTATTCATTTAACCCACTTGGCACAACCTTCCTTTTAAAAGGACATCACAAGTGAAAGAAAAACGCCCTCAAGTAACATACGTGCATTTCTGTACATATTTTTTTATGTAATTATTTGTATGCTCTGTTATGTAGCTTCGCAGCTTGAAAGCGTCAGTTCATGAAAGCAGTTCCGCGTGTTTTATTGCTTATTGAGTGCTTTACGAAAGGTGATTTTTTTAATAGCACTCAGTGAAAAAAAAACCTATAATCAAATCATTTACATGCAGTTAATTTAAAATTAATAAACAACATATAAAAGAAAAGCGCGAGTAATGCTGTATTGCAGCGCAAAATGTACTGTCCTTTTAAAAGGATGGTGGCAAAATATATCAGCAAAAAAAGGCCATGTCAAAAAAATGGGTTTTAGAACGAGCAGTAACTGGTTTAAGTTTGCCTGAAAAGTTCATTATTTTAACACAATGATGTCATTGGAGGTAGCTAGTTACCTACAAGCCTACGATTAGGGAGTAAAATAACTAGTTAATGGTAACGTTAAAATAAGTAGTTATAGGTAACGCGAAAATAACTGCTTGCAATTCATATAATAAAAACTGGTGGCTAGAAGGTAGTTAATAATTAGTTGCTTATAAAGGGTATAAATAACGCATTATCAATATGTACTGAAAGAGCGGCTACATACTGATTACAAGGAAGGAGCTGAATAACGACATCATTTCCAATTTAATTTTAGAAAGTAGCAACTATTTTAAGATACTACTTATATTACGAATTTAATTTCAGAAAAAAATTTTAATTAAATTAATATAAGCGAAATTAAATTGAAATAATTTGAAATGAAATTAATAACTTCTGAAATTAACTGATGAATCTGAATTCAAAATATCTTAAATTAAATTGTTATTTTCTAAAATTTCTGCAAATTTCTCAAATCTTATTTTTATCAAAATCACGAATCTAAAATCAAAATAATAAACAAATTTGTGGTTTTTATATTAATTGTGGTTTTTGTAAACTCAACAAAATTCAATTTTTTTGTGATATTTTCCAAACTTTCTAAAAACGATTGTCATCGAAAATTCTTTCTTGCACTTTTGCAATTTACTTGCCAAATTAGCATGACATTGTTTAAAATTTTTGAAAGGTTAATAGTTATCCATGTAACTAAACGTAAAATTTGACTTTTTAAGTTTTTCGCTATTATTAAGCGTATTCAAATTAAATTTTTAAAAAATCCTGTCTAATATAAAAAGATCACTCAAAAAATTTTGATTTCATATTCGTAATGTACACCCAAAAATATATTATATACATATGATGAGTCGCCATCGTAATAGCTATATTTAATTTAATTCAACTTTTGATGAAAATAATAGAACAAGTACAACTTTTAAATTTCTATGGCAATAAATAAAACCGAGTTTTTTTTTGGCAGATTCGTGATTTCGAACTTTTTTTGGACTTCCCTAATGTACATATATTAAATTATCTACTTGAATTATATTAGTACATATACTTATTACATAGTATTAAGTTTAAAAAAGTTTATAGTATTTCAGGTTAATAATTAATACTTTTTTTACCGTATTTATTATTATTATTATTTCAAATGACACTACGCACCGCGACCACAGTAGGTCTTTTGTGCTGCCCAGATCACCCTAAAGGTTCAAGCTATTGATGAAGCTAAGAACCTTGCCGGGTGAAGTGTTCCAAATGTCGGAAGGCGACAAGAAACGGTCACCCAAAAACTTGATCCTCCTAGCACAAAGCCCAGGACAATCGCAGAGGACATGCTCTGACGTCTCCGATTCCAACCCGCAAAACCTGCACAGTTCAGTGTCCGATTGACCCTTCTTGTGCTTATGGTACCTAAGGTTGCAATGTCCAGTAAAGTATCCAGTCAGGGTCCTTAGGTCCCTTCGACCAAGGGCCAGTAGTCGTCCAGACCCACCACTGGGCATAGATATAAATCTCTTAGCCTGTCGTTGGCCACGAGATGTTTGCCAATAATCGTAAAATCTCGACTCTCTCCACAACCTGAGCCTCTCCTTAATATAGCCCATGGGCACCCCGCAGAAAGGTTCAGGGCCTATGAAGGGCCGGCGGGCACCACGTTTGGCCAGACAGTCCGCCCTTTCGTTGCCCTCATGCCTCTCATGGCCCGGAATCCATCCCAGGGTAAGGGAGTTGCTCCTACCGAGTCGGTTGAGTGCCGTAATACATTCCATGACAAGTTTGGATGACACCTCGTGGGACATAAGAGCCCTGAGTGCCACCTGACTGTCAGAGAGAATATAGATACGAGATCTGACCACACGCCTCCGTAGGCCTTCCTCCACACGCACACATATGGCGTAGATTTCCGCCTGAAAAATGGAGGGATATTTCCCCATGGGAAGGGCGCGCTGGAAACCGGGTCCTAAAACCCCCGCACCCGTATCCTTATTCAGCTGTTTCGAGCCATCTGTGAACCATAACTGGGCCCCACCTTCAGGTTCCCAAGTCCGGTTGGTCCACATGCTCCTATCCAAAGACATAGCGTCAAAATACCTGACCAAAATCTGTTCCGGCAGCATCTTATCTGTGACCTTTCTGATTGGGTCGTCCATAAGAATCTCATGCTACCGAATTCCCTAAGTCTAGTTGAGCCCATGACGGCCGCCTCCATTACAGAGATATGCAACGGAGGAACTCCCAGCATGGCCCCGATGGCATCCCTAGGACACGTCCCGCTGGTGCCCGTTATACCAATGCACGCCAGACGGTAGATCCTCATCGCAGCACTCATCGCTTTCGACTGCTCGATCTTAGGCCACCATGCGACGGCCGCATAGGTGATCATAGGTCTGACAATAGTAATGAATGACCAATACACCATCCGCGGACTCAGACCCTATGTCTTTCCAAAGAGCCTTTGGCAGGCATAAAGAGCTCTGGTGGCCTTTTTGGACAGCGAGTCAATATGATCATTCCAGGTTAGAAATTTGTCAAGAGTAACCCCCAAATACCTAACCTTATCAGAGTAATCTATCACCATGCCCCCCACAACGGGCCTTGATAGATTAACTTTCCTTCTGTTTGTAAATGTTACCAGTATCGTCTTCGACGGGTTGATGGATAAGCCCCTTCCCTGGCACCATGAAAGAGTAAAGTTCAGAGCCTCTTGCATGCGCTCTGAGATCGTCCTGTCATCCCATCCAACGACGGATATGGCAAGATCATCTGCGTAGCCGTAGGTCTTGAAGCCCTGGTCGTTTAGACCCTCGAGCAACTCATCTATGGCCAGTGTCCATAATAATGGCGATAAAACACCCCCATAGGAAACACCCTCTAATCGCATTCACAGTCCTGAGTGCAGACCCTATACCAACGGTGATTACCCTGGACCTTAGCATCTCTAGAGTCCAATCCACACCGTAGGACGTGTTGTCAAAAGCACCCTGTATATCTATAAAGGCACAAAGGGCAATGTGCTTTGCCCCTAGTGCCCTCTCAACCATGTCGACAACGTGATGAACAGCTGTTTCAGTAGACTTTCCCCGCTGATACGCGAACTGAAGACCGTGTATCGGTCTCCGTGCGAGGTAAGTGTCCCTAATATAGCGATCCAAGACTTTCTCCATAGTCTTAAGGAGAAATGAGCTGAGGCTTATTGGTCTATACGATGTAGGCAACTGTTCGGACTTTCTCCCTGCCTTTGGTATGAAGACCACTTTCACCTCTCTCCAAGGTGATGGTACATGACCAAATAGCAGACTGGATCTAAATATCCTAACCAGCCTTGGGATAATTGCGTACTGTATTTACTGTATAAAGTATTTTTCCGTTTCAAATTGAAAATCTACAATTGCAATAGGAATTTTCCATGGAATTTTCAGTATATGAAATGATTAAATTTATCTTTTTTTATTGGCTTTTTTAAATTTAAAATGGAAAATTTAATGTTAACAGAATTTTCTCAATATTATTTGGGAAAATCACAAATTAAATAGTAAATGGTATAGAATATTTTCAACAATTTTCTAATATGTCGTAAAAATCATTAAAATATAGAAATACAGGGTGTCCGCCGGGAAGGTATACTACTTTGTTTTACCGTCGTTTTGGTAAACATTAGTCTTGACAGTTCATATTTGACAGTGGTGAAGTAGACACGTGGCAAATTTATTATGGAAAAATATTTGATAAACCAACGATAAACCAACGTGTTATAGCTCGCTCATGACAACCCCAATTTTCATGAAAAAATCATAATGAGTGACGAGGCACATTTTCATTTGAATAGATATGTGTATAAACAGAATAGTAGATTCTGGGCAATGGAAAATCGTCAAATTATTCATCAGTCACCTTTGCATCCATTAAAAGTGACAGTCTGGTGTGCGATTTGGTCAGAAGAAATCATTGGACCTTACTTCTTTGAAAATGAAAACGGCGTAACGATAACTGTGAATGGGGAGTTTATAACGCCACAACTGCATGCTTTGAGCTTGATTATCATGTGGTACCAACAAGACGGTGCCACATTGCATACAACCAGGATTACAATGGAATTACTGCGAGACCTCTATCCACAACAAGTTATTTCAAGAAATGGTGATGTTGATTGGCCTCCACGGTCGCCTGATTTGACTGCTCCGGACTTCTTTTTGTGGGGATATCTGAAAAGCAAGGTTCATGCAAACAAAGCAGAAACGCTTGAGCAATTCAAACAAAATATTCTTGATCAAATGTGTGAGAATGTTATGAAAAATGTGCTCAAAAGGGCTCGCATTTGTGAGGCCAACAGAGACGGACCTTTATCTGATATTGTATTCCATACATAATTAACGTCATTAAATAAAACGTTTATCAATATATGATTCATTCTCTTTCATTTACTCAAAAATTAAAAACAAACAAAGTAGTATAACTTCCCGGAGGACACCCTGTATTTAAATCGCAAAACAATTTTTATTTTGTTTAAATTTTTTTCCTGTTGAATTGATTTAAAAAGGAAACAATTTTTAGAAGCCCATGAAGATTTAAGTTTAAATAAAAATTTAAGTTAAAAAAAAACGGCGCGATCTGGGTTAAAAATATACGAACGGTTAACTTTTTAAATAAGCTACATTTAGTCACTGTATAAATGGATACAAAATTGAAAAGTTTCTTATTTCACGAATATTTCAAAATGTACCTATTTTTTTTTTTAATTTTCGACCACATATCGGCCAATATAAAAAATCTAGTTGGCTTTGTCAAAAATGGGTCTTCATAGGTTCGTAAAAACACTCAAACTTCTAAATAAAAATTATGATTTTTATTAATCACAGATCAACGACATATTTTTTTAGCTCATTACAATGTTGTAAGAAAGGCGATTAAAATCACAAAAAAGTAACTGGATACTTTTTGGAAAAGTCCACAGAGAATATTAAAAATCCGTGTTCCTTATACAGGTGAACTTTAAACAAATAAATTTAATTTCATTAATTTCGATACACCGTAGCGTATACTTAATATTGTATGCATATGTAATTAGAAATAAAGCATGCGCTATAAGAATTTATTTATAAAATACTGCTAAGATGTGTTAAAATTAACAATTTAACATAAAAGAATAAACGTTTCCTTACTTAATCGATGATAATGTCAGCAAATACATAAAACAACCTACCATCCACATACAGTAGTTACCTTTTAATGTAAAATGAACATTTTCATATGAACCAAAGAAAATTACATTAAGGTACTGGGAATGTAAATGCATACATAAGCTAATATTAAAGGTACGGGCAATAGTTGAATCGTATCAGCTTAAGGCTTATTTTGCTAAATAATTTACACTGCAATAAAAATGTAAAACTTGTAGTAAAATGAAAGAATGAGGAAAAGTCATTTTCCTTATGGTCATGGTCATACATAATACATACCAACATATTTAACTATCGAAACCAATCAAGTTCTATTTGCGTTGTTGTAAAATGGTCAGTCAGACGTAATGTCGCATGTTTATAATATTTTATTCCAACTAAGTGTTTACGTGTGTGTTCACTGGCCAAAATGACTCTTTGAAGATTGTTTTTCATTCGTTTTTTTTTTGTTGGTGTGCTGTTGTTCATGTCATTCAACAACATTCCAAGATTCTTTCAAAAACAACACCCTGACAAACCATGATGATGTTGATGATGGTGGTGAACCACATCACAATATTTACATCAAATGATAGACCGTATTATCATCTACTAGCTATCTAAACAGAGTGTGTAAGGAAGTTGTTGGGGGAACAAAACCGTACAAAAAAAAAACAACCAAAAAAACAACACAGACATGAGGAATAAATAGTTTAACTCCATATGAAGTAAATGTTATTGCCGTTGATGGCTTTTTTGTTTACCCACTTGGGCGTATACAGTTTACGGTTTGTAATGTTTGCGTGAGATTGGATATCAATCTTTTTGCAATTTGGAATATAATTTAAAATTCATGAAATTTTTTTAAAGATCTTATACCCAAAGAAAATAAAAAGAAAAAAACAAGTAATTGTTTTATAAAGCAACATTTTAGAGTTACCATGCCATCTACCAGATTTTAAGGTGTAAAAATTTAATTTAATTTCTTGAAAAACAAGAATGCATTTATATTAGTGATTTTATAATTTTTTAAATCAAAATTGTTTCTTGCTTTTCCTCATAGTCTCTAGGCTAAACTTTTCGCGTAGGATACATATCGTTAAGTGTAAGATAAATAGTTCAGGCTAAAAAAAATGCTGTGCTGTATGTATAATTTTGTAATATACATTTACATAATTGGGATTTCCTGAGTACCCAGATGAAAATGATTAAAAAAGTACCTTAATAAAAAATTAGCTCAAACGCAGGAGAACACAAATTTTGTATTTTAAATGTAAAGTTTCTCGTTTTTAGCCAAAAATGGTTTCTTTTGGTGGTGACTTTTGATTCCTCGGAGAAATTAGCCTATACTCCCAGAATCAGGTATATATGTGAAGACTGCTAAGGAGGAGATTTCCCCTTGGATCTCCAAAAATTCCGTCTTGCCATTTGGAGTATGAGCTAAGTCTAGCGAACACGTATTTCAAATTTTAGTTTTCTAGTCAAAAGGGATTGGGCAGGCCATCAAGGGGAAGATATTTATCCCCTATACGTAGGAGTTTTCAAAACTCCCGTCTGAACAGAAGTTTGGGCAGGAAAAGGAATCTACGCATAAAATTTCAACTACTGAGGACCAACAGTTTTGGCAGGCCTTCAAGGTGATCATTTCCCCCTTTTTGCCCCCCCCCCCCCCGTAAGCTTCCAGAGGAAGAAACTGTATACCAAATTTCAACTTTCTAGCTGCAGCGGTTTAGGCAGGCCGTTAAGGGGGGAGACTTTTTGCCTTTGAACACACATTCTTACCACGTCCCTGTCTAAGCTTTCAAAATATATGTATTTCATCAGTCATTTAGCCCTGACTCTGGAGAAGGCATGATTAAAAATTCACATTTCCAGAGAACATGACACCAGAATAAAAGCTTTCCCTCTTTTTATACCCTTCACCGCAGGTGGAAGGGTATATATAAGTTTGTTATTCCATTTGTAATTTCTACAATTTAGATCTAAGACTCTATAAAGTATATATATTCTGGGTCCTTATGAAGAGCGAAGTTGATTTAACAATGTCCGTCTGTGTGTTGAAATGGATTTTCTGAAGACCCCAGACATGATAAAGACTTGATGGTAATATATTTCTGTTACATGTGATCCATTTCTCTTTGCTGTTGAAAATCAGCCAGATCGTTTAATAAATGGCTGAGATATTAGCAAAAAACCACGACTACCTCTAATTTTTTTCGTAAAATCCCTTTGTTTTTCTATGTATGTTGAATATTACGCATAACAAACACATCCATTTGTTGAAATTCTTTTCTTTCACATCTTCACCTTTTTACACAAACAACAAACTAATACAAAGATTTGTCATTTAAATAAAAACCAAATCTCTAATTAACGAAAACTTTTATATACCTCTATTAACGATGATTTTTTATGAGCTTTAATGGTTCAGTTGTCTAGACGCTAACTCGATACCTAACTCAATCAATTCAACTTTTTTTTGTACAATTTTTTTTATATTTTCTAAAGACTTTTTTTTGTTTATTTTTTGTTTTTTTAAACATTTAATAATTAATTTAAATAAAATGTTAGATTAATAATCCATAAAAAGGCTAAAAACATCAAATGGTACAAACGGTTTTATTTCTATTTTTTTCTCCGATTTACAAGAAATTATAAAATGATTTTTAAGCCATTTTATTTCTCATATATTAATTAAGTTTTATACATAATTCCCCTTTGAGTGCAACTGTTTTAGGTTATAACTTATAATAATTTATAAAAAAAAATTATAAACTATTTTCCTTCAAATTTTTAAAATTAAGCTAAAGAAATTAAAAATACTTTTTAATAAAAAAGCGAAATAAAGTCTCAAATGCAAATTTGGCAGCTAAATCAAACGTTTTTGTAAAAATAAATCACATGCACTTCTAGTGATTTCTTTAAACGATTTGTAAAAAAATATTAATTTGGTCAAAAATAGTTTTTTTAGAACTAAAAAGATTTCTGAAAAAAATAATATGACAACACTGATTGGCATTATGTTTGTGGTTGTTGTTCTTTTTTTATTTTATTTATTAAACTTCTTTTCTTTCGCCTCTACACTTTTGATACACAAACAACAAACACATAGAAAGATATGCCTAAACACCAAATATATTAGTTTTAAACGAAAACTGTTTATTTACTTCTATTAACGATGATTGCCTATGTGCTTCAATGGCTCAGTGGTCTAAGCGCTTTGTCATAAATAGTTTTTTTTTAGTCGCACGATCGATCCCCGTACAATTTTTTTATTTGTTTTTTTTTTTTATTTTTTTTTTAACATAACAAATACGTACAGCACAGTTGACTTAGCGATTTCTGTTAGTTTTTCTGTACATTTTGAGAACAGAAAGAGGAAAAGTTCCAAAATAAGGTACGAGCATCTTGGTTATCAATACACAACATCTGACCAAATGTGAGCGGGATCTGTAAATTGAGCGTGGCACAAAATAGATTACTTTATGTCTTAAGAACGGTAAGACCGAAATTAAATAATACATAAATGGGCTAAAAACATCAAAATAATCATAAAAACCAAAATTTTAGAGCTGTAATATGACCTATGGATACGTCTTATACAGCAAAAGATCAAAAATCTTTAGTATAACATATTTGCTAAAAAAAACTCGGAAATATTGGTTCAGATACAAAAAAGTCATGCCCAAAATATTTTTTTAAATACCTATTTGCTGGAACCATAATCTTCCCGAGTCCAAGTTTTATCACCAAACTAAATGGTTGATTTCCTCTTAAAGGCGTCCGTATATAAATCTGTCCATTCCATATATGTCCATATATAAACTTTAGTTTTTTCCCAACTATGGTGAAGGGTATATAAGATTCCGCATAGCCGAATTTAGCCGCTCTTACTTGTTGCTTCTCAGTAAGGTATTTCCAAAAAATATCTTAGATGATTTGTACGCCGCAGCTTTTTAGCTACAGCAGTTTGGGCTGGGCGACGTTGAATGTGTGAGTGATTGAGTCAATCATTTAGTAGTTGTATGCCTTTATATATAGAGTCAAAGAAGCATTTATTTCCTTACGATCAATTAAAAAATTAATAAATTTTTTGGAAATTTTTCTTTAAAATCATAGCAGGTTATATGCGTCTATAGTTATATTTATTTAATGAAATCTACATCAAATGATTGACCAACAATTTATGTTTTTTTAGCAAGACATTGGTGCCAAGAATAAGCTGTTAAGAGTTACTTTTAAAATCATATAAAAACAAAAAGCCTAAAGATAGTTGACATTTTTAAATTACAAATTAAAGCAAATCAACCCTTTGAGACCCAGGCACTAAAAAAATTTTAAATTTTTTGACTACACTAAAATATCTCGAAAACTCAAAAATAGAGCACTTTGAAAAATGGCGAATGGTCGTCACTCTACCCTTCAATTTACCAAACCCGGGTTACCATATGACAGTTTAAAGAATAGCCAAAATTTAAATAAAATTTCAAATTTTCCAAAATTTAAAAAAAAATTGATGTTAACTACAAAACTTATAAGAATTTAATAAAATTATCAAAAAATAAAAAAAATTTTAAATATTGAATAGTATTAGTAGGATTTTAGATCATATAATCATATTCTTTTTTTATAAATTATTTTATTGTAAAGAAACGTGAAAATTTTTATAATTAAATTATAGAGAATAAAAATTGGGTAGCGTCAACCGAAAATACTAAGTATTCTATCCTGCTGGCTCTGTGGAATTTCTCAATTTTTATTCTCTATAATTTACTAATAAAAATGTTCATGTTTCTTTACAATAAAATAATTTATAAAAGAAAGAATATCCTACTAATACTATTCATTTACAATATAACAGATTAACAAATCATAAAACTCCACTAATTTTAAATATTTTAAAAATAGTAGCATAGTTATTAATTTTAAAATGTAACATCATGACAAAATATGAACTTTTCTTACAAATATCTCTAATAGAAAGCGCAATTAAATGACAAGTACTACGAAATCTATTCTTCGGCATAGATCTATGCTTTCACAGAGTTTGGTAAAAAAACTGCCAGGTTTTAGAGTTCTCTAGTGTACACTTGTGCGTATGAGTGCTATTATTCATGAAATTAATATAAAGTATACGAATCGAATAAGGAAAAATCTGTTTAATTAACCAAACAATACAAAAAATCTCGAAAATTTTTTAACTGAATTTTACTTAAAAAATGCACTCACAATATTCATTTACAGTAAAGGTTCAATGGTTTTAAACGTAATTAATAAATAAGTGTTTTTGGTTGTTTTAATGCGAATGTAAGAAGATTTTAAGAAAAAGTAATGTATGCAAGTGTATGGTATTTTATATGTCAATATTTTAATTAACCCCCCAAGAACATGGCCACAAAAATCGATATTTAAATATAAATACATTACAAATGATACTCTTACGTGATCACAGATCCATTTCACTTATGAATAAAAAAAAAAAACTTGAACAATTTACATATTACCTCCGCAAAGTATTATGGAGAAGAAAAAGAGCCCTTTGGAATCCTTTATATTTAAGGTATTTTTCAAAATTGTTGGCAATCATTGCATTTATCATTGGTTTAAAGCAAATGCATTAAGGCATTTATCTTAAGTTGAACTAATAATGGCTGGTTGATGCGAGCTTGTTGTTTGTTATATTTACCTATTTGATGAACTTTCAATGAAATGTAAACAAGTTTTTCCTGCATACTGTGGTAAATTAACATTTGCATTATTTATATGTTTCTTATATCTACAAACTCTTTGTTTTGACCATTTGTGAATGCTTCAATAAAGCGTTTTGAAGATTCTCTTTTTATTTATGTTTTTTTATATATATCTTCTTACCATCATAGTATACCGGACATATTAGTAAGAACATTTAAGTAAAAAACAAATTGGCATACTGAATTGGTACAAACATTTGGCAAACTGACAAGGAAACTATTTGGTGATGTAACCCATGGATCCTAAAAGGGATATATTGTAAATGCAATCTGAATGGAGGGTGAACCAAAAAAGTTTTTGTATTAAAACATGACTTAAATTTAAGTAGTATATACTTTTTTATTCAAAAATTAAAAGTACTTGAGAACACAAAAATTTTGATACCCATATTGTCTATGTTTTGGTTGCACTTATATAAAATCTATATTAAAAAACTCCTCTGGAAAAGTCTTCTAAGAGCAGAAGGACTACGAATAGGGAAAGATATTTTTCTTTAACAGTTAAACATTTTATAAAAAAACCAAAACGGAATCGAAAAATAAAAAAGTGAGCCCTAATCAACCACAATAGCTAGGATTTTAAAAGTTGACGGCTGCTATTACGGTGCAGACATTCGCTTAGATGGAGGTTCGGATAATTTTTACAGGGGCATAAAATAGAGGAATAAAATATGTACATTTTTGTATATTATTTGATCTATCTGTTTTAATTATATATTTTTAATTTTATCAGGCTCAAGATTAATGATCAATGATCTTGAGCCTGATAAAATTAAAAATAAAACATAATATACAAAAATTTACATACAAAATCATAGGGCACGATGTAATTTATAATCGAATATAATATGATCTTGAGCCTGATAAAATTAAAAATAAATAAAATATGTTTAAAATTTAAACATCCGAAAACAAAAAGGTTAAACAAATTAATGTAAAGAGTAATATCCTTAAGAGAAAATTACTAAATTCTGCTCTTAATATATTCCGATATTTTAAACAACTGGTACCGAAGTATAACACTTTTCAGCTTTAAAAATACATGATCTCGCATTTACTAACATGTGTATATATCGTACAAGATGGCCTGAAATTTATCACCCTATCGAAATATGCAATACATTTTGCAAGTGACAAAAACTGTCAGATTTGACTTAATATATGTGAAATAATAAGATAGGGCTACACTTTTCTAAACTTCACCGACGCAATGGACAATTTTCTGTCCAAATTTATCAGTGACGAAGCACATTTTAATCTGTTTGTGCAAACAAAAAAAATTTGAGCTTCTGGAGCACTGAAAATCCATGTATAATTAAAAAAAAGCCATTACGTTATGAGTAGGGCGGTTGACCATGGTGAATCATGATCAACGTTTTTTTACTGCAAATCGATTAATCGGGACTGGAGGAAATGTAGTGGCGATTTACAGTGGCTCTATATGAATAAGCTGCAGAGTCTAAAAGTTCTCAAAGAGAATATCCTACAAGATTGAGAGAAATTATCGCCTTAAGCTCTGCAAAGATGGAAAATGCAGTAAAAAGATCCCAAATGATCAGCAATGGCGGATATAATCTTCAAAATTTTCTAAAATAATATTTAGCAAAATCCAACAGAACACAAAGCTCACTTGTCTGATAT
This sequence comes from Eustalomyia histrio, assembly GCA_949748255.1. Lineage (NCBI taxonomy): Eukaryota > Metazoa > Arthropoda > Insecta > Diptera > Anthomyiidae > Eustalomyia > Eustalomyia histrio. The sequence continues at coordinate 97,233,480 of OX456524.1, read as the reverse complement.
AATTTTCAAAAGTTATTGGAAAATATTGAGCAAAATTCGTCCAACAGTAAGAACGTTATAAATGAAGATGTGAAGTCATGCGAAGATGTGAAGTCTTTAATTTCATAACAGTCTTTTGAATAAAACATTTTGGCAAATTTTTTCACCAGATGTCTAATACTTTTCACCAAATGTATAAACCTTAAAACATAAACAAATTTTGTTAAAAATATAAACAACATGATCTCGAATTTACATACATACCAAAATTTATCACAATGTTTCACCCATAAAAGTTTTTTTTAACCTCAAAATTTTTTTTTAACTCGACAATAGTTTTTATTTGTGGGACGGGGTCTTTCACAGAGGTTAAAAGCTCTCTGTCTGCTATCCACTTGGGGGTAGCAAGAAGCGATTCCTTTGTCCGGAATTCCCAAGCATCTCACAACTTCCGGTCTTAGACCAAGTGTTCCCTGGTAATGTCATTCAGGCACCCGTTTGATGACAGCTAAAGTGAGAAGGCGTACAGGACTGAGTATCTTGAGTGCAGGCTTATGCCGACGCGTCTCAGGAAACTAGGTGACAACCGTTGACATTTAGTCACTGAAACTCAGCTGTATTTAGCCAGCCTAGCGGTGTTGGCAGCCCCAACTCTAGGATCGGAGGCTTTGGCCTAATCAGTCAATCTTCTTAAACTTCGTATGATTACAGAAACGTCAACAAATTCAAATTTAAATAATAATGATCCCCGTATGATGACGACTTTTGGCTTTAAAAAACGGTTTATGATTGGTACATGGAATATAAGAACTCTCTCTGAAACATCGAGACTCGAGCAAGTGCGTAAGGAAATGATATCATACAAACTAGACATTCTGGGGTTAAGTGAGGTACGATGGCTGAACAATGGTACAACGCTACTGGCTTCTGGTCACCGTTTTATTTACTCCGGTAACAACACCTACAGGATAAACGGAGTCGGTCTGTTGCTGTCACCAAAGGCCAGAGATGCCCTTTTGGAATACCGGGCAATCTCCGAACGTATAATAACTGCCAGATTCAACTGCAAATTTCGCAACATATCTATTGTGCAATGCTACGCACCAACCGACCCTGACGATGATAGCACTAAGGATGAGTTTTATGGTCAACTCGATTACGTAATCAGCTCTTTGCCCGCAGGGGATATTAAGATATTTTTGGGTGACTTTAATGCCAAGGTAGGAAACAACAACGACAACCTACAAGCTGTAATGGGCAGGCACGGCCTGGGATCCTCACGAAATAATAATGGGGATAGATTAGTTGATTTCTGCGCCCGTAACCGACTTTTTATTGGCGGAACCAAATTCCCACATAAGAACATACATAAATATACTTGGGAATCGCCAGACGGTCAAACATTTAACCAAATTGACCATATAATTGTTAGTAGGCTTTTCTTAGGATCCCTTATGGATGTAAAAGCTAGACAAGGTGCCGACGTTACCAGTGATCACTCCCTACTCGTAGGTGTTTTCCGTCTTCGACCTGCGGCAGTAAATGGTATAAGAGGAAAAGTCGTTAAATACAACACAGCTCGCCTTCGCGACCCAGCCGTTTTATCGGTATATAACCAGAACCTAAGGTCCAGTCTGGCACACAACGACCAACATACGTGGTCAGACGTAGTTTTAGCCTGCAAGGATACCGCAAAATCAACTCTCGGATTGAAACAAAATAAAATTAAACCGTGGATCAGCTCTGAATCCTGGGATGAAATTGAAAATCGCAAGCGTCTTCGCAAAGCACGGATGCAAGCCAAAACAACTGCTGGAAAAGAACAAGCAAAGTCAGCATACCGTCAGTCTGCGCGAAAGGTGAATTATATGGTACGGGCTGACCGTGAAAAATATTTTAACGATATAGCGGAACAAGCTGAAATGGCATCAAATACAGGCAATCTACGCGGAGTTTACTCTGCTATAAAACAGATGAGCGGCAACAACATCCGATGTACTATGTCGTTAAAAGCAAATGATGGATCAGATCTAACAACAACTGAGCAACAATTAGAACGATGGCGCGAACACTTCTCATCACACACATCAGCTGTAGACAATAATAATCCCGTTGAGGCTGTGACGCTTTCTATACGCCGCAATCCGAGAAGAGATATTTCAACCCATCCTCCGACTTCTTTTGAAGTTGCGGCGGCACTGAACAAGCTAAAAACTTGCAAATCGTCTGGTCCCGACAACTTGCCCGCAGAGCTTTTAAAGTATGGTTCTGATACATTGGCGGAAGTTCTCACCCCACTGATAAGAAGTGGATGGCTCAATGGTCAAATTCCTGCAGATTGGAAAGAGGGTGTCGTAGTCACAATCCCTAAAAAGGGTGACCTAACTCAGTGTAAAAACTGGCGTGGCATTACCGTGCTTGACGCAATAGGGAAAGTGATGGCAACTTTAATACTACAGCGAATCTCACCAGTGGTGGAACAAGTTGTGCGTAACGAACAACTTGGTTTTAGGGCTGGACGATCATGTGTAGACCACGTCAATACTCTATGCATAATTATTGAACAATCGGCGGAGTATAACACACCCATGTACCTGCTTTTCGTAGATTTTGAACGTGCTTTCGATACAGTATCCCGAAGCTCTATGTGGTCTGCATTAATTGGTAAAGGAATACCGGAAAAAATCGTCGCCCTTATACGTGAGCTGCACAGAGACCCGGAATGTAAGGTCCGTTTCAACGGTAAGGAGAGTCAACCTTACACAAATATTACAGGCGTAAGACAAGGCTGTATCCTCTCTCCCACATTATTCATCCTACTATTGGACTGTATAATTGAAAAAACGAATAGTGAGGCCCCAATCGGCATTCGGTGGAACATGATGGAGTACCTAAATGACATAGACTACGCTGATGACATGTCTAATGTCTCACCGTTTTGTAGATATTGAAAAGAAGAAAATAGACTCTCCGAAAATGCTAACAGTGTAGGATTGAGAATTAACTTCAGAAAAACAAAACTGATGCGTATTGGTACTAATTTTTTCGTCACCACTTATTGTTGATGGTACCGTAATTGAAGATGTAGAATCTTTCAATTATCTTGGATGCAAAATTGCGAAAGACGGTGGTTCTGCAGCCGATATTGGCGATCGTATCAACAAGGCCCGTGTTGAGTCCTCAAATTGTATAAAATTTGGCGCGCTAACAACATCTCCCAGAGAACGAAATTACGTATATTCAACTGTAGCGTTAAATCTGTGCTGCTATATGGATGCACTACATGGAGCGTTACAAAACTGACCATGAAGAAAATACAATCGTTCGCAAATCGGTGTCTGAGACAGATATTACGTATCTATTGGCCTAATTGGTTATCCAATGAAGATCTTTGGAATAAGGCAGATTGTTGCTCAATCGAATTTGACATTCGAAGACGTAAATGGACATGGATCGGCCATATTCTCGGGCGACCAACTAGTGATATTGCTAGGGCTGCACTAGAGTGGAACCCTCAAGGTCAACGAAGACCTGGCAGACCACGTAATACATGGATCCGATGCATAAGAAACGAACATGAAACAGCTCGAAGAACCTGGAACGAAATTAAACTGCTTGCCAAAAACAGAAGTAGATGGAGAGAATTCGTTGTCGCCCTATGTTCTCCGTGAACTTTTTATTTAAGTATATTATGTTATATTATTGTATTTAAATAAATAAAGGACATATATATATATATATATATATATATATATATATATATATATATATATATAAACAAAAACATTTTTCACCTCAAAACTTTGTATCTACAATGTCGGACAAAATAAATTATAAAACCGTAAAAACTTAAACTGTACAAAATTTATTAAATTCATTTAAAAATACTAAACAGGCACCATTTATTAACACAGAGATCCACAGATATAAAATTTAGTGTATGTTTTGGCAAACCGCCCATCTTATCCGGTGGGCGTGGCATTTAAGATAAAAAGAAATAATAATGACTGTTTTGGAAATTCGTCTACATATAAGAAAATATTGATCAGTTCTTTAATAATGTACACTCAGAAAAAAAAAGTTAGTAGAAAAATTTGTAAGCGGTTTTCAATTTCACTTTACTATTTTTGTACTGATTTTTAGTAAAACATTTTTTTTTAGTAAATTTTACTGTTTTATTTACGTTTTGCAAATTATATAATTTTTACATAACATTTACAAATTTTTGAAAACCGATTTGCTAATATTAGCAATAAAAAATTACTAATTTTAAAAAAGTGGATGTTGAAGGAAATGTTATTTCTAATTAAAACTTACACCTACAAACTTAAATTGCCTTAAAATGTAACATAGACTAAAAAAAATGGATCGGAAGTGAAGATACTTTTCACAACCAAATCATGTCCACAAGTAGGAAGTCCACCTAAAGTAGCACTAATTTTTTTTTAGTTCTAAAAATCAGCCCTTAAAAAATTAAAATTTTACCTTAAAATAAAAAAAATTTAGTAAAAATATTTTTCAAAACAAACTATTTTTTTTAACTTTGTCTAAAATATTTTTTGAAAAAAAAAATAAAATAAAAAAATGTTCGATACAAAAATATAAATTTGTATATTCGACTTTGTCAGGCAATTTCAAAAGAAATTAGCAGCTACAAAGTGTAACAAGTATATCTAAAATTATTGTAACTGAGTTAATTTGTGCATTTTAATAACTTATTTTTTTTTTTTCAAATATAAATTAAAATTTTGCTATATTTTACATTTCGTACTAAATTTTTATACTAATATAAATAATATTTTGAAATTTTCTTGATAATTTTAGCAAACCGATTTTAATTCCACTTTAAAAAACGTTTACTTAAATTTAGTAGCGGCAGCCAATTTTTTCTACAAATTTCATTGAACTACACGTCAGCAGACATTTATTGCTAAGATTAGCAATAAATACTGCTGGGCTCAAATTAGCAAAATTTCCCGTAATAACAGCAAAATTTTCAGTTGTCATTACAGTCTTTGTTTTGGTGAGTGTATAGATGAAAAAAGCAAAACTCACTTTTGAATGGCATTTAAGATTCAAAACTAACAAAAAAAAAAAAATCGTATTATTTCGTTTTAAAAACTGGTTTACTTTTAATTTTACATTTTTTATAGTTTTGTAAATTAAAAAAGTCTTAAAATTCGTCGATAATATAAGTTTACGTTTTATTATATCCAAGTCCATTAATATTGACGATTTAGTTCTTATATGCTAAATAATAAAATTTTACCACAATTTAATTGCCGATAGTTTTGAGTCCTACGACACAATTTAAACATTATTTTTATTTAAAAAAAAAACGCTTGATCTCCTGTGTTTTCGAATCAATTTGACAAATTTTGAACAGTTTAAATTATGTTACGATTTTCAAATTTTTACAATTGTATACTTTATTTTGTCCGATAGAGAATTTCACCTCGACAATATGTTCTCAATTTCACTTTTTTTATTTTAAGGTTGTCAACCGATACTTTTTTTATACCGTTATCCGTTTCAAATCTCCTCAAAAAGTATATAATTTTCTATAGAGTATGTTTCTCTCTCACGAACTTTTTAGTACTCTCTTAGAACACGAACATAGTTTGGAGGCAACAAAGGTGAGTTTTGGTCGGCAACTTTTAGTAGTGTTTAGCGGTGCTGCCATATAACCAATTTTTTTGCCGTTTTTGGGATACTAGAGATTTTTCAGATTATTTCATAAAACTTATGTTTTTTTATTTTATTCATGTATTTTTTCAGATTTTTCATATAAAAATATAATATTTGTTCAATATACTATTTAAAATTAGACATGTCTAATAAAGTAAAAAAATACAACAAAAATTTGCAATTGTGTTAAAAAATAGTTACGAATTCAAACATAACATTGTGACATGAAAAGTTTTAAAGTGTGTACACACACATTGACCAACTATGTCTATTCATATCCATTATTTCCCATTTCTATGGTAAAAATATATAATACAGAGAATAAATATGATATTAATTGTTGCAACATATAACTAAAAACCTATAAAAATGCAATAATTTGAAAAAAAAAATTGTTTTCATGAAAAAACTGGTAAACAGTTAAGAATCCCAAAAACTGGGATAAAAAATTACACTGTTTATGTGGCAGCACTGCATACATCAAATTTAATGTTTTTCAACACTTTGGCAACTTTGAAAATGTTGCCCTCTCATTTAAAAATGTTGCAGCTGAACTTTGTACCATGTTGAATTTCTGGTAGAACGGGAAAAATACTCTATAGAAAATTATATACTTTTTGATCTCCTTGATATTGATAACCAATAACAACAGCAATTTCAAAAGTTTTAATTTCAAAAATACTTGTATTCGACAACCGTGGTCCTAAATACAGTTATAGTACCGGTATTGAATCGGTTTTTAATAACATCAGTTTCTTTACTTAATTTACAATAAAATAAAATAAAAAAATTTAAAAAAAAACAAACCTTAAGGTCAAAAAAATAAACTTGTTATAAAATATATATAAACTGCTAAATAAATTACAATCAAAAAAACAAAAAATTGTCCAGTGTGTTTTGCTCAATATTGTTTCTAATTATGTTCACATGTCCTTGAAAATTACTATTAAGGAAGTCACAGTTTAAGTACTATGTAACGTGCTATAGCATGACTTATGAAGTTTAAATCATACAAAAACATCAAATATCATGCTATTTTACAATGATAGCACATCATTAACATTTAAACTGTGAATTCCTTCATTGCTTTATATTATTATTATTATATGTAAAAAAAACTACAAGTGCTTTTCATAAGAGAGAATTACAAAATGGCCTCAAAACTAATATAAATGATATAAAAGCCTTTTTAAAAACGAACATTTATGAAAAGAATACACTTATATAGATAGTTTTCTTTTGAAGATGAATGATAATTATCCTGCACTGTGGGTGGGGGAATCAAGCCAAATCAAGGTCGATTTTCGAAATGTACCATGTATTTTTGCAGCAAACTATTCATTCTAACAATGAACAAAGGACATTGAATTTCAACTTCATTTCTAAGCGTGTTTTGAAAATTAGAAAAAAACTAGACAGTTTTTTATAGTTTTTATTAACTATATGAACCCATATAAAATTATTTTAATACTACTGAATATCGTCGGGGCTTATTAAAAACTTCCACTTCGGAAGGGACCTAATTGAAATATAATTCTACCCCATAGTGCTATGTAAGGAATCATGTATCAAAAAGCATCATTGTATAATGTTTGATATTCTAGATGAGAGTCATTCAATAATAAAACCACTTTTAATTGAATGTGTTTGGCAAAAAGAAAATATCAAAGTTATTAAGATAGGAAAATATCAAAGATTCTAAAACAAGAGGTTCAATGTAAGAAAATCTCAATTTTATTCAATAGTATTGAACTAAAAAATTTTAATTAGCTATTGGCAGTTATTTCGATAGAGAATATTTAATATATATTTTTTTTAAAAAAACTACAAATTTCTTTTGAAATGATTAACTTTTCACATATAATTCAAGTCACACACAGTCATTTAAGTTACACGGCTGTCATGACCAACTGTCAAGATGATGTTGAAATTGTAACAAAGAGTTGTTCATCTTTTTGATATAGCATATAGTACAAAACTTAAAATGAAAAACAAAATAAATGAACTTGCTCTAAATCATCAAAAGAATGAAATTCATTATATACTTATGTATATACAGAAATAAAAATCTAACCCAGCAAAAAAATTTAAAAGTAATTTTTAAAAAAAACATTATTTTACAACATACAAACTCGCAACAGATTATAATAAAACAAAAGCAATAGATTTGAAACGAAAAATAATTTCCGTCCAGATTTGTCATATACAAGGGTGATTGAATAAGTCAGTGACTTTTTGTATAGAATATGGGTACGTTCGTAAATGCAGTAGTTGCGCATCACTGCAGCGTAATAAAAGTAAAACATTCAAAAAAGCATCACTTGGCAGCACTGATTCACGTCAAACGTTTTTTTATGCAAACAATTGACAGTGCTGGCGCAAATTTTTGCAACTATGGCATCATTAAAGTGTCTGATGCAATATTTCAAAATTAGTCTTCCTTTTCGTTTTAATTGATTTTTAATAATCAAAAGTCGTTTCATCTTTCTATTAATTCTATTTTTATTATAAGTCAACAAAAAGTTGTCAATGTTATTGCGGTGAACATAATTATATCTTTTGCAAAACGTTCAAAAAAGCAAACTGTGCAGTTGTTGAGCAGTAGCAAAGCATCTGCAACAGATGATCACGCATCATTGGCATAACTGCCGCAGTGATGCACAAATTTTCTGCATTTACGAACGTACCCTATATTATTATTTTTTTTTTTTTTTTATAAAAAAGCGTAATATTTTTTAACATGGTTTTCCTTTGTATCAAAACATTAAGTCCATCATTTTTTAATTTTTTTATACCTTTCAAATAATAGGTTTTCTCCAGGTCCTCGAAATAGTCGTTTGTTTCAGTGATGACCTCTTCATTCAACTTAAATCTCTTATTGGAGTGATCCTGTAAATATATATGAAGATGCATTTCTGCTTGTTAATTTAACACAAAAAAAAGTATTTTTATTGTATACCTTATTGTTTTTTATTCAAGTTGGCGTTTTATTTTTATTAAAACATTAAAAAATAATGAAGTTTACTAGAAAAATTTAGTTAGATTTTTACCATCTTAAAGTTGGCTTAAGGTATGCTCTGGTTGAATTCCACATCAAGTTAAAGATTTTCAAATTAAGTGCTAATAAGACTGCTCTAACCATTGCCTAAAATATACTCTTAGAATATTATGAAGTTCCGTGTTTTTAGTTTAATAAAAAAGTTTAAGTTCAGTTAAAAATAAAGGGGTATACATTTATTTTTCAAAGAAATATTTATTTTAACAATTTTTTATACATTTGTTTAAAATGATTTACTGTTATTTACCGATTTTTTCAGTTTCATTTATTTTTTTCATTTGTTTGAAATTTAATAAAAATTTACCCAACAAAACGGAAATTTGTGGTTTATTTACTTCCGCTACATTTATTACAGCAGTTGAAAAAAATCCAATTGGTTTTTTATTTAAATTGTTTGATTATATACAAAATTAATTCAATTCAAATTAGAAGAATTTCATAAACACATACACGTACACACATATGGTCCTTTACACAAAATGTTTCTATAGACTGTATGAGCATACATTTTGTAGATTGAAAATATAAACAAAAATAGAAAAAAGGGAAACAATTTCAAATAAATGAATAAATAAGTTATTTTTTACGAAATTGGCAGGAAAAATTTTAACATTTATTTTTAACTAAATAAATCATTTGTTTTTTACTTATGTGTTAGTTGTTTAAACAACACATAAAAATAAATGACAAAAAACATTTGATTTATATGAAAAGTAAGTAGACCGGTTTTTAAAAGTTATTTCCAGTTATTTTAACTTACAAAATATTATAAGTATATTTTTAATTTTTTATCAATATCATTCTCCGAATTTTTAATACAATTGTGGACGATTTCTGACGTGTTGGATTCTTTTGTGATACCTAAATGTTTGCCGTCACTGGTGCTGGTACGAACACAATGGAATTCTATAAACGACTAATTAACCTTTGAAGTTAATGGTGTAAAGACGACATAATATTTATCTAGCATTTCTTTGGTTTTCTAACACAAAATTCAGTTTTTTTTTAATTTTCATCGAAATTAACAAGAATATCTGCTTACAATGGATGTCAAGCATAAACTAAATTACGTAGCTTGCACAAAATTTAACAGTAGTCTTCTATTAACAGATGATAGTTGACAGTACTGATTATTAATTTACTACTAGAGAAGTTCAAAAAGTTAAAGTCAGCCCATATAAACACTGCTCGACGACTTCTTCTTGAACATAGTTATTATAAATCTAACCTGGGAAATAATATCAAAATCTGCTAAAATAGGTAGTTCGGTGATATGACCTAATGTAGTTATGTAAAATAAAAAAATTTATAAAGTTCTTCTTATATAATAGGAGCGGTTTGTTTAAAATATTTTCATGACAGCTGTGTACTTTTTTTTATTAAGAATATTGTATGTTTCCCTAAAGTTATATAAGAAGTTTTAACTATTTGTTTATTTTTGCTGGGTAGTTAAGATCAAACTTAATGTTTGTATCATATTATAAACTAAAAAAACTAGATCAGCTTCATGAATCGTTCTATACGCACAAACATTTTCTGCCTTGAAATGGTGTATGGGATCATAATGTTACGTCTTTGTGTGTTTGAACAATTTATGTGTGTTTTTTAATATGAGAATGATGATGATGCTGCTGTTACTGCTGTTGTTTTTGCTGTTGTTGATGATTAACAAGCAAAACTCTATCAGAAAGCAGAAAGCCCATCAACGGAATATCATTTTTATGATGATAGCCACTTTATTTCCAAGAATTATAAATTTCATGAAACTGACATACATATCTATGCTTCATATTTTCCTATGCTTACTTACATTGTACTCATATATGAGAGATGAATATGCTATGATTTCCCCAGCAAAACCGCACATTTCCAAATAATGTGTAAAGTAATGTATACCCATACTGTCCGATGCATTACTTTACATCTTACTTCATTGATAAATTTTACAGGTCATACATTACCTTGAAGCTCATCTCAAAGTAATGTATGTATCCATAACTTAAGAGATGATAAAATAAGTGGTTAAGAGGATGGGAAAACTATGACTTTAAAAATAGTTTTTTATAAAAAAAAGTTTATTGTTTATAAAAAAATTATTATAAATATTAAATATAGCGTGGTCATGATGGGAATCATAAATTAATATTTGCGCTTTGTGTTTTCATACATTACCTTCTGCTTAGTAAAAAAAGAGAAAGTAATGAGTCCAAAAATAGATTTTCCAAAAATATTTTAATTATGACTTTAAATTTATATTTCAAGAAATACATTATTACTGAGCAGAAACTCATTACTTTATGCTTAAAAATAATGCAAAAGGTAATGGGGCATCGCAACCATAACCAAGGTTTTTCTGGGTCAAATTAAACAAAAAAAAAATATGGAGTGTTTTTGTTCAACCATATTTGCTCATAACTAGATAATAAGGATGCTGCAACCAATAATTCCGTTGCAACAACCGAACATGTGTAGTTTTCTTCTATATACGAGGCTTTTTATGCTAACTATTCAGTTAGAAAATATATCGAATTCTGACAAATTTAATGCCGTCAATTTTCATGAAAATTTTTTTATGACCATTTTGAAAAATATTTTTTTTGGAATATTTTGTGAAATAATTTTATATTTTTTAATTTTTATCAAGCTCGAGAAAATAATTAAATGTTACTAACGAATAGTAAACACTTTTTTTATAAATGGAAAAAATTATGAGGATCAGCGCTAGAGGTAGTGCGATCAGGTTATCGTCAGCCTCCTTATAAACAACTCATGGTTTTGAACAGGCTTATATATTACACACTCTCAGAAAAACGACTATGCGAAATTCCTTTTTCACAGTTAGTGAATGATTACCCGTACAAATTATGATCTCGAGCCTGCACCTAGTTTCTGTATCTGATGCGAGAAGTTTACGCATCGAGAAATTTATAGTAACCCTACTTTATACAAGGTGACTTAGTAGATAATAAAGTTGATTTTATATTTACTGGAATTTTTGTTCGAGCATCTAACTTTTAGTTGCTCGAAAAAAAGTTGTTGCATATTTAATTTTGTAAAATTTCTTATTAGATAGAGAAATAACAATAATACAGTGCTTTATTATCTTCTTTAGATTAATATATATTTAATTGCCTGTGACTCACCCTATAAAAAGCAGAACAGGGTTGCCTTATACATGTTTTTTGCGAAAACTTGATCGATGCGAGAAATACAGATACGAGGTGCTGATAAAGTTTAAAAAATATATAATTAAAAACAAAGAGATCGAATAATACATACAAAATTTACATTTTGTGTAATAGATAATCTAATTTATCTACAAATCATTTAATTCATTTATTACTTTTTTCTTAAAATAAAATTCTTTAAAAACCAGGTTTTGTAAAGAATACAATATAAAAATGGCATAAAAAAATTATAATATTTGCAATTTTATGAAAAATATAATTTTTATGGTGAGATTTGAAGTGAGTTAGTTAACTCAACCAACCAACCAAGCCAACTCAAAAAAAAAAAAAACAGTCGTCTTGTATTAAGCTTTATGGGATTTTTTTTACACTCAGAAAAAAAGTTAGTAGAAAAATTTGTAAACGGTTTTCAATCTCACTTTACTAATTTTGTACTGATTTTGCAGAATATTTACAAATTTTTGTTGCTAACTTCAGAAATCATTTTACAAATTTTCGAAACCGATTTGCTAAAATTAGCAAACAAATTTACTAAATTATCAAAAGGAGATATTGAAGGAAATGTTATTTCTAATAAATAAAACTTATACATACAAACTTAAATTGCCTAAAAATGTTACATAGGTTCACGCAAAGAAAAAACATGGTTGATACAATCACAATCGCAAACTAACATTAATGTTTGTGGTTATGATTGTGTCAAACACGTTTTAAGTAACAATATATGTTCAGATATAATATTTATAGCTAATTATCTCAAACATATTATTATGTTTACAAGAAAAACGCAAACGATCTTTTAAACCATGTTTCTATATTTCCCAATACCATGCAAAATGTCTATGTCAACATGTTATATGGTTCTTAATAGAAAATGTAATTTCAAAGATTTATTTTTATTAAAAAGGTATACATATATATATTAAAATGCACACGTACCTTTAATTTCTATTGTGAAATCGACTGTATCAATATATTGTTGAACTGTTATTGAAAAAAAATTCGGAGTTTATCACAAAATTCTGCGTCAAAATTTCAATGGCGTTTTTAATGTTGTATGTTTTTTTAGCTGCAAGAAAGACAATGTAATTTATACGTATTTATACATGTATAATAAATGTACTTATACATGTAAATTACTTACCTGTTTCAATAAACGTATAATAATTTATATCATTAAATTTGCAAGGCAGCATGGCCTTTTGCTCCCCGAAAAATGTTTTTATTATTTTATACACACTAATGTTATTAACTATCGCTGGTGAACGGAAAATGACGCGGCAGAAAATTTTATTTGTTTTATAAACCACACTGTTTATTTTGACAATAAATGTTTGCTCATTTAGAGAATGTGTTTATTTTGACAATAAATGTTTGCTCATTTAGAGAATGTGTTTAAAGGCAAACATAATTTTTTGTAATAAACATACACTTTTGTGTGCAACTAATATTATGATTTTAATTGTATAGTTGAAAACATATATATAATAGTAGCAAACATTTCACATAAATTAATATTTATGGTGTAAAACACCATAAAATATTATTATGGTGAATTTAAAAATGCTTAAGACAAAAAATTTTTGTTCAATTTATTGTAGGGCTATAATAAATTTTTTAGGGTAAACATATTAGGCTAATATGAATAAATATGGTCGTAGTGACCATTCATTAATCATGTTTTTTCTCTGCGTGTTGACAAAAGGGATCCAAAGTGAAGATACTTTTCACAACCGAATCATGTCCAAAAATAGCACATCCACTTAAAATAGCAGTTAAGGCTCAGCTAGTTGGATTGATTAGCAACCAACGGGGATAAACAGCGGTTCCCGTATTCAAATAATACCACTAATTACAAACGGGAATAAACAACGGTTCTCGTGCTCAAATAAAAGGACTAACTACAAACGAGAATAAACAGCGGTTCTCGTGTTCAAATGATACGACCAGCTAGCAACGAGAATAAACAATGGTTCTCATGTTCAAGTAATACGACTAGCTAACGGAGAGAATTAACAACGGTTCTCGGGTTCAAATAATATGATTAACTACAGACGAGAATAAGCAGCGGTTCTCGTGTTCAAATACTACGACTGATTGCAAACGAGAATAAACAGCCCTTCCCGTACTTAAATGATACGACTGGCTAATAACGAGAATAAACAACGATTCCCGGGTGGGGAAGTAGCAATCGGTAGAGAAATCAGGTAATATTTCGTTCACGGGTCTAAGTATTACCCGACCCGTCCCTCCGTTCTGGCTTACCTTACAACCTTTAACTTTTACACTATATGTAAACAATTTTCCCAATTTAATGAGAATTACATACGGTGTTGCTATAACTAAAATATTGGATATGGGTAAAAGTAGTAATACTGGGTAACACAATAAGTACATTTGTAATAGAGTATTCAAAACCCGAAACCGAAAACCGGTCAACCGGTTTCTTTTTTTTAAAAACCGATCGGTTTCGAATATTTTGTAAATTCGAAGAAAACCGAAAACCGGTATTTTTTGTTCGGTTGACCGGTTTTTTTAATTACATCACCAACTGGGTTACTTGGTCTCTTTTATTTTTTCCAAACACTTTTAAAATCTTTTTTAGGTTATGAAGATTTAGATGAAAGTCTGATAGATTGCGATGAAAACCTAACTTTGGATATTTCAAATTCAAATAGTGTAATTTCTGATATAAATAACACAATAAACAGTATTCAAAATCCTAAAAAAGAGACTACAAAATAATTCATCATTATATGATAATTTCATATATCTTGATAAATGCGACAAAAGAACTGAAAAGTTGGAAAATTTATATAATTGTCTTTTGACTAATTGTCCAACATCTTCTATTAGTGAAAGAGTATTTTCCACTTCTAGCTTTATCAAAAGCAAACAAAAAATCGTCTTAAAACGAAACATTGTAATTGAATATTATTTCTAAAATATTATTTTAGAAGTGAAAAATATATTTTCATTTTACATATTTAAAATGTAATATTAAAAAAAAATATTTAATGAAAAACGTTTTAAACGTTCAAATTACTAACGTACCTAATTTTACCAATTTACAAACTTTATGACCTCTGTTCATTTGATATGCATATAGTTTTATAATATTAATTTTTAAGATATTATATTAAAAAATATTAAAACCAATAAATAAAATGTTAAAATGAAATACAATAAAAAAATATTATAAAATATTTTTTTCAAAGAATGTATTTTTTTAATTTTGTTTTAATTGGTTGACCTGTTTTTTCTGCAAAAACCGAAACCGAAACCGGTTTTTTTAAAATTCGATTTTTCAAAGAAAACCGAAACCGGTTTTTCAAAAAGGCCGGTTTTTTGAATACTCTAACTTGTAACTATACGTTACAAAAAAAAACATGAAATAAAATTTAAAATGAACAAAGAGATACAAGCTATAGTGCGTATATACTAAACTAATTAAATTTTTTTTTAAATCATTACGAAAGGCCCGGGCCGCCTACGCCTCTACCCCCTGGGCATACTACTGACAATGAATCGCTAAACATGAGCCGTAAGATTTTGGAACTAAACGACTGGGTGGATGATTTTTCTATCAAAATAAATCATAGTCGAAAAGGCAAGGTAAATAAACTAAATTCTCGGTTCTAGGGTACGGAGCCGACGGTAACGATCGCTCTAGTGCAATGTTAAATAAATTTTTCTCTCAATCTGGATTTGAAGGACACATGCATCCATCAAGACAGGACCACTTGTCACACTATGCGCGAAACAATGTACATTTTGAAAGATAACTTTCCCGGACTTCTTCCTATGGGATTATTTGAAGTATTTGTTGTACGCGAACAAGACCTTATATAAACAATGTGACAGCAGAAATGCTGCGCACAATTATGCAATCAAAAGAGTTACTCAAAATGCAATCAAAAGAGCCCAAATTTACAGCAACGGCAAGGGCATCCCATTGTCGAACAAATTGTACATATAAGTTAAAATCCAAATGAGTTTACAGCTTCAACAAAAGTTATAGCGAAAGAAAATCAGATGATTGTTTTTAGTACACCTTGTATAACACACATATTTATGGCAATAAAGCGCAAAAACAATCATCCTTGTTGCATCATTACAGATTATTCATAATTTGGTCGACATCGATGGCGACAAATACTTTTTTTACATTTTGTACACAGAGAAAACAGATTCATCGTGACAACCGAATTTAGTTGCAACAACCGAATTATTTTTCTAATACTATTGAAATATATAACTTCAACGGAAACTATGTTGTATTACAGTGATATGTTTAATTCGAATTAAAGTACACAAAAACGTATAAGTAATATTATAAAATTTACAAAAGAAATCACTAATACAACTCTCGGTTAAATTACACATTAGTGTAACAGATTTTAATGACTCTTATGCCATTTTATTTTCTATAAATATGTTGATTTTTCTTTGGATTACAAACGAATAATAATATAAATAAAAACACCTAAATTTAAATCTTTGTAATAAAATTTTCGAACTCTGTTCATTAAAATATAATTAAAATATAGCTTGGGGCAATACAAATTTAAAATCTAAAATCTTTTAAAAAGTAGAAATTTTGCTACACAGAGAAAACAGATTCATCATGACAACCGGATTTCTTGCCAACTAAATATTGTCCTGATACAATTGAAATATTTGGTTTCAACCGATATTCTGTTGCATTAACCGAATTTCGATTGCGTCAAACAAATACATCGGTGATTCCAACCAAACCATTCGGTTGGAAAGAAATTCGATTGTCACATTGAATCTGTGTTCCCTGTGCATAAAAATAAATGTGTCGACTTGTTATCCCTGGGATTTTTTGTCATAACTGAATCTATTCTATTTCTACGAAAAAACACTAACACACTCAACTATGTTAAAAGAACATAAACTTTCGTAAATTAAACCACTATTCGGTTATTTTAGAAAAGTTTTTATTATTTAAATTTTTTTTTTTCATATTTATATCCATGGATTATTAGTAAAAGTATTTGCCAAATTGTTGCAATATCTTTACATGAGTTTCTTTGTTTACAATAAAAAAAAATAATAACTAATACAACAATATTTTTGCGTTGCTTCCGTTTTTCTTTTCAAAATGTCAGAAAATTTATGATTGTCAATTTCGCGACGATTATTATTATAGTTAGTCGATTCAATTCTATGTAATCTTTTAAGCTTATTGTGTTGTTATTGTAATACATTTAGCCAACAAACGGCATTCGTTATTACACCATATATGTGCGAAAATTTTTAGTGCTTTTAGTTCTTCCTTTTCCTGGAAACTTTAAAAGTCTTTGTGAGTATATTAGAAAAACAACACTAAAGTAGTTAGAGTTGTTCGTCAGTCTTAACCATAACATAAATTGGTAATGTCCATTTCTGATGATGCGTGGACGTTAATGATGATAATGACTGTTAACTGCTGTTGCGTCTTAAATTTAATGCTAATCTAATAAAAAAAAAAACAAACGCATATAAATAAGTAAAAGAGTAAAAAAGAATTAATATACTTTATATTGACAGTGAAGGAAATATTACCTTTTATCTAAAGAGAAAAAAAAACAGAATCTTAGATGCTGTATAAATTATGTTTTTTGCTAATAGTATTGAAGTATATCAGGGAATGCGAGTTGTTATTATCCATTATGCCATGATTAGACTCTTTATTAGAACTTTATTTTAGATTAACTGGCCTTAAGGTGGACGGTTTTGCATTTTTATTTACTATAATTTTACTACAAAACTCTTAGCTAATATTAAAATTTTGAATACAAAAATTTTTTCTCTTTAGGAATTGTTTGATGTCGTTAGGTCGCATATAAAATATTTTTGAATTAAGACTACATATAACATTATTAGCTTATCTTTCATCATATTAATTACCAACGTATCAATTTTTTTTAAAGTGAATTACTATTTGTTTGTAAATTTAATATCAAAATTTATAATATTTGAAGTTGATCTAAACGCGTTGTTATTATCATCGTCACTATGTCTGGTGTGTGTGTTTTTAAAATGCAACAATTTATACTTTTAAATAGTTTTGTTGATGTTACTGTCATTTCTTTCGTATTTTCTTTACTGTTTTTGCTAACTATTTATGAATTTAGTTACATATTTTTTTATTCATTCATCAAGTGAACATAAATGGTTAACATAACGTTAATTAAATCATAGACAGACATTTTGACAAATAGCTACAAATGGCTTAGGAATCAGTTATGGTTCGTATTGATGAAGTCTGTTTGAAACAAACATTTTATTTTTAAACACACTGGACATCTACTTTGCTGAAATGTAGATTTGTTAAGCAGCTTATAAAAAAACATAATTACATAATAC
>OX456524.1:97027692-97210192 GCA_949748255.1 Eustalomyia histrio | reverse complement strand
TTTCTCTCAAACTTAACCAATTTTCCATTAGGCAGGTAAACCACAACAAGCGAAAAAACAGCATTACCAAAGTGTAGCTCAATAAAGAGTGATTCACATGCACCAGAATCCGAAACTTTAAAAGCAGTCTTGTATTTTAATTTTTTTGAGATATAAAGGGCTACACCTTCATTCCTTGTAAACCGACCATTTCGGCAAATTTTAAAACCCGGAATACTAACTGCATTATCAGAAACATTATCATTTAACCAAGTCTCAGAAACCGCAAAGATATCAAGTGGATTATCGCTCATTATGAATCGAATTTCATCAAGTTTTGGAATTATACTACGGCAGTTCCAGTGTGCAACTTTGAATTGCCCAGAAAATGCCAGTAAAACAGACTTCATATACATGTTGTCACTGATAACAGGGCCCAATTTATTGTTAGAAGATATTAATGTAAAATTTGGATATTACGGTGGGGAACCAATTGAAATTAAGCGAGCATTATGATTAAAAATATCAAAAAATTCATGAAAATCATTATCTATTTACATATATCAGCTATTCAAAGCAAGATACAATAGAAAAAAAGCAAAAAAAGCTTAAAGTATCGATAGAATGCATAATAAATAAAAATTTTGCATATACTAAAGAACAATACTGTAAATATAACCAATATAAACCAAATAATAATCGACATTAATAACCACAGTAAAACATAGTTTCATTATAAAAAGGTTTCATTAAGAATTAAAGTAAAAAATACAAACTAATATGACCAGACCTAAGAAGCAGAATTAATAACTCGTATTTTATGTAAGCCCGTACACTCCAGGATATCGTACTCAACCTCTCTACCATCAGACAACGTCAAAAGAGCTACTGGTTTGTCAGAATTCTTAATTCTATATTTGAAAATAAGCTTATCACCAAGCAGTTTTCTACACACATAGTTTAATTTCCCAGCTGCCGGAGGAAAGTGATCATTTAAAAATACTCTTTTTATTTATATCGACTGCCAAGGAATCAAAGATTACATCAGGGACCTTGAGAGGTTTGGTTTTGATAGTTTTAACATACTCTTTAATAATATCGCCACGAAAAGACACACGATTGAATTTAACAAGTATGGCCTTGCCTTTGTTGATATAGCAGGCATGATTTATATCCTGACAAACAATGGAAATATTATATAATAATCCAAGGACAATGATTGTATCAATAAGACTCTTCGAACCATATGACCAAATCTGCAAGGCTAAATTTTTTATGTAACATATTGTTTTCAATTTCTAATGATGATATTTTTTCTGAAGTGGACGTCTCAATATTTTGTATAAGTTTGCTGCAGTTAACAATATCAGATCTCATTTCTGTCATACACGACGCCATCTCTTTTTTTAGATCACCAAAGGCTTGTTTAATTGATGTACGCTCCTCATCCCCTTTACGCAAAAAATCATCAAACTTGTTATTAAGAAGGGAAACTTCCTCACGTAAAGACCGATCATCAGCATCCCTGGGTGTGTTTTGACAGATGGAACAAATGAAAGACAAGGCCTTAAAGTTTGTTAAAGCTGTTAATTCTTCTTCAGTAATTTCTTCACACCCTGCATGAAACCAAAGAAGGCACATTTTGCATTGTATTCCACCTCGGGTTTTGGTTACATTTGCGTGGCAAATACCAAACGGAGTTTTCTTTGCACCAGCCATATTCTATAATTTACAGTAAATATTGGGAATAAAATATAAAAGAAACACGAAAATGGCGACTCCACAGGAATTCAGCAATGCAAATTAAATGACGATAACTTTAAATCGATTATAAACAAGCCAAATCCGTGAAATTCAATATAATATCAAGATAATTAATTAATTAACTTTAATTTATTTGATTTATCAAATTTACAAATTAATGTACGAAGTTAAATGAGAAAAAACAATAAAAATTACCAGCTGATTAAACATACACAGTGTGTTGCCAATTCTGGAAACCACAAATTATTTTTTATAAAATCGTAGTCGAAACTAATCTTGGATTATAATCAAATAATTTTTTTAAAAAAAATTGAATTAGCTAATCAAAACTTTTTAAAAATTCAAATTTAATTTAAGTATCACAGGATTTTTTTAATTACTGCTTAATATATGTATTTTGGCCTGGATGTTTTTATATAACAGAACTGAAATAAATAAATATAATAATTATATAGAGGGAGAGACATAAACATAAAGGAATATTTAATTCTCAACAATAACTTTATCTTCATTTACATTTTTTATGTGTTAACTACATATGAAAGACATACAAAATCTGAATATGCATTACAATTTATATTTTTATTTAACTCATTGAGACCTGCAAACTTATCTCAAAATACTTATAAGTAATCTATCAATGTCAAATTGTGAGGTTAACTTTTAAATCAGGTTATTTTTAGATAAGTTATGCGACCTAAATATATTATAGAGAACTACGTTTACGTCTGACTAATCTAAACTTAAGTTTTATAAAATGTAAAATTAACAAGGAAAGTCTAAATGTGAGATAGAGGCAACAGAAAAAAACAAAAATAAAAATGTTTACACAATACGACTTCAATTAATGCAATTTTCCATACTTTCAAATTTTTAAAGTATTACTGATTTAAGTTTTGTTCCCAATTTTTAAATAAAATTATTTAAAACACAAATAGATACATAATTTAAAATAATTCTTTTCGATTAACTGGCCAAGAAAAAATACCAAATAATTATTTGAACAATTAACTGAAATGAATACTTCATTAATGGAAGGCCACAAGACCAAATAATAAAAATTAGCCCACCACCAAATATCCAGCAAAGAAAAAGTAGCAAAAGAAAATAAAAAGAAGTAGTGATTTTGATTGCGGTGTTGTGAAAATTTGGATCGGAACCAATGATTTTAACATAGGGGTGTCATAGGGTGGAAGTTTTTATGGTTTAGTGAAAAAAGAGATCTTTGGATGATCCCAAATAAATTCAAAATTTTTAATTTAAATTTTAACGGCACATTTAGTAATCGGGCCTTTTAGCCCTTTTTTCCCAATGCCCCGTAAGCTTCTACCTGGGAATTCGCCAAACACCTTCGTTGCTGTTTCAAATATAAAGCTACAGTTTGATTTTTGGTTAAATAAAAACGGGACATTCCGTAATCGAGCTTTATTTATTAAATTAATTTATTTGAAATTCTAGCAATTTTTAATAAAATATTTTTCTTTTTTACTTTTTGTATTGATAACTACAATTTTAAGAATTTAAAAAATATAAGTTAAAAATTGATACAAATCATTCTCACCTGATAATTTCTTCCAAAATAATATTTTAGAATCAATTAAAAATTAATTCACTTCCATGTATTTTTGCTGGGTATTGTTAGGCCAGAGACTTAAAGAGTAGAATTAGAACAAAAATAATTAAACACCTCTAGGTGAAAACTAGTATGCATTAGTAGTACTAGTACTTATTGTTAGTAGATGGTATGAACAATCTAAAAACAATGTTTTTCATAAACATCCTTCAGATGATTGAAATTAACATACGGTAGTCAAAAATTGTAAGCACTATATAGAGTGGCCCGCAAAACTAAACATACTCGTACAGCCAAATTTTTATAGGTTTCACGAATTTTAATTTTTGTTTATTTTTTTTTTTTTTTTAATTATAAACATTACCGTAACTTTTTATAAAAATTCCCAAAAAAATATTAGGAATATTAATATACACATATGGAGGTGGATCTGTTTTGGTTTGAGTCTGCATATCATCATCGGATGTTAGAAATCTTGTATTTATTGAAAATACAATGAAGCAATTTAAAAAAAATAATCTACAGGAAAGTACGGAAAGTCCAGACAGCAACCACATTAAACACATATGAGAAGTTTTAAAAAGAAATGTGCAAAAATCGGAAATACTTATCAAACCCTAACTGAAACATGTCCTCCTGCATGAATGGAACAAAATAAGTGGAGAAATAACAAAACCCTCAGTTAGTTTTATGAATGAAAAATTAAAGACTGCATTTTCACAATAAAGGATATATAAAATATATATAAAAAGAGGTAAAATTTTTGTTATATTTGTAATTTTTCAAAGTAAATGTTTATTATTTCTTACTTTTGCGGAGCATATTTCAGATGTTACACTTATATTTTTTGTATTGTTCTGCAGTAATTGGATGAAGTTCCTTATTTTTAATTACAATGTATATTTTATTTTTGCGTTAATTTTAAAGAAAACCTAAAAACTTGTAGCTGTGTCCTTAGTTTTGCGGGTCACTGTATATTTATACACCAATATATATCACTTTAATATGATTAATACTAGGAGTGTTCAATGATGTTTGGAGAGTGATGTATGAATAATTGAAGAGTTACAATTGGGCTAATTGTTTTTCTTGTTTTCTTTCAATGTCAAAATTACTAATATTAGATTTTTGGCCTCAGAAAATTCGGCGCAAAAATCGATTAATTTTGTTACTAAGTATATTTGTTTACACCAAACGAATACTTAGGCCTCATCTGTACTAACTTCTAACCGGTTCCGCTTATGGTTTTTCCTAAAGAAACAATTTGATATTAAGGATTTTTTCTAAAAATAAAACTTTTTTTATTATATGGACTTTTTTAAGACTTTTTCAAAGAAAAATACTTCACAAGGATTTTTAAATTCCAAGGACTTTGTTAATAAAAACATAGATTCTATGGACTTTTTCTAATAGAAAAATGGACTATCCGTCTTTCGATTCTTCGAATTTTACTTTTAGAAAGGTCCTTAGAAACTAAGAATATTTCTGCTAGAACAAGTCTTTAGAATACAACTATTTTTCATGATGAGAACTCCTCAGAATTTAATGATTATTCAAAGAAAGGCCTCAGAATCTAAGTTCATTTTTTATTATATGAATTTTTATGTAAGAAACAGTTTGCAGCATCTGAGAATTTTTCTTTAAGTAAAAGTCCATAGAATCTAAAAATGTTTTTATCAGAAAAATTTCTAAAAATCTAGAATTTTTTATAAGAAACCGTTTTGTTCAAAATAATTATTGGGTTCTACAGGCTATTTCTTATAAAAAATTATTTTGTTGATATACTGATTAGTGTAAATTATAATGATATTTATATGTATAAGGCATTTTCAAAAATAAAACCTCCCAGGTGAAAATTATCATATACATATATTATAATTTTTGCATGTGTGGCTGAACTGATATTTTTTTTATATGAAAACAAGACAGTATTATGACTGTAAATGTCAAAGTCATGTTTTATTTGATCTATAATTATTTATTGATTGTTGTCAGCATTTTATAGTTCCATAATTATCATATTTTTTTATAATCAGAATTTTTGTTACCACAGTATGATTGCAGCCAATCATGTTATAAAATAGAAAGTAGCAATCATGAAATAATTAAATTATTACTATAATAATGATGGTATTAATGGTTAGAACCTATTTATAAACCAATTGCTTATGACAACTATAATAGCAGTGATCATGTTACAGCCATGTATTTTCTCTGCACGTCGATGTAGTGTTGATATTTATTTAAATATAGGTAAAAAAAAGCGTTTTAGAAAAAGTCGCTTAGAACATTTAAACATAAGCCCAATTTCTTATAAAAATTTTCCAGAAAAATTAATAATTAATTGGATATTTATATATCGATAAATCCTTCTACAAAAAAAAACGTTCAATTGATATCTAATTTGAAATAAATTTAAATTTCAATTTTGATTTTTATTTTGAACCTCTAAATATCAAATACTGATATCCTATCAAAATACTGATATCCTATGTTTTTCTTCACTTTAACTGCTGCAGTAGAAGTGAACCCCAAGTTAA
This sequence comes from Eustalomyia histrio, assembly GCA_949748255.1. Lineage (NCBI taxonomy): Eukaryota > Metazoa > Arthropoda > Insecta > Diptera > Anthomyiidae > Eustalomyia > Eustalomyia histrio. The sequence continues at coordinate 97,204,336 of OX456524.1, read as the reverse complement.
GTTTTCGACTTTTAAGTTTTACACAAATTTTAAGTCGAAAATTTAAAAAAATGCATTGCACTCCCCGAGAATCCATTAACGAGTGCCTCTTTGTAAATTGTTGATAATAAACCAGTCCAATTATGACTCAAGAACCACAAACTATGAACTACAAGACAAGTTTCAGAATTTTTTAAAGATCTAAAAAAGTTATATTTTTAGTTTTCTAAGTGAAAATGAAATATTCAAACAATTTCCGAGGCGGCTTCTATTTATCCAATCACCATTATGTTGAATATCAGCAGTTTTATATTTAAATTAAAAGATTTATCCCAATTGAAATTTTTAAACTGCATTAAAATTTTTAGGACACCTCTAATGTGAAGGTATATCTCTAAAACAAACTACTAAGAAGTTGCAAGTCGAGCATGCCGACTTTGTGATACCCTACACCAAGTATAATTTGTGTAAAATTTTAGAAAGCGATCCAAATTCTGCGAAAGGTTCTGATCCTTTTTTATGAAGAGGGCGACAAATATAGATATAATATGAACTTGATAACCAAAAAAATAAATTTTTTTGGATTGTAAACATTTACAATTTAAAAATTTCAACGAGATGTCTCCGGTTTAGTATGTCTATGTACTATTTTAGCGCAATTCAGTTAGGACCTTTCCTAACACACTCACAATTTATTTTCCGTTACCGTCTGTAGTTTATTTAATAAGTAATACGTTGAATTTTGATTTAAAACGAAGAATCAATTGAAATTCATAGAAATATATTTTTTTACTATTTGCATCAGTCATTCAAAAAACAAACTATAAAAATTTAGAGACATTCAGTAGGAGTTGGTATTTTCTTTTAAATGTAAAATTTTATGTTTTCTGTTTCTAACAAGAGAAATTCATATAATTTTTTTTGTTTTATTACCAAAATAGTATGTTTATATTGTTACAAGAAATTTCTACAATTAGAAATTTCTTTACACAAATTTCGACAGCTGGAAAAATCTAGTGTCGTAATAAACTGGAAATAACTAGAATACCTGACTAATCATATAAATACGGGTAGTTGGTGACGCACAGTTCAGTTTATAAAGTAAAACGCTGAATGTGAAGAACTAAAGTGTGACTAACGTTTAGTCTATCTACACTGTATAAATAAAGTGTGCTATTAAAGTGTATTTCTGTAATTTTTAGTGACGGTTATAAATAAATAGAGCTATAAACAATTTCAAACACTGTTTATTATTTGCAATATAGAAAGAAATCGATTTATTTAAAAGGTAAATAAATCAACGATTTTATAAAGGGTAAAATCGTAACAATATACAAAATTATTTCAATAAAAATTGCAAGAAATTATTCACATAGAAAATAAAAATATATACATTTGTGTGTGTTGTGTTTTGTAAAATTACATACAACAACAAAATGGGCTGAATATAATGAAAAATCAGTAGTCCTCTTTTCGATTAATTTAATATGTGTTTTAGACTGATGAAATCAAATCAGAAAGTGATTCTGAGTCTATTGGTGGTTCTAATTAAAATATTTTTGATAGTTTAAAACATTTGCCCAAGTTGATTATGTTCTGACCACATTGTGGTGTAGGGTCAAAAATTAAAAAAAAACATAGAGATGATGCTTAAATAATGTTAGCGGTCATGTGGTCTTCCAGACAAAGATATGTGAAGTAAAGTGATTCCTGTCGATCATATATTTTACGTTATTTTTTTTCTAAACCATTGTGAAAAAAATCGTGCCATTGTTCATGGTAAAACATTTTTCAAAGTATTTGCCTTACACGTAGAGCTATTACAAACCAATATGCACTGAATACAGTGCCTAACATAATGTTAAAAACAGAATATTCATGTTACAGTTGGTTCGGTTTACAACATTTTTTAGGATTTATAATTAAGTGCTACGCAATTCAAACTTTGATGATGTTTGAATGAAATTTAACCCACAAGTCTTTATATGACCCTAGCTATCATTTATGTTTCAATGAACTATGTCAAAAGTACACTCAGAGAAATAACTTTATCATATTTGTAAAATAATACAAAAATTAATGTCAAGCATGCTAACCGGAACGCGGTTCAAATTCCGGGAAGTGTCCTGGTCCCGGTGTACCAAGTATTTGAAAGTACATTTAAGCAAATGTGGGAAAGGTAGTTTTTATGGGATCTAGGCCCAAACATGGTCCAATATTATTTAAATTTAGGATTACGATTTACAGACCGAATCCAAACACCTTTTAAGCACAATTCAACTAGGATTCTTCTATGGTAGGTAGGTCTTAATATCGACCGATTCTAATCAATTTATACACTCAGAATATTGTGTAGTTTACTGTTTGTAGTTTAATAAAAAAGTTTTCAGTTCAGTTAAAAATAAAGGAACATACATTTATTTTTCAAAGAAATATTCATTTTAATTTGTTGCAAATGACTTACTGTCATTTACCGTTTTTTTAGTTTCATTTATTTTTTCACTTGTTTGAAATTTAATAAAAAAAAAACACCCACTAAACGAAAATTCATGTTTTAATTGTTTTCGTTACAGTTATAACAAATTTAAATTTTGTCTGTCTCTATAACTTACTATTAAAACTTTCATGTTTCGTTACATTTGAACAATTTATAAAGAATACGCTTATATGATCTAAAACCCAACTAAATATCATTCATTAATTCCAATTTGATTTATTATTTCAACTCAAATAACGAGAATTTCATAAGCACATATACACACATATGGTCATTCACACAAAATGTGTCTATAGACTATGTGAGTATTCTAACAAAAGTACAACAAATGGAAACAATTTTAAATAAATGAATAATCAGTTATATTTTGCGGAATTGGTATATACATTTTAACATTTATTTTAACTGATTAATCATTTGGTTTTTTTTTTACTGATATGTCAGTTGTTTAAATAGCATTTAAGAAGTAAAAGAGAAAGATAGGTCATTAATTCGTTTAACATTAATAAATAAATAAATAAAATTTTATTAAAATAGCATCACTGAATATTTTGGATTTTGTAACTAAACCCCGGTTGTGTTAATTGAATTTTTTGTGAAAACCGTTATTTAAATGTAGTAAACGAATTTCAGTAGAAACTGATAACTTTTTTTTCAGACTTGCATTTATCTTCATCATATCTATAAAAAGTTTCATAGATTTCCGTCCAATATAAAGTTTTATAATAATTTCCAAACATTTAAAAAATCGCAAAAAATATTTCATGATAATTATGAATGGTTTTTTCATTAATGGAGTTAAATTTTAATATTTCATACTTTTTTATAAACACTTACCAAAAAAGTCTGTAATGGCAACTGAAAATTTTGCTGTTATTACGGGAAAAATTGCTAATTTGAGCCCTGCGGTATTTTTTACTAATCTTAGCAACACTTGTCTGCTGACGTGTAGTACAATAACATTAGTAGAAAAGTTAGTCGCCGCTACAAAATTTTGGTTTTCAAAAATTTGTAAAATGATTTCTGAAATTAAAAACAAAACTTTGTAAATATTCTGTAAAAATTCTGTAATTTGTAAAATGTACATAGCAAAAAGATTTGCTAAATTATAAATTTTTTACTAAAAATCAGTAGAGAAACAATAAAGTGAGATTGAAAACCGTTTACAAATTTTTCGACAAACTTTTTTTTTCTGAGTGATGAATGATGGCCATATAGATAGTTTTATGGCATTTTTGGTGTTAGTAATGAAATAGTTTTTTTATGTTAAATATAAAGATGAATGCTCAAGCATAATTAAAATGGAAGCGGGAGTTCTGCAAGGTAGTGTCCTTGGCACTATTCTATACCTCTGTACACAGAAGACATTTCTACTCCAACAAGAAACACAGATATGATTGCAACATTTGCAGACGACACTATCCTTTTGTCATCAAATAAAGATATAACTTTGGCCATATCAAACCTTCAACAATTGTTGGACAATACTCTAAACTGGTTTAAAACCTGGGGTATTTTAGTAAATAGTGAAAAAACAGTACAAGTGACTTACACTAATAGGAAGATAAGTGGTCATCAAGCAATTACGATAAACAACACTCCGATTCAAAATGATAATAAAGCTTAATATCTTGGCACGATAATCGACTCTTAATTAATCTGGAAAGATCATATCATCCGTAAAAAAAACGAAGTAAAGTACAAATTTGAACAACTTTACTGGCTCTTAGGAAAGGATTCAACTTTATACTTACAAAACAAATTGCCTATATACAAACCAACAATAGCTCCTATTTGGAAATATTGCGAAGAGCTCTGGGGTACTGCAAGCAACTCTAATATAAAAATCATTCAACGAGTTCAATCAAAAATACTGAGAACTATTATAAACGCCGAATGGTACATATCCAATGAAAATATACATCGTGATCTTAACGTCAGCACAGTCCAAGAAGTCATAAAGAATTCCAGCTTAAAACATACATTTAAACTTACAACTCATTCTAACAATTAAATTAGACAACTTCCCTATAACGAGCTCTCAGGTTCAAGAATACTTAAGCGATGCACTCCATCGGAGCTTTTTGTCCGATTCTTATAATTGATAATTTGGCAAAATGTATTTTATATAATTTAATATAAATGTCTACTTACACTAATAAAATGGGATGTTAAAAAAAAAAATATTTATGACATTGTTACATTGAACGCAAAATTTATATGGCATTTGAAGTTATAAAAATTTTATCAAATTTATGAAAACTTTATATATATGAGAATAATTGATGAAAAACGATTATTAAACAATTTCATCAAAACTCTTTTAACGAATAGCTTCGCTGTGTTTACATCATCATGGAATATAAAATATAATAATTACGAGTTATGCGCGTTATGAAATGTTGGTGGTTCAAGAAACTCACAAAAAAATCATGAAAAGGCATTTTTAAATACTTTGATCAATTGACATCCTTGCATGAGATAAAACTGTCGCTGTCAGATATTAATTACTTTGTGTCTAGTTATTTTCCAATAAAAAGAAAGTGTTTCTACTCATTACAGAAAAAAAAAATACTAACAATAATTTTTGGCCGACACTGTTAATAAAAATGCATAACAACACTTGCAGCTTGAGTATACTAAAAATGCAATAATAATAATAATAAAAAAAACGAAATACCGCCACCACCGCTACTACCATAATGTTTAACGTTTATGTAAGTCATGACAGCCGAACCTCAACGTCATACATTAAATAGTTCCTACTAAAGTTATATTTTTTACATGGAAAATAACAAAAGACAAAAAATGAAAAAACGTTAAAAAAATAAAACGAGGCCCAGAAGACAAAACCAATTTTAGACTAATCTATAAAAGACAAGTGGAAATACATTCTTTTCATCCTTTATTTTAAGCTATTTTCTTCCAACTATTCTTTAAAAGTCAATGCGGCAGCTACTGCAATTTGTGTTGTCCATAATATCAATGTTATAGCAAAATTACAGTAATTCACATCACTTAGTATTGGCATATTATTGCCTTTAAACAGCCACTCATACTTACTATCTAGAACAAAAGTGTAAAAATTTTAGCCCTTTAAGTAGCAAGAGTGCTTCCAGAGGAGGGTTCCATAAAGTTTATCACAAATTCATTAAATGATTACACTTGTTTGCAGTAATTTTGCGCGCTGAAGGAAAATTTGTTTTTATGTATTTTAGTCTGTTAAATATGAATTTGCCGTTCAAAAATGTTTTATAATTATGTTTTTTTATGACTTTCATGGTAGGCAGTTTGAATATCTCGACTCTCGAACAACAACTAATCCGTTAACAGATGATTTAAATATAAACATTGTTTTTAATTAGTTCTGTGATTTATGCGCTTCACGCCAAAATATATCAAACAATTTAATTGAATTTGCAGAAACTTTTCACCAAAATAACACAAATATGTGTACTACACATCGTAGGAGTGATTTGTTTTAATATTAAATTAATATCTCTCATACCACCTGCAGTAAATTTTATGAAATTTATAATACTCGTATTAAATACAATAATTTGGAAATTTATTGATTTTCTTAAATTATGCCTTTATTGCGAATGTCAACAAAGTTGCATTATAATATAATTGTAATTTGGGAGTTTTTGCTCAGTTTTAAACATTTTTTATTCGCATTTAAATTCAAGTATTTTTCATTTGATTTATATAGATTTCTTCTCCTGATTCCAAATTTTCAATCTCTTTAAAATTTTCAAAAAATTTAAAAAAATGATTTTTCGGAACTACAGTTAAAGATTTCCCTAAGATGTTTTAAATTTTTTGTCATATTCGCCATCATTCAAATCAAAATAAAAGATGTGTCATAACACAAATAAGTTAAAATAAATTAATTCGACACTACTCTAAACTAATTTGCAGGCTTTTTCCTGTTAACTTACATGATAACTTGTTTTATTAAACACTTTTAATTCATAAATTAATAAAATATCCATTAATAAATAAAGTTATTTAAACAATTAACAATGACTCATTATTATTTATATTAAAATAATAGAAAGGGTAAGCCATTACAGGTAACTTATTGTTATTTAATTCAAAATAATAAAATAATTAACATATTATAGGTAATACATTATTTTTATTATGAAAATAATGCTGAATGTATTCATTACAAAGTAATGTACTCATTACAAAGTAATGTATAAAGTAATGATATGTCATTACCATGTTTTTGCTGGGATTTATTCAAAATATTGTCTTTTGTTTATTCAAGTCAAAAATTTCAGTGTTAAAAAATAGTTCTGAAGACCTTTTATAATTTTATTATAATTTTGTTAAATCACTGTATTTTATTTAACAATACACTATTTCCAGCTTAAATTTAGAATTTTCCAAAATAATTTTCAAACTGTGTAAAAATGTTTTAAAATTATCGAAAATAATTTTAAAATTGTGTAAAAATTTATTAAAATTGTGTAAAAATTTATTAAAATTGTCCAAAAATTATTTAAAATTTGTTCAAAAATATTTAAAAATTGTCTAAAAATGTTTCAAAATTGTCCAACCATTTTTTAAATTAACCAAAAATATTTTAAATTTGTCCAAAAATTCATTAAAATTTTTCAAAAATATTTCATAGTTGCCCAAAAAATCCTTTTTCATTAATGCAGAATTATACATTTGTTATAATAAAGAGTATTTGTATATCAGTGCATAAAGTTCGCTTCTTTAAACTTATTTTTCTGCATTCTTATGAATTAAATTTTCATCAAAGCTTAAATATTACAAAGTATATGAACATTTTCCACTCATGCATCTGAATATCTCTAATCATTGGATTTTCATTGCTTTCTTAGAGTAAAGTAAGAGTAATGGAAGTAGCTATATTTGAATACTTCCATCCTATGACACGCAAATGTTAAATTCATCGATGAAACCATAAGAAAAGAAGTCATGCCTTTGATGCTTTTATTGCTTCTCTAGCAGCTTTATTTTTGTTTTATACATATATTTATGATGTTTTGTTTTCTGTGTTAGGTACTTCTTTAGGGAAAACGTGCTGTACTTTGTTGACTGTAAAGAGAGGTTACATTACTAACCTTAATTAAGTATTCTATACCACCGTAATGTATTGCAATAGACAATATATATATATGAGTTAATGTGCATACTTACATTAATATGATGAAATATCCCATCAGAAATAGTGCTGCCATAGAAGCAATAAAAACATCACTACTGCGTCTAAAGCCGGCGACTCACGTGTGTACGTCTCAGTTCACAGTTAAGTCTGTCAGTTATACCTGAACAGTTGAAACAGACAGTTAAAACTGTACGTGAGTGGCCGGCTTAAGCATCACTTTTTTTGATGGTTCCATCGATGAATTTAACATAGGTGGTAACATTGGTGTAGCTACATACTTACCACTACTTTAACGTCACTTTAAGAAAGCAATGAAAATACAATTCGTTTGAATGAGCTAAAAATAATCATATTCAGAAAAAGGTTGGGATAAATAATAATTGAAAAACTACGAAATTATTAAATTACTACGAAATTCCGATATTCGTAATTATTCAATTGCATGCTTAAAAGACACCTATTTATGGAAATATATGGAATCATACATGATATTGTATGTCATAAATTGTTCCATTAATGATCATATGTTATCTCGTTTTCTATATGTAATTTTGATTTATTTGCTTATAAATGTGTTGCTTCAAAATTCAAACTCACAATCTAAAAATTTTTATATTTATTTATTGTGAACTTTTCAATGTAAACATATGTATTTAACAAAATAATGGTCACAGTCTCGGGTGCGTAAGAATCTTATTATAGACGAATGCTAGTATAGAGTCATTATTCTTTATAAAATCATCGAAAAAAGGACAATTGGACCATATTGGATTTTGTCAAAATTTTTGGTGAATGGATTTAATTTTTGCACGCACCACTTCCGGTTCACGCAAAATAAAGCAACTTAAAATTCCTGTTTTTGTGCCTAGCGATTTTAGCTGATACAAATATTTATATTACACTCAAGAAGAAGACATGATCTAAAAATTAATCCAAAATTTCCCTTAAAATAGTTTAATCATTTTCCTTAATTTAAGTCAAATTTAATTAAAACTTCGAAAAATTTTCTTAAAAAGAATAAAAATTCCTATGTTTGAGTTAAAACGAAATAGTTTATATACTAAGAAATACACAGAGGGAAAAAAGGCGTTGTAAAATTATGCACGGATGGTGTCAAATTAAGAACAAAATGTTGTTAATTTTTTGACAACATTTGTTGTCAAAATATTAACAACATGTTGTAAAATCAAGAACATATGAATAGAAAATAGCATACGTTGTCAAATTGGGAACGAAATGTTGTCAAATCAAAAAAGAAAAAATTAAAAATACCAATCGTTGTCAAATTAAGAACGGCATGTTCTCAAATCAAGAACAACCTGTTGTGAAATTAAGAACTAAAAATTAAAACTACCAGCCGTTGTCAACCTGTACTCAAATCAAGAACGCTCTGTTGTCAAATAATGAACGAAAATGTGAAAAAATACCAGACGTTGTCAAATTGAGAACGAAATGTTGTCAAATCAAGAACGCTCGGTTGTCAAATCAAGAACATGACGCTGTTTTGGTTTAAGTTTTATCATTAAATTTACATTTATCTTTTAGTGCGGATTAAACAAATTAATAAAAAGGAAAAAGAACAAAATTGCTTATATAATAGTGAAGAAAGCATTTTATTAAATGTATAAGAAATTGATGAAAATTTTGCATATGAAGAAAACCCAATTTGGAAGTTCTTAATAGTGAGATTGTGGTGAATGTTCACAATGACGATGAGGAACTTAAAAAGTTTCTGAAATCCATAAATATCGAATGAATTTTTGATATTTTGAAAGGTATATTGCAAATATCATCAGCAGCTTGAAATATAAATGAATGTTAACAATTTTAACATTTCTATCATTAAAGTGGCCAATGTTACCTTCAAAAGCTTACCCTATATAAAAACAGAATATCTAAAAGAAGCAGGGCCACACTTAGGGCTTTGTGCAGAATTTAGATAAAAATTATTTGTGTGGAGAAAACACAGGTAGTATTGTGCTGTAATTTTGTTTTAATGTTTTCATTTTACATATTTATTTTTAGTTAAGGATCGATAATAAAACTCTTTCGGTACCATCTAAAGTGGAGTTGTGGCTCAACTTAAATGAAAAAATTACAATGTCTCCAAGTAGTTCTGCTCTTGTTAAAACTTTAAAAAAGGTAAAGTAATTGAGATTAATTATGTATGTATATAATATACATTAATAGTTGTTTACAGGATTTGAAGACCTTGTTAAACGAATCAACGAGAGGAAGGGCTTTAGTTGAATATGCAAACCAAAACTTAAATTGAGAGCAAAGGGATGAACTTATACATATTATTAATGAAGATATCATTTTAAATAACACAGTGCTTCATCTTAACGATTTTGAAGTTAATTAAAACAAAACAAATACATTTAAAACTTAAATAGGTTTTAGTTTGTTTTATAATATGAAAATGCATTTATTTTACCTTTTAGGACTATTATTACATTCCAAGAAAAGGTAAAAATAATGCCAGTGGAAAGTTGTATTCGAAATATAGAAATAAATGTTTAAAAAAAGAAAACTTTCGACTTCCATTCCGAGCTTCAGTCCCACAACTAGTCAAGTATCTGACATTGAACCGGAGAATTGGATGAATCAATTTCTTTGGCTTGGAAAACCTCGCTTAACAAAGACAGTGCAGATTGGAAAAACGTTTGTGACAAGTGGAAATAGACGTTCTATATGCGTCAAAAGGAAATAAAAAGCTTAATCAGTCTTGAGTTTCTTCAAGCTTGGTCAAAATTGTCCGATTCTCGAGCTCCAGAATTGGTGAAATTTTTTTATTTTCGTAATTACATCTAGGTTAAACTTGTTTCAACTTTTAGATAAATATTGACTATGAATTAATGCACCCAAACAAAGGACATTTGCTTCTTTCAAAATGGAAAATATTCAATCAAAAAATTCGACAATATGACGATAATCATATTCACAATGAGTTTTGTAAACAATTACTTTCCAAAGTTACATCGTCTACAAGCACCGGTAAATATTAAAAATATTTTGTACATCATTTTATTAAATATACGAGTACTTATATGTACATCGCTTTTTCCTGTGCTTCCTACAGATTCGCGGGATTTCATATAAACTGTGCTGCTAAACGCTGTTTTACCTTCACCAGCAAGATTTGAAACGTAATAAAAGAGAAGCAATAGTTGATTCGCTGGAAAGCGTAGTTTGCGATTGACGTGTATAAATGACTATGAGAGGCAAATCAATTCAGTGATAAACAAATATTATTTAGCTGGACTTGTTAGTCCATTTATCATCGTGGAGGAGTTAACCGATGAAAATATTAAAGGTTTTTATGCATATTTTAATAACAATTTGCTAAAGTTAAATTAATTTATTGAGTGCCTGGATACTTGTTTCAAATTTTTTCATACACTTTCATTAAAATATTCGGAATCTTGTGAACAGCCTTGGCTATTCATACAAACAATTTTGTTATTATATTCACACGCAATTCTTTCCTTTATTATTTTTTAAAATAATTGCAATTGACATTTAAACTAAATATTCGTTGTAACTTCATCTAGAATTATTAACTTGACTAAAGCGGAATATTTCCACAATATTTGTACATTAACTAACATAAATTTTAACGGTTGCGATATGAGCAATAAAATTACTTTTAAGAGAATGTTTTATAAGGAAAACAATTATTTAGCTTCGAATTTGAATTATACAAAATCAAAAGTCTTTTGATTATCATTTTCAGTCATACCAAATTAGTTCTTTAAAAACAAAAAAATTATATAAAACCAATTATAGATTTTATAAGTGCTCCATTTAATTTTTATGCAACAAATAATGCTAAAACTTATTTTAGAATAAAATATGTATAACTTTTTTAACTTTTTTTAATACATAGTTTAATCAAAAATAATTTAATAATGTTTAAGAATGTTCTTAATTAAGAATGTTGTCAAATTAAGAACGATTCGTTGTCAAAATGAGAACATTGTGTTGTCAAAATAAGAACATTGCGTTGTCAAATTGTGAACAATATGTTGTAAAAATAAGAACAATTGTTGTCAAAATAAGAACGTTGTGTTGTCAAATTGAGAACAATGTGTTGTCAAAATAAGAACAATTGTTGTCAAAATAAGAACGATCCGTTGGAAAAATGAGAACAATGTGTTGTCAAAATAAGAACAATTGTTGTCAAAATAAGAACCAGATGTTGTAAAAATTTTGACACCATCCGTTGTCAAATTGAGCACAAACGTGCTTAGCTCACTTTTGACAACGGATGGTGTCAATTTTGGTAGTTTTATACCGCTTTTTCCCTCTGTGTAGTTCATATCTTTTCTAAGTAATATTTGTTGATTTTAGGTGAATTCCATACAAAAGTACACAACAAAGTCAAATTTTCATATTATTAATTTTTTATAACTGGAAAGAATATTGAAGATGACGAGGATAACTCATTTTAATGTAACTGCACATCTTCAAAAAAGAGTTGAAGCGCTAAAATAAATTTATTTGTAATTCCAAAAATTAAATTAATCACTCTTCATATTATTTAGTGTCGTGTAAGTCACAATTTGTATGTCGTGTAAGTCACGCGAAAAAAAACTATTTTTTGTGAAAAATAAAATAAATTTCACTAAGTTGAAGCCATTTTGTCGTTGTTAGTATTTCTCAAATACTTTTGGTGCAGTTTAAAAGTAATCGGACTACACAATTAACAGAATTTTTAAACTATCTTTGATTACCCTGAAATCAATGGATTTGATGTCGTGTAAGTCACAACTAATTAATTATATTAAAATTAAAAATATGTAATCGCAAATCAAAAATCAAAGTGCATGAATTAATACGTATGTTCGTGTAGATGTTATTTCTTAAAACGAAAAAATTAAAAAAATTATGATTGTACCAGAAATTTTATCAAAAATGACAAAAGTTTTGCCTCGTGTCGTGTAAGTCACACGTGGAATTCACCTTTAGAAAAAAAAAACAAGTTTGTTTGATAAAAATTCATTAGTTTTTAAGAAAAACTTTTTAGTTGTAAGAAATTTTCATACTAAAATATAATAAAACTAAAACTAGTTCAAAAAAATAAGTTTAGAGCATAATTTACCTCCATTTAGCTCATAAAATTTGTCTTACATAAAATGATAAAACACTTGAACTTAATGTTTGTTCATTTTTTTCGCGAGTAGTGAAATCAATTTAGTCTACCACTTTCTAATTTATAAGCATTGTTTTTCAAAAATTAGTTACGGCAATTAAAAACAAAAAGTAATAAATGTTTTCCTATGTAATAATAAAAATTTATTTGATTTTTGAATTTGATGAACTATTTCTAGGAAAAATTTTCATTCAACTTTGTTCAGATAGATTTTAAAAATTTTAATAATATATAATATTTTTTTTGTAAAAGTTTTCTAATTTTTTAGAAATAATAATTATAGAGTAGGATTTTTTTCCTTAAAGCTTCTTCAGATAAATTATAAAAAAAAACTTGGGCAAATTTTTTCTTAAATCAAGGAAAAATTTAGTTTTTGTTGGTAAACGTTTAACTTATTCTCAATATTTTTTTCCAAAACTAAAACAATACATGAAAAACAAACTACACCTTTTCCAATTGTATTTCAGAAATAGTCAATTGAATATCAGAATAGTCAATTGTATTTCAGAAATAGTGAATTGTATTTCAGAATAGTCAATTGAATTTCAGAATAGTCAATTGTATTTCAGAGACAGTCAATTGTATTTCAGAATAGTCAATTGTATTTTAGAAATTGTCAATTGTATTTCAGAAATAGTCAATTGTATTTCAGAAATAGTCAATTTTATTTCAGAATAGTCAATTGTATTTCAGAAATAGCCAATTGTATATCAGAATAGTCAATTGTATTTCCGAAATAGTCAATTTCATTTCAGAAATAATCAACTGTATTTCAGAAATAGTCAATTGTATTTCCGAAATAGTCAATTTCATTTCAGAAATAGTCAATTGAATTTCATAAATAGTTAATTGTATTTTAAAAATTGTCAATTTTATTTCAGAAATAGTCAATTGTATTTCAGAAATAGTCAATTGTATTTCAGAAATTGTTAATTGTATTTCAGAATTAGTCACTTATATTTTAGAAATAAAAAAAACAGTACACCCTACGTTTTGGAATGTTATAGTTTCGTTATTGCCTTGTAATAATTTGTTTACTTATATTATTTGCAATCATAAAAAATGCTTTATTTCATTTGACAAAGACAGGTTTTATTAACAAAAACAATAAGCTGATATTTGAAAAAATAAAATTATTAAATTCATGAAAAATTAACAACAAAAAAATAACAAAGAACAACAACATATTACCTATTTTTTTAACCCATTTTATACTGCATAGATTATAAATAGAGTTCAAAACTATTAAAATAAATAAAATAATATATAAAAGTTATGCTATTTCCTCTATATTATAAAACGTCAAAAATATGTATAAAAAATTATCAAAAATATTTACATATATAAAAATGTTAAAAATATGTATATATTTTAAAACTTTTAGCAAAATATGCAATATTAATTGGAATTTTTGAATAAATAAACAACATCAATAAAAACACTTTATTATGTGCCAACGGGCACACATGGGAAGTCGTGCTGTGTTGTATGGCTCTGGCACAATCACTGGTACCACAATAGTATTTGGCAGCGTCGATTATTGCCTCAACGCAAAGCAATCGCTGCTCTCCCATATTTGGCGGACTTACTTCTGGCACCGCCATGTTTGGTTTTACATATATTTTTACTTTGCTCCATATGTTTTCAATGGTATTTAACATAAGACTGCAAGGCCCCATTGAGGGCATCAGTCCCTTGAAATACCTATTCAAGTCCGGTATGAGCCGGTGCATTATCGCATACAACGATAAAACATTACACATGTCAATAAAATATTTTAAAATTTAATCGATACTTTCGGTAAATTTTTATATAGTAATATGTTTTTTGACCTTTTTTATTTGATATTGGGAGAACTTTCAGACAAAATGTTTTCAAATAAAAGGTGTTGAATATGTTTGTTTTAAATCCAAACAAATTTACCTTATATACTTAGAGACCGATTTTAAAAAAAATACAAAGCTTTCTAAAAAGAAAACGTAACCCCATGTGTTCGTTGGCAGTAAATGAACGCAAAAACAATTCCGCTAAAAACTGAAGCCAATTAAAAAAAAATAAAATACATTTTTTAGTCAAGAACAAATCGAAACAAACTTTTGGGCCTGGTGCAACTTTAAAAAAAAAAAGCGAGGCACATATCCTCATGGCCTTCCTTGTAGTGTGCGAAACTACATTAAAATCCACAAATGTCTAAATATCTACGAAATCAACCATATTATAGAAATTAAATATTTTAATATGGAATTAGAAATAACATACATTTATATCTTTAATTCTTTTAGGAATAAAAGTACATTTAAGATTCTAATTGTGTGGCTCTAAATGTTTTCTGTTAATCTTATAAACTATATCATCTCCCAAAAAATATTTTCTATGAAACAGCATTTAAAAGAAATTATATCACAAAAGTTGTCAAAAATAAAAAAGGGGACATTTGTGAATAATACTAAACGATTCAAAGAAGTACCATACCACTTTTAAAATTATAATAGTTCAAAAGGTACATAAGCACAAGCTCTATCATCCCTGTCCTACAGAGGGTTTTGATACAAATAATTTAAAAAAAATTAGATGTGAAATTATGAAGGTGGAAAAAATTTTTGTGGTGAAAAAAAATTTTATAGGTGAATATAATTTTTGAGGTGAAAAATATTTGAGGTGACTATAAAATATTATTCAATTCTAAGCGACTGGTGAAAAATCTGAGAAAATTATTATTTACCGTTCGCTACTATAATTTAGAGGTACCTTTACATTTTCATTTATAACTTTTTAACCGCTGGACATATTTTGCTTAATTTTAATAACAAAGTGCTCATTAATATAGTGCTCATTAATATAGAAAAAAAATTAGAACCCCTGCTTGCGTCTTCCAGCCGTGATCGCCATTTCAACAGACAGATGTACGGACGGACGGATATCGATAACACGAATTAAAATCACATAAGGATCACGTTTATATATACAAATGGAATGATTAACTAATATATACCCTCACTATATATAGTGGAGGGTATAAAGATATCATAAAAGTCCCCCCCCCCCAAAAAAAAAAAGCTTGAACTGGATACGCCACTGATTATATGACAAATATTTTTGTGAAACTTTCTAACCCAATATATCCTCGTTTTAAGGGTATTTTGCCCTTTGTCACGAAAGAAACAAAAAGACCTAAATATTTAGGAGTTAGAGGGTTAAAATATTCCTCGTTATTATACCCTTCACCATTCCATTTGTAATTTCTACAATATTGATCTTAGACCCTATAAAGTATATATATTTTGGGTTCTTATGAAGAGCGAAGTGGATTTAACGATGTCTGTCTGTCCGGCTGTCCGTCTGTGTGTTGAAATGGGTTTTCCAAAGACCCCAGACATGATGAGGACTTGATTGTTATATATTTCTGTTACATGTTTGCTATTGAAAATCAGCCAGATCGGTTGATAAATGACTGAGATATTAACAAAAAACCAGGACTCCCTTTTTCCGTAAAATCCCTTTGTTTAATATGTATGTAGAATTTTACGCATAATAAACACATCCATTTGTTGAAATTCTTTTCTTTCACCTCTTCACCTTTTAAACACAAACAACAAACCAATACAAAGATTTGTCATTTGAATAAAAACCAAACAAATCTGTTTTAAACAAAAACAGTTTATTTTTTACTTCTATTAACGACGGTTGTACATATTAAGCTTCAATAGTTCAGTGGTCTAAGTGCTATGTCACAAATAGTTTTTTTTTTTAAGGCGCGGGTTTTTTGTACAAATCGAACATCTTCCCGAGCAGTTTGGTATTTAAAATGAGCAAAATCGGTTAAGCGGTTCAAAAGTTATGAGTGAAAATGTGAAGGTACCTCTAAATTTTCCATACAAATTTGTACAATTTTTCTGTATTTATTTTTGTTTTCTGTTAAGTAAAAATGTTATTAAGTCTTCTTTTTGTTCGATTACATTTACTGTCTTACATGCTATGAGAATAATATCATTTTAGAGCTATATGTGTGTTAACTAAGTTAACGTTAAAAGCAACAATGTTAAAGTCGCTAACAGAGCAGACCTCTGTAAATAAAACTACTAAAACTAAATAACAAAAGTTCGTTACATAAATTGATAAAACATATTCATATTACAGTTCATGCAAAATTTAGTATATACGTATATCATCTTCAGCCCCTATGGTGGAGGGTATTCAAAGATTCGGCACAGCTGAATTTAGCCCTTTTTTACTTGTTTTGTTTATTTTTTTTTAACATAAATAACTAATTTTAATAAAGTTTTAAATTAATAATTAAATAATCCATAAACAGGCGAAAAACATCAAAATTTTTATAAAAACCCTCTGATACAAACAAAATACAAACGGTTTTATTTCTATTTTTTGCTCCGATTTAAAAGAATTTATAAAAAAAATTTTAAACCATTTTATTTCTCATATATTAAGAAAATTTTATACATAATTCATTTTTGAGTGAAACTATTTTAGGTCATAATTAATAATTATTTATAAAACAAAGTTTTATAAACTATTTACCTTCAAATTTTTAAAATTAAGCTAAAGAAATTAAAAATATTTTTTAATAAAAAAGCGAAATAATATCCCAAATACAAATTTGCCAGCTAAATTAAACGTTTTTGAAGAAATAAAAAAGGAAATCTTTTAACGATTAAATAATGAAAGGGTTTATAACAGTTTTTTTTTTTCAATAATATCTTCTGAAAGCACAGGACACAGGCAATAATTTATGCTTCAGCAGTTAGGAGTGATTTTTAAGATAAGCATCGTATTACTATTCAAATCACTACTTTTTTAAGATAACAGTCAATTCATGTTTTCCTCAGTATAACTTCCAAAAAGCAGTAAAATAATACAAAATGAAACTTAGGAAACAATGAAAAAAGTGCTAACCAAAGGATCACCGACACTTTTGTTGCTGGGTATGAATATGAAATTGTAAATTCTTTTGTAGCCTCAAAATAAAACGAACATCAATGCATTTTTACGATTTTAGTAAAATAGACAACTATATTGGTATTTTATATAGTTTTAGGGAGTAGATGTTTTAGAGATTCAAGTTGGTACATAAATTATTTTTACATTAACTTATCGTATAAAGTAAATCGATTAAATTTCAATAAAAATAATTCTGTATTAAATAGCATTTATATCAACTGAATAAGTTGCTAAAATATCTTATAAGCAAAGTCAATGCATGCACACCGACTTGAATTAAACTCGGATATACCAACGTGTCGAAATAGGTACTTTCTCATTTCTTCCAAAGGAACAGTATTAAAATGTAGTATTAGAGGAAAGAGATTTTTCACATCCTTTTTCTATTTTTGAGATGCTGCAAACAAAAAAGTGTACATCAAAAATGACACATAAGATCAAAGTTTGCATAACATTTTATTTATGAAATTAGTTGAAAACAAAGTTAAATTTCTGCAAATAATGGCTAAACGATTGCAAATGAAACAATGTATGTCTGAAAGTTTCTATGGGATAGTAACAAGGTTATGGCGTATAAGTGTTGTATATCACACTAAATTAATATAACTCATTGATTTTTTAAAGTTTTTCATTTTTTTTATATTAATATTTTTCACCAAACCTTTAAATTTTAACACATTTCAAGACAACAAATTTTTGATAGGATATAAGATATAATTAGTTTAAAATATTCTAGGTACATATAAAATTATATAAGTTTTTGTTTCCAAAAGTCCTATAAGTGGTGAAAATTTATATTTTTTTTTTTTAATATTATAATTAATTATAAATATTTTTTCTTAGTCCATAAGATATAGTTATATTTAATATTATATGTATATATATGTCTATATATATAAAAATTGTCACAAGTGTGTTGTGATTTTATAACTCACGAACGGTCGAACCGAATTCAATTAAATTTTTAAGGTTTGTACGTACGGTCAAGTAGATAGTTTATCTAAAGCTTTCACGAAATCGGTCGACGCGTTCGTGAGTTATGACTTTTCATTTCAACATGTGTGATTACATGTGTATACTAGACCGTACCTCAAAAAAAAAGTTTACTGTACACCCTCAAATATAAAGTATTTAAACAAGAAAATTTCGAAAATGTTTTTTTTTTTTTTTTGGCCGAACGTAGGGGTCGCCATTTTATATTTTTCTTTATATCTTCGCCATTTACCGTCGGATCTTAAAGTGTTGTATATCAATGTTTTTTTGTTTCGCGCAGACCGATGTTTTCCTCGAAGGAGCCATTGACCTCAAGTAACCCGTTCCAGTATTAACCCACCAGATCTCAGTTGCTACCACCTTAATGTACTACCCTAATATTTTAAAATGAAAGCTCGCAAAAAAGCAATAAACTTTTGCTAGGAAAGTATTCCAATAATTCCAGCGGAACTATTATTTTATTTATTTTTTTAATTTTTGTTGTTGCCGAATGTAGGGCATTTTTAATTTTTTGTCTTATCTTCTGTATTTACAGTCGGATCTTAAAAGGTTATATATCAATATTTTTGTCGCAATAATACCAATTTGTTATATCAAAAATCATTGACCTCAAGCAACCTTTTATACTACTTAAGGGGTAACACCTACGTAAAAAGCCTATATATAAAAACTTATTTTTTTATTTTCTATTTTTTATACTCGTAAAGAAACAGCTCTAAGTCAAAAAGTATTTGACCTATCCAAAACTCCTACGCGCATCCATAGATAATTTAGTTTTCCATATGCATTATAAATTTCAGAGAAATCCACCAAAAATTGATTTAGTAATGCTGCGTGCCGTGGACCTCTATTGTAAATATACTATCATTTTGTAAAACTTTGTGTAAAAGAAATATTTTTTGTACTCCTTCATAAATCTTGTGAAAACCAATCTTTGTTAACACATCTCCGTAAATAAAGAAAATAAAAAAAAGAAGTTTTTATATATAGGCTTTTTACGTAGGTGTTACCCCTTAAGTAGTATAAAAGGTTGCTTGAGGTCAATGATTTTTGATATAACAAATTGGTATTATTGCGACAAAAATATTGATATATAACCCTTTAAGATCCGACTGTAAATACAGAAGATAAGACAAAAAAATTAAAAATGCCCTACATTCGGCAACAACAAAAATTAAAAAAAAAAAAAAATAAAATAATAGTTCCGCTGGAATTATTGGAATACTTTCCTAGCAAAAGTTTATTGCTTTTTTGCGAGCAAAAAAAAAAAAAAAACATTTTCGAAATTTTCTTGTTAAAATACTTTATATTTGAGGGTGTACAGTGAACTTTTTTTTTTTGCCTGTAAGGTGGTACGGTCTAGTGTATACACTATTGTATTGAATTTTTTTATTTTTTTTTTATTATTTCCAAATAAAAAATAATAAAAAAACCAATGAATTTGATTCAATGTTAATATTCATGCGTAGCGAAGCACGCAGGGATCCTCCACTAGTAATTATATAAAATCACATTAGTATAGAATGAATTTTATCTCATTAATTTAGCCATGATATGTAGAAATTATTCCAAAGTTTCCGAATATATAATTATATATAAATTCCGAAGATATACTTATATATAACACAATCACACGAAACATGTTGTCCAATAAAGTCTGCCAAACACTGATGAGTGCTTAACCTAGTACAACCTTAAGAGACCCAAGGCAGTGTTTTTTTAGAATTTGAATTTTTTTATACGTTTTTTAATACTAGGTTTCGTATATATTATATTGTTAGATCTAATTAGATACAATTCGATCTGAAATTTTTCGAATGAATTTCTTTCCTTTTTTTGCCCTTCCCAAGAGAAATTTGCAAAAATTCAGTATCATCAGTGGTTTAGACAATTCTCCAAAAAAAGGCATATCAAATTTGAGCATAATTTTCTCCTTTCTTCCCTTTCCCGAAGATTTTTTAGATCCTGTTTGAACTCTATTTAACTGCGTTCCTGGCGATATTCCAAAATAGACCTTTTCACTTATCTAGCCTTAACTCCAGGCAACGTAAATTTCAAATCTCATGTTTATATTCAAAGGTTTGGGCTGGCTGTCAAGGAGGAGAACCTCCCTTTTTTGCTCCTTCTCGAATTAATTTTCAAACGGATGACTACATACCAAATTTCAACTTCCTAACTACATACATTTTGGTAGGCATTTAAAGGCGAGAACTTCTCTCCTTTGAAACCGTAAAATTTTTCGTACCAAATTTTAACTTCTTAGTTTAAGCGGTTTGGATAGAGGGGGAATTTTTTCCCCTTCGAACTACCGCTTTACAATGGCGAAAATTTCAAGATATACTTACAATAATTTGTGAGTTAGCCCATACTGTAAGAAACATATTTCAATCTTTTTAAGAGAATTAACATTCAGGAAATTCTTCCTACTAATTAATTTGTTACTTTCTTTGGAAAGCGGATAAAGGAGAGATGAAAAGTGGTGCAAGATAGAGCTTCGAATATGACAACTGTGCAGTTGCCTGAGGTGATAAGTCTTAGAACAGTTAGTTTTGTATACATTTAAAAATTTAACATACATACATATAATCAAATTTAGTCAAAATTTGTTATTTGGGTTGTGTAATGTTTTTTTTTGCCCGTTTACTTTTTGAAATCAAGGTTCCATTAAAATATTATTTCACAAGGAGACTCTCAAAAGTTATAATTCTAAAGGAGGGATAAAAATCATAAAATTTCTTCTAAGGGGCCTGCCTAACTGAAAGTTTAGAAAATTAATATCTATTTTTACAAAAAGTTAAAGTACTCCAAAATGAAATATTTTGCTACCCTTCTGCTTGATTTAGATACAGAGATAGCACCCAATTGAAATACATATAAAAAAGTGCATATATTGGAAAAAGTACATGTTTTGTATACCACAAGATAGCTCTTTGAAACACAATTCATCTAAAGTTTTATTTAATATATAAAAATTATACACTAAACTTGTTTTGTCCCTATTAAACCTTACCCCACCCTGTTAGTCACTAAACATGAGATTGACCCAAAAAGAAGAAGTAATGTTTCATTATTGTTGTCGCCTATAACATATATCCGAATTAAAACGAAATCAGAATTCTCACTGGTAAGCTTTGTTTTTTATGAGATTAGTTAGCAGATATAAATAAGGTAATTGAAAGTTCTTAATAATAAAATATAATCCTCCATCAAAATATACCTACACACAGAAAATGAATTCAGTTACTTATTAAAACCGCCAATATTCCTTTTATAAGACCTAATATTTGTTTAAATTTAAGGATATAACAAATATTTTAAATTTAACTTTTATTAAACCTTTTTCTTTTATTTGTAACTTCTTAAATTTTTTGAGGTTAAGGTTGGTTTTTTTATAAAAAAAATATTATATATTTTTCAATATTGCGTTACTCCATTGTGCAGCATTTTTGTTATTATTATTATTATTATTATTGATATTAATTTGCCAAGATGTTTATCAGTAAGTAAGAAGTAAGGCTAGTCCCCGCTTCAGTTTTAACAGTTTTAACTATTACCTAACGCAGCTCTTGTCGGGGCACGGGTATTTCCGAATGTATTTACATCGAATGGAGAAATGCGTTAGCCCAGGCTGTATATATGGTGATGCAGGCTCCGACGATGCAGAACAAACATTCTTCGAATGCTGCAAATGGAGGCAAGAAAGAGCGAACCTTGAAACGACCTGTGGTCCACTAACGGCTCAAACCGTTGATTATCATGCTCAGAAGCGAACAGGGCTGGAATCGGATCGCAAATTTTCTTGAGGAAACTCTCAGAATGTGGATCTAGATGCCCATGAAAATGAAAGAAGCTGAAACTGGACGATAACAGCGGGCACGACGGGGACTGAATGAGAAAGCGGCACATATTGTCTAAGAGAAGGGAACCACATTGAAGTAATGCGAGAGTAGTCCCGGTGTGGTTGATTTCCATTGTGGAAGGGGGGGGTTTAGTTGGTAGGCTTTTGAGGAGTCCAACATACCCTGTTGTGAAGAGTGACGACCTGGCAGAGATGCGTAGAATGCATCTCCCCTCCCAACCCGCAAAAAAATTATTTCCTACAAAATGGAGTAGCGAAATATTGAAAAATAAATAATATTTTTATTTATAAAAAACAAGGCTCAAAAAATTTAAGAAATAAAAAATATAATAATTATTTTTTATGGAAAAAGCTTTTCCTACCTTCACATTTAATTGAAATGCTTTGTAAAATTTAATTCGGTGATCAAAAGCAATTATAGGGAAATATAAAGCATTTTCTAAACATTTCCATAATCATAAATATATTCAAAAACGAAAAATATACAGTATTCCCAATTGATTATGACCAATCAAACAATTATAAGTCAATAGTAAAACATTAATATGTAAATTTTGTACATTATTTGATCTATCTGTTTTAATTATATATTTATAATTTTTTATCAGGCTCAAGATCAAAATTTTTAATGTAACTAACGAATAGTAAACACTAATTTATTTTATTAAATGGAAAAAATTGTAAGGATCAGCGCTAGAGGGAGTGCACACTTTCGACCCGAACGACCTGGTCATCTTCAGCCTCCTTCTGAACCACCCAACACAAATAACTCATGGTTTTTGAACAGGCATTTATATCACACACTCTAAGGAAAATGACAATGCGAAATTAAATTTTTCATTAGTGAATGATTACCCGTACAAATGAGCTTTTTTCCATCTATTTATAGAATACCCTTTGGCAATCATCCTCGATTCTCGAAGCACAAATTGACAGGGTTGCCATTCCAATTGTTAATGTTTCCATTTCTGGGAACGAATTGGGAATCTGGCATACTAATATTTTTCACGTGTGTTTTTGTATATAAAATGCCTCAGAATCCAGTTAAATTCTTTATGATATTTATCTTATTTGATATGCATATATTGGAAACAGTCTTTTATTTTATTTGTAATTATTTGCAAAATAAATTTGATCTACAGAATGCGAAACAAATTTGGTTGGGGTAACTTTTTTACATTTGTAAACATAAGTAACTAAATTTAATTGAATTAATAATGTTATAGTGTAGGTAACTGTAACTGTGTATACACATAAACTGATTTTTACAATTTAGTTCTTACAAAATTAATTATGTAATTGTAATGAATATTGTTTCCATTATATTTGCTACTAGATTCAGTTTAGAAAAAAATAAATTACGCCAATAATCAAATGCTGATGATCTGAATAAAAAATCTTTGTTATATGTTACATAATATACCATAATTAATTTGAAAATATCATTTTGACAACAAAATTTCTATAACTTCATTAAAAATAACAAATCATTAAATTTTAATATATTGAATTAAAATTAAATATTCTAGCAAACAAGTTTATAAAACTAACGAATAAATAGTGTAACTTGTAATCCGTTAAATTTTAAATTTAATTGAAGGTTCACTAACCTTTACATGTAAATTTAAAATAAAAAAAATAACTGACTCCCCCTTTTTATGTTTGCAAATTTTACAATGCTGCAAACAAAAACCAACCAACATGTTTTTTTTTTAATATTTGTAGAACAGCATGAACTTTAAGTATGGCCTTAGTAAACTATAAAGTTAAGCTAATATTTCATGCCTTTCATGAACACCAAAAACTCAAGCACCAAAGACATGAATAACAAATATATACTTATGGTAGAAATAGGAACGTATGTATGTTTGTATGTATAAAATAGGAAAGGGTAATTTTAAATGCGTTAGTTTTGCATTTTTTGCTTTTGGTCAGTCTATCAAGTATATGAAGTTGCAAACGCTTTACTTACTATGTGACACCCAGCAACAAGCAAACATGAAAAATAAAACAAATAGAATATTTATAGGTATTATAATCCGACTAAATTATATCCTACTTACTATCTCTATATATAAAGGAATAACGTTACTGACTGACTGACTGACTAAATGACTGACTCATTCAACATCGCCTAGCCCAAACCACTGGAGCTAAGAAGCTGAAATTTGGTATGTAGGATCCCCATCCGGCATAGACATCCATTAAGACGTGGTTTTTGAAAATTCCTTCGGGGAGAGGCAAAACGGCGGGAAAACTTCTCTATCACAGCCTGCCTAAACCTTTTTAGTTAGAAATCTGAAATTTGGTATACGCTTTCCTGGGAGTATGTTCTATCTCCTTGATAAGGTACATTTTAGAATTCTGGACATAGGAAGATTATATTTGGTATGCAGGCTCCTTCTCCAGTGCAGATAACAGATAAGACGTGATTTTTGAAAAACACAACGGCCTGCCAATACCGTTAGAGCTGGAAGGTTGAATTTGTGTATATTGATTCCACCTGAGCTGTACCCAGGTAGATTTTTGTAAATTCCTGAGAGGAGGGGCAATAAGGGGGAAAATCTCCACCTTAACGGCCTGCTCACTCCGAAATAGCAAGATACCTGAAATTTTAAATATGTTTTACCTGGAGTATGAACTAACTAACTAGTGAGCTTCATTTTAGAATTTTAGCCAAGGACGTGGTAAAAACGGGATTTACAGCTTGGCGAAACCGCTAGACCTAGGAAGTTGAAATTTGGTGTGCTGGCTCCTTCTCCAGTGTAGTTTACAGTTAAGATGTCAATTTTGGAAAATCCAACGGGGAGGGCAAAAAAGGAGAAAATTCTCCCATTTGACGACTTCCCAAAACCGCTAGAGCTGTGAAGTTTAAATTTGGTATGCAGGTTCCTTCTTCAGTGTAGATAACAGATAAATCGTGAATTTTTTTAAAGTTCAACGCGCTTGAGCTGGGAAGTTAAAATTTGGTACATAGATTTCTCCGCCAATATAAATGTGCAAATTGCAAAAGTGCAAATTTGAAAAAATGCAAATTTGCTAAAGTACAAATGTGCAAAATCACAAAAGTGCAAATTTTAAAATTTTCCAAAATGCAAATTTGAAAATTTGCAAATGTACAAATTTGCAAATGTGCATATCTGCTAATGTGCACATATGCAAATCATCGATGAAGTCTCCTCCTTAACAGCCTACACAATCCGTTGGACCTAGGAAGTTGAAACTTAGTTTGCGGGCTCCTTCATCAGTGCAGATAACAGTTAAGACGTAAGTTTTGGAAAATCCAATGGGGAGGGGCATAAAAGAGTAAAATCCTCCCCACTGACGGCCTGTCAAAGCCTCTTTAGCTAGAAACATGAAATTTTAAATATGCCTCCCTGAGAGTATTGGCTAACTCCTTAATAATGTCATTTTAGAATTTTGGACAATGCCTGCCCAAACCGCTGTATCTCGGGAGTTGAATTTTGGTATGTAGGTTCCTTCTCCAATGTAGACAACAGCTAAGACAGGGTTTTTGGAAAACGAGGAGGCCAAAAAAAGGGGAGAATTGTCCCCCTTGACGACTTGCCAAAATCGCTGCAGCTAGAATGTTGAAATTTGGCTATAGATTTCCCCCCCGGCGTAACAGCCACCCAAGAGGAATTTTTGTAAATTTCCAGTGCCCAAACCGTTGAAACTAAAAAGTTGCAATTTGGTATGCAGGTTCCTTCTCCAGTGTGCTATGGCGTGACTTTTGGAAAATCCAAAGCGGAGGGGTAAAAATGATGAATTATTTATTTTATTAGCACTCGCATCTGCGGGTACTTTCATTTCGAAGAACCTAAATGGCCAACCTATAATTGACCCATTTCATCTGAAGACTAAGACCGGCGTCATCCCGGGCAATCCCAGCCCATATTTTTCTTCGCTAACAACGTAGCGGGCTTTACCCGCTAGTGTAATATATTGGTCTCCGATCTGATTCTTTATTATGAAATGGAAAAAAATCATATAATTTTCTTACAATTTATCAGGTTCGATATCATAATAATAAGGAATTGTGCATGGTCATTTTCCTTAGAGTGTTTGATATATAAGCCTGTTCCAACCACGAGTTGTTTGTGGGTTGGATGGTTCATAAGGAAGCAGACGATGACCTGGTCGCCCAGGTCAAAAGTGTGCACTCTTTACAGTGCTGATCCTCACAATTTGTTCCATTTAAAAAATAATAGTGCTTACTATTTCTAAGAAACATTTAATTATAATCTCGAACCTGTTAAATTTGATCGAATAATATATAAAAAATGCACATAGAAAAAATTATTAAAACTTTTTTGAATTTCTTTAATTTTTATTTTTAAATCATAAAGTTTTAGAATGAAGCTCTTATATTCTAAGTATTTGCTTCCCATATAAAAATGGTTCAAAAAGTACCATAAGGGGCAGACTTTCAACCTCTTTACCACTCTGCATAAGAATTTCCAAAACTACAATCTACTCCGGAAGAGGAAACGATTTAACAATTTTAAACTTCCTAGTTTCAGCCGTCAAGGGAGAGAATATTCCCCCTTTTGCCGCTTCCTGTAGGATTTTCCAAACTTCGTACCAAATTCCAACTGAATAGCTCCAGATGTTTTGGCAGGCCTTTAAAGGGAATATTTTTCCCCTTTTATCCCTCTCCGTAGACTTTTCCAAAAATCCCGTCTTAGCTGGTGGCCACACAGAAGGAAGAATATTCATACCAAATTTCAACTTCCTAGCTCCAGCGGCTTAGGCAGGCCGTTAAGGGAGAGGCTTTTCGCTCTTTCAAACCACATTTTTATCATTTCCCTTACACGAATTCAAAAAATATACCTTACCAGTAATTTAGCTCACACTTGAGGAAACGCATATTTTAAATTTGGGGTTTCTAGTCAAAGGGGTTTGGGCTGGCCGGCGAAGAAGACTTTTCTCTATATTTGCCCCTCCCCGTAGGAATTTACAAATTTAAGCAGATGTATACGCCAGCGCTTTGGTCTGGGCTATATTGAATGTAAAAGTGAGTGAGTGAGTGAGTAAGTGAGTGAGTAAGTGAGTAAGTGAGTGAGTGAGTGAGTGAGTGAGTGAGTGAGTGAGTGAGTGAGTGAGTGAGTGAGTGAGTGAGTGAGTGAGTGAGTGAGTGAGTGAGTGAGTGAGTGAGTGAGTGAGTGAGTGAGGGAGTGAGTGAGTGAGTGAGTGAGTGAGTGAGTGAGTGAGTGAGCGAGTGAGTGAGTGAGTGAGTGAGTGAGTAAGTGAGTGATTGAGTGAGTAGGTGAGTGAGTAATAGCCTGTTCCTCGATCTCGAACGAAAAACTAGTCGAACAACAGCAAGTCACTCGAATTCGAATCAATTTGGGTTTCTCTATTTCGAAAGCCTTCGATCGACTTGACTTACGTGTGTCAATTTTTGTTTCTTACGCATTTACAAATCACAGAGATGCCAGATCATATATTTTAAGTAATTGTTACAATTTTCATTAAAAGTAGCAAAAATACTACTAAACTGCTTAAAGACAAAAACAACCCTGTTTAACAGTGATCAGCTGTATATGACAAATGAAATAAAAAAATAACAATAAACAAATCAATTTTTATTTGAGAATGTGTTTATTTTTGAAAATGATTGTTATCGATTGGTTGTAAGATTGTTAATCGGAAAGCTTTTCTGTTGCTGTTGTCTGTTCGGTGCGGGCACTGCTCTTGTAAAATAAAATATGTAAAATAAAAAATGTAAATATGAGCTGCTTGGGGCAAACTTAAGTCACAAACAATATACACTTACCTTTTACCACTCAGCAACAGCGTAATAGGGGTTGAAACGGAGTTTAGTTTTCTGGTCAAATTTTCCTCCTCTGCAGAAAATTTGTTTGCTTCGAACACCAGAGTCCCTCTTGCAAAATCAGGCCTTTCTTCCATATAAAATACATGCGTCTTCGGCTGGTCCATTGTTGCTTTTTTTTAAACTAAAATGTAAAATTCTTAATAAACTATAAATAATTTTATTATTTTGTACTAACCATTTGTTTTTAAAAATATGAAATATATATTTACTCGACAAAAAAATAGCAAGTGACTGATTTTGACATTTGCGTTCGAGCTGTTCGAAATAGAGAAACCAAATTTTGTATGAAAACAGTAACGTTTTCAATCGACTTGTCGTTCGAGTCATCGTTCGCATAGAACTAGAGTTAGTGAAACCCAAATCAGTTTTCTTTCGACTAGAAAGCGAACGAACGTGTTCTTTCGAAATAGAGGAACAGGCTGTAAGTCAGTTAACCAGTAACGTTATTCCTTTATGTGTAGAGATATAAGAAGAATGCGAGACACAGGATTTATTTTTTAGAAAACTAAACAGACAGTTATATTTTTTTTTAAAGCAAATTCTGTTTTCTTAGATAAATTAAGAAGCCATCAATGCGTATACTTAATTTTAATTAAAACATAAATATATAAATCAGTCGTCTTATGGAATTTGTCTAATAAAACTTATCAGTTCATTTGAGCATTTATTTTGAAAAGCTCTTAAAAATTGATTAATACTGAACTCGGTTAAAACTCTAAACAACATATTTTAGAGCCTTTGAGTGTCCCAATTTCCGAGCCCTCAGAAAATTGTCGGCTGCGTTAACTATTCATATAAAAACTACACCCAGAAAACAGTATCATTTGCGGCAACCGAATTTGCTGTCTTTATAGTAAGTATTATTTTAGTTTTGAAAGCCAATATACAATTATCTAAATTTAGTTTTAAGGAAAATTTTATTTTTAAGTTTTTCCTGTATCAGATTTATAGTACACACTCTTTTTACTATTTGAACATTAAAATATTTTGTATTATAGCCTGTTCCTCTATTTCGAAAGAACACGTTCGTTCGCTTTCAAGTCGAAAGAAAACTGATTTGGGTTTCACTAACCCTATTTCTATGCGAACGATGACTCGAACGACAAGTCGAATGAAAACGTAACGGTTTTCATACAAAATTTGGTTTCTCTATTTCGAACAGGTCGAACGCAAATGTCAAAAGCAGTCACTTGCTATTTTTTTGTCGAGTAAATATATATTTGATATTTTTAAAAGCAAAATGAAGTAAAAAGGCAATGAATAACAAAAGGTAAGTACAAAATAATACAATTATTTATAGTTTATTAAGAATTTTAAATTTTAGTTAAAAAAAATCAACAATGGACCGGCCGAAGACGCATGTATTTTATATGGAAGAAAGGCCTGATTTTGCCAGAGGGACTCTGATGTCCGGAGCAAACAAATTTTCTTCAGGGGAGGAAAATTTGATCAGAAAACTAAACTCCGCTCTCTAATAACGCTGTTGCTGATTAGTAAAAGGTAAGTGTGTATTGTTTGTGACTTACGTTTGCCCCAAGCACCTCATATTTACATTTTTTATTTTACAAGAGCTAACAGCACTGTAGCAGTGACCTCACCGAACAGACAACAGCAACAGGCAACAGAAAAGCTTTCCGATTAAGAATCTCACCCACAACCAATCGATAACAAAATTTTTTACAAATAAACACATTCTCAAAGAAAAATTGATTTCTTTATTGTTATTTTTTTATTTCATTTGTCATATACAGCTGATCACTGTTAAACAGGGTTGTTTTTGTCTTTAAACTGTTTAGCAGTATTTTTGCTATTTTAAAGAAAATTGTAACAAATGCTCAAAATATATGATCTGGCATTTTTATAATTTGTAAATGCGTAAGAAACAAAAAATTGACACACGTAAGTCAAGTCGATCGAAGGCTTTCGAAATAGAGAAACCCAAATTGATTCGAATTCGAGTGACTTGCTTTCGTTCGACTAGTTTTTCGTTCGAGATCGAGCAACAGGCTATTAATAAAATATTTTTTTTTGTTTAATGTTTGCCTTTTCCGGGTTTTTCCCTCGTTGTTTTTCAAATCTCTGATTTCCAACCAAAGTGGGTTATGTGGCCGTTAAGTGCTGCACCTTGTCCCTTTTAAATCCATATTTTAACATTCTTCCAGCGCAAATTCAGTTAATTAGTCCATATTCCAGGGAACACATATTCCAAACATCAATATAGAGAGGTTGCTAAGGGGAGACTTTTCTCAATTGAAAACCACATTTTACCACCTTCCGGAGACTTTTTCAGTTTTAAACTCCTATGTATTTTTGCCACTCTCCACATACCTACTACAAGGAAGGCATATTTTATGTTTTAGGTTTCTAGAAAAAGTGGTTTGGGCACGCCGTCAAGGAAGGTTATTTCCCCCTTCCCGGAGGTACGTATTAGCGAATATTTACGAATATGTAATTTCATGTTTCCAAATAGATATAGATTACAAGAAGTAATCATAATCTGGGCGTTTTCAATTTCTACGTTACAAATGATATGCTAAACTGTTAAACTGCCCTTTATAAAATGTAGCGCAAAAACTGAAAACAAGCAAATATGTATGTAGTATCGTTCATAGGCCTATAAA
Organism: Eustalomyia histrio; assembly: GCA_949748255.1. Lineage (NCBI taxonomy): Eukaryota > Metazoa > Arthropoda > Insecta > Diptera > Anthomyiidae > Eustalomyia > Eustalomyia histrio. The sequence goes on along the minus strand of OX456524.1, from coordinate 97,173,291 downwards.
CTTGACTATGGGTTTGTTGGTTTTATTTTATTTTCCTTTAAAGTTCATAGTTACACATATAAAACGCACAGTTTTTCGTATTTTATGCAGTAAACATTAAAGTACTTGTTACACACACTCCTAATAATATGTAAAAGTTCGTTCATTCGTTTGGTTTTTTTTTCCTATCCATAACAATAAAGTTCCTATACCATACAGTCGAAAATACTATTGAGTACTATACAAACATTAGAACAAATAGCCAATTCTCTATTACTATAGGCCATGCTATAGCAGATCGACCAGTCAGCCAGCCAGCCATTCAACTAAACTTACTAACCCATGTCTAATTCTGAATGTCAAATGTCAAAATATATGGTGAAAATGTGTCAACTTTCTTATCTGATTTGGTCACGCTGCTACTTTATTTGAAAACGTATTCTAGCATTTAGACGAGTATTATAGCTGTAGTAATTCGTGTTGTATTCGTAACATCGTGCAAATAAAAACAGGCCAGCAGAGTGTGACTTAAAAAAAACCCAAACTATACGTTTCTATATGTATGTACAAACAAAAATTAGTAATATAACTTGAATACAATAGGGACGACCAACGACAAAAATTAAGAAAAGTTAGAAAAATTTATAATTTACTATACTAAGTTTTCCTTATATTACTAAGAAGCTGTTTTACTCCTTGGACATTAATGTAACTATATTCGGCATTTTTTTTTAATTACGCAGTTAATTCATCCAGCAATAATTCGAAATTTTCAATTAAAATTCTTTTCATCGAAACAAAATTCTGTAAATAACGTTCACAAACCAGATATGACTCTTCTGTGGGAGGTAGACTTAAACCGATTCTAACATCCAGAAACAGTATCAGTCGTGGCCACCGAATTTGTTGCCAATAAAATTATAATTACTATGGAAACACCGAAGTTGGCGTAAAAACTTCGGTGTTTCCATAGCAATTATTCAAAAACAATTCCGCCAACTCTTCATCAGATGGCGAGCAATAACTATTCTAAGAATTATTATCTGAAGCCATTAATCTTTCACTACCTTTTATCTTTTTTGTATCCCTTTCCAAAGAGAGCAATACACTAATTAATAGGAATAACTTCCTGAAGAAACTGTTGATATTAAATTATATTTTAAGTTGTAAAAGCCATATTCCGTTGTCTTATTTAATATTTTAATTCGACATAAATATTATTAAGTTCCAGAATATTTTATTTTAAGAAAATTTTTATTTGTAGGTTTTTTCGGTATCAAAACTAGAGTCATAGTTCATACTATTGCTTACTGCACCACAACTAATTTTAATTTTTTTCGATATATTTGCTATTTACATAAACATTTGAATATTTTATCAAAAATAACTTATTTTAAATGCTTGCCTTTTCCGGAATTTGAAACTGGAAACTGGATTACATCTTATATTCTATCAAAAATTGCTAGTTCTTGTTTTTATCTGCATTTCTGGGATTGGTTCCATTGACATGAAACTACATAAAATTATATCTAAGTGTATCTTTTATTATATCAAAAATACTCTAGATACGAAACCTCATATAACGACATCTCAAATTTATTAGCAATATATTGTACTACATATAACTATATCTTACAAAAAATGTTTTGATTTGAAGCAATATATTGAATCATATATATAAACATATCTTATACCATGTCAGAAAATATTTCATATGTTGCTCACATATTGAATCATATATAATGACATCGGATATCATATTAAAAAATATTTTTGATAAGGGACCATATATTATTATATCTCAAATATTATATAGCATATATAATTATATATGGTTCTGTATAAGCCATATATAAGTATATTAGGTTCTGAATAAGGCATATATAAGTAAATATGTTACCGTGTAACCCATATATATAACATATCTTATCATATAAATCATTATTTTATTTATATTAATCATATAATAACACATTATAATTATTAATTATATACGAGTAATTACAAATTATATTCCAAATTATAATTATTAATGATATAATTTCAAATTATGTCCTAATACTAGCAACGAAGGCTATCGGCTCGTTGTAGCGTAAACACCCCAGAGCCTTTATTGGCAATCGAACCTACCTATAAGGCCACATATGATACCCAAACTTTTTTATTCGGGAAGTGAGGCATTATGTGTAGCAGTGTGTGGCTAACCCTGCCTTTGTACATGTAATTTATTGCTTGCAAGTAGTCTTGCAAGTTGTTTGAGTGTTTACACAGTCAGTTGTAAGTTCATTTTCAAACGGTTCTCCCAGCGTAAATATTTTATGGAAATAGATTTACTTTTAGAGTTAAAAAAAAATATAAATGAAAAGGTTTATTTATAATATAAAAATATGTTTATTTATTATATTATATTAAATAATTTTTATTATTTTTTTTAATGCATGAAATTTATGTTTATACATATAATTAAGATGCGATGTTGTATGTGTAGTTGTATGGTTGTATAGTTTTTTATTTTTTATATTTTATTTTTTATACATACACAGAAAATCACTGCAGTGTCAAAAATGTATTTACAAACAAATTCTTTTGCAAGTTGAGCTGCAAGTACGAAAATTGTGATTGTGTAAGTGAAAAATTGTTAATGTATTGAGTTTTTCGAACTTGCACTTGCATGTGTAAAGGCTGGGTTAGTAGTGAGTTAAGCGGTGGAGTACAACTCTGGCAGATTGAGTTCTAATTATGTTACTAATTTTTAACAAACTGCAATAGATTTCATATAATTTATTGCTGGATCTAGTTTACTCTACCATTTTTGGTATCGATTAAAATCCTAGTTAATTCCGCAGCACCTAACTCGATCCACCATTTTTCGGATCAAATAAGATCAGCTAGATACTACTGCAGTTATATTAAATAATATCAAATTTTATATGGTTTAAATTTTTAAGCCAATAAAAAGTTCTAAGGAGTTTTAAAGGCTCAAAAAAGGCTTTTCCATTAAACACCTTTATAGTAAAAATTTAATTTTTAATTTTTATCTCCTGTTCTATAAACAAGATAGTTAATTTAATTTGTTTTCAATTCTGTTAAATGTTTGCAAAGTGTCGTTATAAATCTACATATTCTCATACTTAGTATTACTACTTTTACCCGTAACCAATATTATACTTATAGCAACACCGAATGTAATTCTCGTTAAGTTGGGAAAATTATTTACATACATATCGTGTGAAAGTTAGAGGTAACAACATTTTATCCGATTTCTCTACTGATTCCTGCTTCCTTACACGAGAACCTTTCTTTGTTCTCGTTATTAACCAGTCGTATTATATAAACACGGGAACCGCTGTTTATTCCCGATGGTTGCTGATCAATCCAACTAGCCAAACCGAAACTCTTTCTAGAGTAAATATTACCTTCGGGAAGTGCCGATCATAGTGTCCTATAGCTAATCTCGCTATTGGAACACCAAAACCGTGGTTTCCTCTCACTCATATTCAGGAGTTCTCATTGAATCCGGAACCGTTTCGTATTGTCGGTCATCGTTCTAAATGGCTGAGTTATCGTGTTTTATTTTATATTACCTCAAAGGATGCATACTTTTGACGAATCCGCATAACTGAGCTATACCCTAGCTGGAAAATTAACTGCATCACATTTTATTTAAAAAAAAAAAAAAAACTATTATACTCGTATTATTATGACTCTAAATATGTGATACTTATTTGACAATAAAATAATTTAATTCTTATTGTATTTACATATAAGGATATTAAATGAAGTAAACATCATTGTATTATAGTTGAATTATATGAATTATATATTATACATCATTGTATTATAGTTGAATTATAAATAAATAAACATCAATAAAAATATTTTGCAAAAACGATAAAATTTTTAATTAAATTATAAAGCAACTAGTAAAATACGGTTAAAAACATAAAAGATTAACCTGTACAGTTTGTTTTTACGCTCATAGTATACATATGTTATAATTTCCCAGCAAAAAAAAAAGTAGCAAAAAAAAAGGAGCAGTGATTTTCATTACGGTGTTGTGAAAATTTTAAAGTTTTCTTTTATGATACTTTTTCATTGCATCTAAATCTAAAGTTCTTAGGGTTTAGCGAAAAATGAGGTCCTTTGATGTTCCTTAGCCTCATTTTTACAATGTCCCGGTAGCTTCTACCTGGGAATTTAACTGAGACATTTGTTGTTGCTGTTGTTTAAGTTTGACTCTTTGAATTGTTTGTTTGGTTACTTTCTTCGAAACTCTTGCAAATTTTACTATAATAAGCTTTATACTTTTTGTATTGATAGCTACGATTTAAATTGTAAGTTAAAAATTGGTACAAATCCCTCAAACCGGATAACTTGTTTAAAAATAACTAAAGTTTAGTATTTAAACATAGCTATAAATGTCAAATTTATATGTAAATATATGTGGTTAATGCTTCACCTTGCTTGTTTCAAAAATAAGTTACCCCTCATAGATCTGAAAAGTGTTAATTTTATTTAAAATCACATGTTTGAAGTTGTGAAAAAGATCTGCTTTGGAAGAGGAAAATCAGTACTTTCGGGTCAATGAAAAATTGACCCCCAAAGCTATTAAGTAAACATTGAAGTCCTATTCACCATAATGGAGTACGTGACACTGCAAAGTGAATTTTGCTCCCTGCTATTTTCCACCTACAAATTTTTTTATTGCATGCTATTTTATGAATTTAACTTTTTTGAAAACTTAAAGTCCAACCCAGGAGATATGTTTCGTTATATTGGAGGAGGGAAGAACATTAGAAATTTCAAATTAATAAGTCAACTTGAGTTGAAGTTTCAAAAACATAATTTTTTTTTAGAATTTAGGCGGATAGAAGCTGATCGAAAAAATTTGCATTTTAGATTACAGACTTAATTTACACACAAAACCTTACTCTTACACATTTACATATTGTGATTAAATAAAAACTCATAATTCAAACAAAAACGACTTGTCAGTAGCAATGTATTTTTAAGAAATGATTAAATAAAGAGCGTGGAAACTAGCTTCAATTCATTATAATTAATACAACTGTCTTAGCAGTGCACCATAAATATATACGTTCAAATTTACAAGACATTGCAACGGAAACGTACGTTATATATCCAGTTATCCATAACCCCCAAGACATTGGCTTAAACTATACAAAGAGCAACAACAAAAAACTCCCTCTTGTTGCATTTCAAAAATAAAACATCAATCTTATGCTGATATAAGAGTTTTAAAACTAATATCATGTAGTTTTAATACCCAACAATGATATCTCAACCTACAAACAGCATTTGTGTTTGAAACAAAATCTTTTTTCCACTTTGAAAAATTAATAAACAAAAAAGTCAACTCAATATCCACAACTAGCAACTAAATGAAATCCCAACTTCACATTAATGAACAAAACTAAGAAAACAACTGAATGTACTGAAATGGAACAAATGAACGCAAATACTAAATTAAGGTGCGTATGAATTTCTAATGAGACAATACGCACTTCCGGTGGTAACATGGCTTTAAACTACGTACACAAACCATGTCATTATCAGAGTACGACTACAAATATTCAAAGTTGTAGTTTTTGTATGCGAATGCAAAAAAAAAAAACACATTAAGCAACATGTTCTATTAGTGTGGAGTTTTAGATATTTACTTATGCCACAAAATATACACTATACCCAAAGAGTTGACGCAAATTTTGAAATTTGAAGACAATATTAGATTTTACGTTGATCCAAAGACAACATATGAGTCTTATATCAGATTTTAAATTTTATTCACGAATGCAATATGCATTGCGAATTATTTAGCAGAAAGTCTTGGGGAGTCGCTGAATACAAATCTGTCATTAGGTATCCGAAATTAAAATAGCGGATATCGATTTTGTTTGGAAGTTATTCTCCTCAGTATGAGCTAATTAATTTTTCAAGAAAAGAAAAAAAGTCTACCACATAACGACCCCCTTAAATTTGATGTAAATATACGTTCCCTGGCCTTATCCATCATCGGCCTGTCCTAACCACTTTATCTAGAAACCTCAAATTTGAAGCATGCGTTCCCTGGAGTATAGACAAATCCTCCAATAAAGAGTTTTCGTCAGGAAGTAGGTAAAAATAAGTGTTAAATAGGGGAAGTTTCCCTTTTTGGTTAGTAATCTTACATTTTTGTAATGTGTTTTTTGGAGTATTGAACAATTAACTCAAGAGATTTTTTGCGGATTTTCCAGTAACAACATGGCTTAAATTGTTTTATGTCAATGGGGTTAACCAATCACCAAACCCAAATCATTGGAACTAAAAACTTGAAATTTGCTATTTGGATTCCTCTGGTATAGAAATCTATGGGATTTTTATATATTTTTTATGGGAATAATCAAGAAGGGAAAATATTCTCCCTTAAAGGACTGTCCATTGCCGTTTTACTGGAAATCCAAAATTTAAAATATTAATAATAGATTAAATCACTGATAAAGTACTTTTTGTAATTTTAGTTACGAACATCGTAAAAATGGAGGTTCAAATTGAAACTATTTCCCTAAAATATGAGTTCCTAGATGTATTTGCTGATAAGGTACTTTTAGAATTTTCGCCAGGAAAGTGATAAAAATATGTATTCAAAGGACAATTCTTTATATTTAAAATATGTATTCTTTAAAGTATTAGCTAAATATATGACCTTCCCAAACCCTTTTATTTACATACAGAGGGCAGATTCGTTGTAGCAACCGAATTTTGATAGTTGCATATACTATCACATTATTCGGTCCTGGCTGCTGAAATTTTCAGTTACAACTACTATTAAAGAACAATATAAGAAAGTTGCTCCAAACGAATTGGTTTGTTAAACTCGACCGAATGACCTGTTCAGCAGACATAAACGAAATAATTTTTAAATTCAATAAAGCACTAATTCCAATATTTTTTAAAATTTTTATTGTCTTTAAAAATGTATTACAAAAAAAATAAAAAAATACATATTTAAAAGTATATATTTATCAAAACTACAAAACTTAACAAATTTTGAATTATTACGGATAATTTTACGCAAAAGACACTTCAGATTTGAAAACAACTCTCATATTCATTAGAAAACATTCATAGTTGTTATGCTTTTTCTGTACTCTTTTTTCTAGACTTTTCTTATGGAAAACCCTTAGATTTGGGGACTCATAGTACTTTTCGTCCCATAAAATTTTAAAGACCTTTTTCAATAAAAAGCACTTTTGACTTGATCTGAGGATTTTGTCCTGTAAAGACCCCACAATTTCTGTGAATTTTTTCCTCATATTCCGAGAACTTCTTCCTTAGAAAAGCCATTAGATTCTGAGGTCTTATCGATATAGAGTAACCCACCTATTCCAAGCACTTTTACCTTCCTCCTCCTCCTTTCCTTATACCCTGAGCTTCTGGGGACATTTCCATAGAAAACCCATTAGAATCTGCACAGAGAAAACAGATTCATTTTGGAAACCGAATTCCTTGACAACTGAATAATTTGGTTGCAGCAACTAAATTATTTGCTTGTGGTCATCAAATGTATTCCTGACACAATTGGCTTATTTTGCTTTAACCGAAATTCTGTTGTATTAAAATAATTATTGTTGTATTAACCGAATTTCTGTTATTACAACCAAATATATCGGTGTCTCCAACCAAACTATTCGGTTGGCAAAAAGTTTGGTTGCCACAATGAAAATTTCTGATATTCTTAGTATTTCTACCCATAGAAGAATACTAAATTACATTTTCCTATATATAGAAACCCTCAGACTTTTAGGACCTTTTTCTTTTAAAACCCGAGGAATTTCTTCCATAAAAAAAGCTCAGAATGTTAGTACTTTTTCTTCAAAAATAATTCTCGGATTCTTAAGACTTTTTCCTATAAAAAAAAATCTTAAAATTCTGAAGGTTTTTCCTTTCAAAAATTATGAGATTCTGTAGGTTTTTTCCTAAAAAAAACCCTCATATTTTTATAACTTGTTTGTTTTTTAAAAACTTTCAAATCCAAAGGACTTTCCTACTGAAAACCTCTCAAATCCTAGGGACAATTCCTTTAAGCCCTCATATCTTAAACACTTTTTCCTTTAGAAAAAAGCTCAGATTCTAGGAACCTTTCCTATATAAAAACCTTGATATTTTGTGGACTTTTTCACATTATTAGTTTAAAATTTTTATATTTTTTATAATTGGATGTTACACAGCCAAAAAATCTTTCACACAAATTATAGAGCTTTTTTTAAATCTGTACACGAGACCACCATTCGGTAGAGAAAATTTTCTATCGTACAACATGGGTAAATAATAATTGTACAAAATTTGATTGTTCAAACTGTCATATAGGGTGAAATATAAAATTTTTAGATTTAAAAAAAGTTGGCTCTATCGAATGAAATCGTTATTTATTACTTTTGTTTGACTTGGTCAGGAAACCCGATTCTCATAGTTCAAAAAACTTTCCTAATGCAATTGTTTTTTTTTTTTTAAGTAAAATTTAGGCAGTTGTAGTCGATTTCCAATTGATTCATTTTCTGTATGTATAAATTAGAATTTAAAATATGTGTTCCTTGTAGTATAGGATAATTTACTAAAGCCATACGTTTTAAAATTTATAAAACAAAGGTGGTGTAAATTAATTTAAAAAGGGACTAAATGCCTCCTAAATCATCTAGGCCAAACTGCTGGAGGAAGAAACGAGAAATTTGGCTTGAACATCCTATAAGACGGCGTTTTTGGAAACTTGTACAGGGAGGTGAAAAAAAAAAAACCTTTTCCCAATTAACGACTTGTCTAAAATTCTTTGTCTAGAAATCCGACATTTAAAATATACGTACCTGAAATATTTAATTTCTAATTAAAACGTGTTCAAAACGAAGTAAGAATGGGTAATTTTGACCTTCTGATTGCTAGGTTCAAATCGTTGCAGCATAATACTTGAAATTTAGCATGTAGGTTCCTCCAACGGCATCCATTAATAACCTGCACAAAACATTTATGACAAAAATTTCTAACTTGAAAATGAGGTATCCACTACAAAAAGATTAAAAAGATTTATTTTCCTTAGAAGTGATAATTAATTTTTCTTCTCAATATACATAAAGTATCGGCCTTTTGAGTTAATTTACAAAATATATTAGTTAAATTTCCATTAAAATATTTAGTTTAGCATTAAAAAGCGTAATACTTTGTTTGCATATTATAAATATGTAGATGGAATAAGGTTTATATTATACCTTTGCATAATCTGACAAGCCAACTTATTTTTTTAGTTATTTTCAAATGAAACATTGCATTATGAACATTTAGCAACAGACTTTTTTATGGCGCATAAAAGCGGGAAAAAACTAATATTAATTTTCTTTATACGGTGTGTTAGATATGAATTTTAACATGAATATAAAACATGCGTTTTTAAAAGCATACAATACTACGTACTAATTAATAGGTATTAACATATGGGTTTTAATAGCAATACGTTGCCCTTAGATTTCATTTTTGCTAAAAAATTGTAGCTTTTTATGCAGCCAAGAATATAAATTTAAAATTTGATTGTATCTTAAATATAACAAAGGCTAAATTCTATATGATACTTCCTAATTGCTTAATTCTAGTTGGTTTTTTCTTCGCCATCACGGTAAGTCTCATCAAGGATATAGCATTCCCATACTCAATTTTGAAATCTTCACACACTTTCGAGAGGAATATTTATGCAATTCTCGTCAATTAAAGTAAATTACTTAACATACCAATAAGAGTTTTAGTATCGTGTTTTAACTGTCGTAAGTATTTAAGTCATTTGACATAACATCTGTTGATGTAATTGGAAACCGATATTTTTGTATATATGTAATTACTATAAATTCTACAGGATTTATTATAATTTTTTCACAATTTAAATAAGGATTGATATTAGATTGTGTATTTTTTATAATACTTTCATTAGAATTACTGACCCTAAATGGTATCCAAAATTTGTCCAAACCGATTTTACCGCATTTTCTTATGTTTTTTTACACACATTTGTGTTAGTAATTTCGATTTTTGCAAAGAGTTTAACCTAACCCACTAATTGTACTTAAATAGACCTGCATGTTCGTTGGTGATTTGTTTTCATAAAAATACATGAATGAGTGACATATAACATCTTTGAGTTTGTGTACCACACCACAATTCACACAAGTCTTCATTCGTAAATTGGTCTCTCAGAAGTGATGGACATATTATTAGATTTGCGTAAATATGGAATTTTACATCGCGTGTTGCTGGCCAAGATAAGTCGATTTTTGTGGAAAGGAATAAATGGTGAAATGATTAACCTTTAACCGGTACAGTGCTATTCAGCATTCGTAAACGGTACAATGAAAGGACTTCAGGGCAATCAGAGTCTGGTCTTTTCTGCTTAAGATACTGGGAAGTCTCATTGATGCATAGAATTGAGAGATCGCCATCGCTCTTTAGCAGTCAATATGCATATCTCAAGGGTTGGTCAACGGGAACTGCGTTTGATGAGGTTGTGAGGGTAGTGGAGAGAAGAAGCTTCCAACAATGTGGACGCTGTGATGTAATGGTTAAAGCTTTGAACTGTTACACAAAAGATTTTGTGGGTTCGATCCCCAGTAACAGCAACATCCATTTATAAAAATAGTATGTATGTATGTGTCTCTCCTCCTTCGAGGTTCCCATAGCCTTTAACCCTGCCGAAGTAAAATAACATAACATGGCTATGGACTAAAAATGCTTCAACAACTGTTCCAAAATTTATCATCTCTGCAATTACAGAACTGCCGTATTTAGAGACATTTTTCTTTCACCACCTTTCATCTCACCTCTTTCAAAGAAAGCAACACAGTAATTAGAATTAAGAATTTTCTAAGTATTGCTTTTGAGACTGTTGCAGGGTGTTAAAGTCGTTGCTTATGTCATCGATAATGTTATGCAAGTAGGGGGATCCTGGATGTGATAAGTGACCAGCCCTCTGAATACTTTTACCAACTGAGCCACTGTCTATCATTGCTTATGTCGTCGATGTGGTGCAAGTAGTATCAGGGATAGTCTTAAATGTAATAATTGAATAGCGCTCTGGTTCATCCGGCAACTGGGCCACTGCCTTTAGTATTAAAGTAAATCCAATTAAAATGGAATTGGTGCGCGACACCATTATTAAGCTTCAATGCTATCCTTCATATTATTCCCATTTGGTATATATGTGATGGCAGCTTCCAATAGTAGTTCGGCATGAGTGCTGCTACGGGTTCTTAAAACGTTAGAACGTACGGATGTGCTAAACTTCACAGGCAGCTTCCTCAGAATACTTACCAACCTTTTCGGGTCAGCTTTGTCACTATTAAGGAATGGGATAGGAGCAATCCAACAGCTAGATTTAACATCGGGGTATACACCGAGGGTTCCAAAATGAGTTGTGGGGTGGGTTCTGGGGTCTTCTATGGTGATTGAGATACACAAGGCTCCTTCATGTTAATGTCTTGCAGGCAGAGATTCCAGCTATGAGGGAAAATTGTAGACTTTTGTGAGCGATTTGATATCGGGGCACCGTGAGTATCTTCGTCGATAGCCAGGCGGTCGTCGATATTCCTAAACTTGTATGTTACATCTTCTATTTCGTAGAGAACTGATGATTCTCGTCGGAAGAGTTGTCTAAGCTTAGCCACTGATGACGTTGGTATGGGTCCCCGGTCTCAGGGACTGTAATGAATAGGCAGGTGAGGTGGCAAAGCCGGGGTCTGCCCTAATTGTCTCGACATCGGTGTCAGTCGCTACAACGCTGGGAGCTATTAGAGGTAGAGTCTTCTACCACTTCCTCTGGAAGGTTAGGGTCAAGCAGCTTAACCTAGACAATTGTAGAACCTCGAGTCTCTTGTGGCTTGACTACGGTTTGGGACGTTGTGAAAATCTCCTAAGTAGAAGAAGGAGAGATATTCTCAAGCTGGCGGACGTGCTGACTGATCACTGCCAAAAAGGCAGATACGGTTACAGACTAAGGTGGGTGGGCGATGTTCAATGCCATTTGACATAGAATTTTGAGCGATCATATACCGGACGACCTGTCGGTGATCCAATCCGTTATCCCAATGTTTTGGGTTGAGTCTAGTTCTTCGTATATCAACTGCATAGGGGTGGTCTTTGAAACCGGATTCGCTTTTCGACTCTACTTTATGCTTACGGGGGCGTGAGTTGTTAGTTCATCCAGCGTATGATACCTGATGTTAAAGTTAAATTTTATCACAATATAAATCTAATGGCGGGGCCCAAATTTTGTAAAAAAAAATCCAATGAATTTGTGTAAACTTTGTTTTAAAAATTCTATTTTTGTATTACAGTTTTTGAAAAAATTGTATTTATTTTTTTGATAAAGATATTGATTCAAAGTATCATTTTTCCCAATCTGTCTAAATACACAGTGCAACAAGAAAAAATTGCCTCAATTATTTGAACGCAGTATGAAAGTATACCATTAGTATACCATTGGTGAAGTTGGTTCGAAAAACAAAGTTATGGCTACTTGAAGTTTGTCATTGTATACCATTTTTTCTATGAGTTATTTAAAACGAGTATATTAAAAATTTATTTTTTTCTTTATTGATCTCTTTTTTAATTTGTTTTTTGTGTTTTCTTTTAAAAGAGGGCACTATTAATATATTTTTTTTTATTATACACTCAAAAAAAATTTAGTAAAAAATTAAAATCTTTATTTTCTTTCTTTTTATGTAATTTTTACCCACAATTTATTTTGAGTGTAAATTTGTTTTAACTTAAGTGATTATTTGTATGTAGGTATATTTTAGAGCAATTTTTAAAGTTCTTAAGCAAATTCTTATAAAGGAATCATTCATAGACCATCTGAATATTTTATTTTTTTATAAAATTAATGCCAACCTTTTGTTTCTTTTAAAAAAAATTAATGCATATTCATTAATTTTAGTAAAATTTCAGGGTTAATAGGCAAATTTTTTTACTTAATCCAGAGTACCGTTGCTGGTTTTTTAAATAAAATTTATTATCATTATTTTGTCACAAATACTCTTTGGTTTTAGTATAAAAAAGCAATAACATTATTTATGAAATTCACTACCTGCAATTGTGAAAGCATTGTTAGTTAAAGCACTAAAATGTTTGTATAAAACAAACCAATAAGTAAATTCCATATTCGTTACTGTCTTTCAATGCTAAAGCTTAACTTTTGTTTTTTCTGAATTGACTGTAGAGTATTCAAAAACCGAAAACCGGCCAACCGGTTTCTTTTTTTTTTTAAAACCGATCGGTTTCGAATATTTTGTAAGTTCGAAGAAAACCGAAAACCGGTCTTTTTTGTTCGGTTAACCGGTTTTTTTAATTACATCACCAACTAGGTTACTTGGTCTCTTTTATTTTTTCCGAACACTTATAATCGTTTGTTGGTTATAAAGATTTAGATGTAAGTCTGATAGATTCCGATGAAGACTTAACTTTGGATATTCCAAATTCAAATAGTTTAATTTCTGATCTAAATAACACAATAAACAGTATTCAAAATCCTAAAAAATAGACTGTGCAAAATCATTCATCATTTTATGTGACCTTCTCCGAGAAAAGGGACCTAGTGTGTGAAAATGAAGTTTTGAGAAAAACGCATTTAAAGTTTATCACTGTGAACACACCTTCAGTTGGGGGATGCGATTTGGTATGGTTAGTTATGACTTTGGTGACGTCATGCCTATGTGGTGACGTATTTTTTTTTAGCTTTTAGAGTGACAATTTAAAACCAAAAATGTAAAATTTTAATGTTTTTTTTTTCACTTTTATCGATTTTTTTCGTATTGTACGTTTTTATGGGGTAAATAAATTTTTTATCAGAAATCTAACTCATTTCATCTTATTCTACAACCTTTTAGGTACCAGAATCCGCTCTTAAGTCCAAACACGTTTTTTGACACACTAGCTCCCTTTTCTTGGAGGATCCTGACAATGGCGACAAAAGAACTGAAAAGTTGGACAATTTATATAATTGTCTTTTGACTATTTGTCCAACATCTACTGTTAGTGAAAGAGTATTTTCCACTTCTAGCTTTATCAAAAGCAAACAAAAAAATCGGCTTAAAACGAAACCTTTAAATTGCATATTATTTCTAAAACATTATTTTAGAAGTGAAAAATAGATTTTCTTTTTTACATATTTAAAAAAATATTGGTTTTAAGTTAATTTTTTGTTGAAATGAAATATAATATAAAAAATTAAATTTATATGAATATGACAATAAAAATAATTAACAAATTATATAAGCTTTTTAATCAAATTAAAAAAAAAACGAAAAAACCAGTTGACCGGTTTTTTCTACAAGAACCGAAACCGAGACCGGTTTTTTTAAAATTTGATTTTTTCAAAAGGCCAGTTTTTTGAATACTCTAATTGACTGCCTTAAAGTTACAATTTTCTTTTCATGTGTTTCCTTGTTTCGGTTTTATAGTTAACTAAGTATATTTTACATGTATTTTTCTTAAGTTCGGTGGAAAAAAATATATATTTTTGAACTTTAAAATATGTTATTGTATCTTAGTAATCGAGTGCTATTTTATTTGTCTCTTCGACTTTTAAAAAAGTCTAGAAAAAATATGTATTTCAATTTTATTTTTTTTATTTTAGTTTTTTTAGCAATATGTCAACAACAAAAGTTCAGCTCAATTGAATACAAATCTTAAAAACTTAAGAAGTGCTTAAACTTCAATATTATTATAAAATTAATCTAATTTAAAATCGTCTCTAAAACTTTAAGTACTTATTTTAATTTAACTTTAAACTTCAAACTTTTTTTCCACAAGATTTCTTGTTTTTCATCAAAAAACGTGTTTTTGTATAACAACGAAAAAAAAGAAAAATTTTAATTTTTTTAATAAAATTTTTTTGAGTGTATAATAAAAACAAGTTTTAATTGTGCTATTTTGTAAAAAAAAACAAAAATATAAATGGAAGCAAACAAATAATAATTTTTAATATTAACTCATGGTGAAAAAATGGTCAAAAATGAGCAAATTCAAGAAGCCATAACTTTTTTTTCGAACCAACTTTGACAAATCCCTTTGGCAATTTTGTCTTTCTTACGGTCTACTTTCGTCCTGTGTTCAAATCATAGAGGCAATTTTCGATGACCCAAAATTTGCTGCACAGTCATATAGGCATTGTGCAATATATCGCGAATTAAAATGGTTTACGTTAGCTAAAACGCGAAATGTAAATTTTTCCTAGATTACAAGTCTTATCCAAGAAAAATATCAATATTTAATTTGGTATTAATTATTAACATATTTAACAAATTTCACAAATACATGTTTCCATATGGCATTTTTATATGATACACAGGTGCGAATTCGCATCCATTGAATTGTCTCATGGCAATCCTTCGATTTTGAGCAAGCGTATGACCATCTGTTTATTCGTAGTACATTTTTTTAATATTAAGACATGTTAACCATTGAAAGTAATTTTATAAAAAAAAATTACAGCGCTTTATAACTTTCATGGGTTCGAATTTGCACTTTCGTACCTTTCGAAGGTTAAATATAAATTAATAATAATTTTAAATAAAGCCATACTAGAATATTTACACTAGCAAGCAGTGATTGTGTGTCATTAGGCTTTAGATAATGTAGATATCAAATTAAACATTTTGATGATCAATTCGAGCTTTATTACTAGTTTTTAACAAATACCAGTCATGAATTTTTAAAATTAGTAATTTTATATTTCCAGCTAAAAATTTTAATAACACTATTAAAGGTAACGCCAATTCAATTTTCTAAATGACTGGAAATGGGTAATTTTAAATTTTTAAAGATACTTCATAACTAACTAAATTAGATTTCTAGTCGAAGTAAAAATATTGCAAATTAAGCTCTTTTTTGCTACAGTAGTTTTAGTTTATGAAATAATTGTATTTAAAAAACTTATTGGTATGTAGATAATATACCAAGGCTCAAATGGCCAACTGTAGAAAAAACTGATACTGGGAAATCATAGTTTATTTATTTTTATTTTTTTACAACATTACCTAAAGTCAAACGCCAGTATTCTTTTATCAGTATTACAATAATTTAGTAGTATATATTTTTTATCTTTTTATATTTCACACGTTTAAACAACAATTATTTATATATATGTATTACTGAATTGGTTTGTTGATTTATAAAAACTTTTTATGCTATACATATATTTAAATGAAAGTATTAGGAATTACTATTGCTCTTCCCTATTAACTTTTTTGTGTACTTTGAGTTTTATTACGAATTAATTTTTTATCCAATATTTCGAAAAATCTAGCCCATAAGTGAAAATATGGAGTTCGCCATTGAAATCAGCTTTCCCGAAATATAAAGTCCCAATGGTCCGTAATTTTGTTTTTTGTTTTATAAGTAGAATTTTTAACGCTGTACAATAACTTAAATTTATTTAGTTTTACTAAAAATTTCATTTAAAATTTTTATCTTTGGGAATTATTAGAAATTAACAGGCGTATCTCTTAAGTTCTTTTAATTAAATCCTTTATTTAAAAAAAATTATTAAATTAGAAAAGTTTAGACAACGTATTAAATTTGTATTTGATTAAATCCGAAATGGTAAAAGAAAAAGATTAACAAAAACATGAATTCGCGATTAGCGTGTTAAAAATATATTAATGTTATTTGTCTACACTTTACAACTACTGTTTAAAGAAAAGTAACCAAAACCAAGATATTATTATAGGCAGACCTTAAAAAACGTTAATTCTTGATTAGGTTTTTTTCCAAATTTTATATCTTTATCTTAACTACTTGTAAAAAAACGACTATTCTTCCAAACAAATACAATTTGTACGAAAGCTGTTTTCGAATATCGGGAACGCGAAATAGAGCAATTATATTGTTTCCCGCTCTACCTTTACTTACAAACGCATAATTCATTTATTAGCTTTTGTTGTTTTTAATATTTAACCAAATTAAAAATACAAAATATTCAAATATTTTTATGAAAATATTTTTCTTTACATTAAAAAGATAAAAGACAATAATTTCTAAGACTTGGCAGCATTTCTATACATTCTTAATTTTTAAGTAGCTACAACTACTGAGCAAGTCTATATCTTCTTATATTTGTATGGAATTTTTATATAAAGTTCGAAAAAAAACAAACTTATTATATTATATTATTAAATTCTTGAAAAATGTTGTGTTTCCCAGTAAATGTAATAATATTTAAGCCTAATACAAGCCTTAGAATCTGTGAACATTTTCCTATGGAAAAATGACTTAAAGAACTTTCTGAGACTATGATGGCTATTCAATAGGAAAAACTCCTTGGAGTTGTTTTTCTTTAGAAAAAGTCTTTCAAGTGCTCGTCATCTGATGACTTTTTCTATAGGTAAGCTTCCTCAGAAAGGGACGTTTTAGACAAACGCTGTGCCAAATCTTTGAATACCCTCCACCAATATTCTAAAAAGATGTTTTCTACTGTTTTTGATACAAATAATATAAAAAAACTTTTGAAGTAATATTATGTAGGTGAAAAAAATTTTTGAGGTGAAAAAATTTTACTGGTGAAAAATGTTTGAGGTGAATACAAAATATTTACTGCTAAGCGACTGGTGAAAAAAATATGAGAAAATATGTTATGTACCAGACGCTACTATGAAATTGTTTTAAATTTGTATGCGCAATTTAGAGGCACCTTTACATTTTCACTAGTTTTTTTAACCATGGACTGCACAAAAAACACATTTTAAAGCATAGTTTTTGGCAAATACTCAATTTTGATGCAGCTAATGGGGACTAGCTCGTTAGCTGAATATGCCTAATGAAGAGAATGCACTTACTGATGCGCCACGTATTGATAAATAGTTGCAACGAATGTTCTTTCTTTAAAAAATTGAAGTGTGTTTGTCTAATGGAGAGAATACAGCAAAAAAATTAATTTGTTAAAGAAAGAACATGAGTTGTAACTATTTGTCAATAGATGGCCCATCAGAAGGTGCATTCTCCATTAGGCTGCTGCAGGGCTAGTCTCCATTAGCCATATTGTGCTACAATATGCAGTAGAGTATTATTAATTTTTTTATTTTCTTCGTAACATAAATGAATATTTGCCAAAAACTATGAAAAATATATGTTTTATGTGCATATTATACCTTAATTTTTTAAATCAATATTCATTTAGATGTTTAAGAGCACAATATTGCACTTTATTCATGTGTATTTTTTTATAAAAGAAAAAATTAACATAAATATACATAAATATACATTTGCCAATCCCTCAATTCTCAATTCCTTTATGAAAATTTATTTTTTGACATAAAAATGTGAAACAAATGCTTTTATTACGTCAAACATTTGAAAAATTTACTTTAAAATTATGTTATAAGTCTACTAGCAACATCTGAATGGATTATAATTTAAAGTATGTAATTAATTTAATATTTTTTGTAAATAAATTAATTGAAAGCCTAATCCAAGGCTATATCGCCATGGTCAGGATATAGTTTTAGTGTGATTCTGCGCCACCTATTCAAAAGTAGCGGTACTAAGGGAATTATGCATTTTACTATTTCTTTATATATAAATTTCTTTGGACCTAGCCATGGGGCATGTTTTAGTTAATTCAGCGCCACCTTTTCAAAAAAACCGACACTAAAGCAATTATGTATTTTGGACTTTCTTTAAATATAAATGTCTTTGGTTACAAAAACAAAAAATATATTTTGTGGAATGAAACTAAAAACCAACATAGCTTAACAGAAAAACCCAATCTGGTTTACTATATCTCCTATAGCAGCCAAAGAATTGGAGATATTTGAACGGAAATACCTAAGAAAATGCATCGGAAAAAATTATGAAAATTTCACAAAATTATGTTCCACGATGTCGTTGCAAGCCCGATTTGTTGAGAAGCTTGCGCTACACGATAATATGCTTGTCAGCCAAATATACGAAAGCGACAAAAACACCATTTTGGCTGGAACTACATATCTTTCTCCTGTCGGTATAATCAATGGACGTATTGACGACGATCCAGCTCCCCTGGACCTTGCCTCATTCTATATGAGCCCAGCCTACGGCAATCCATGATGAAAAAGTTGAGTTTACTGAAAAAAGGAATGTAACAGTTAGATGATCAGTGAAATAGTGCGTTCACAAATTCATTCAAAGTTGTCAAGTTCCTATGGAAAAATTTTGATTAAAGCCTACGAGGATTCTTCGAGATATTCTTAGCCTAACAATACTACATGGAATGAAAATTTCGAGGCCTAACAATGAAAAACCAGTTTTTTGGATTAGAATCAATTTTATACTTCAACGTAATATCGTATGACCTGGTGAATACGGGGGTGGGGTAGCAATTCGTAAGATAAAGGCTTCAATTTTTCTAAAACGAAAGCAGATAAATGCGCCGGTGCATTGTCATGATGGCACAAGATTTTTTCCTTATTTAAGTCGGGTCGGTTTTCTTAATTTCTTCATCCAATCTGTCCAATAACTCAACATAATACTTGACAGTTAATGTTAAATTAGGAATGCCACCTTCTAACTATTGAATATGATGTCAAAGATTTACCATAATGTTTATCATTTCATTCTTTGGCTTGAACAGTATTCTTTTCCACCAACTGAATTAGCAAAAAATATAATAGGCCAAGTATTTTTCACTCCATGTACAAAAAACAAGAGTTAGATTTCGTTTTTTTTTTTTGCAATATAATCTTTGAAAACTTCAAAACACTTAGTTCAATGCTTTTCTAGCAATTCTATAACTTGTTTACTAAATTTTCCTGAAACTCTGCAAAAACAGCCGTTCACAGCGGCAACTGCAAAATCGTTTGAGGTATAAGCTTGCCAGCAAGGAATTTTTTTAGATTTTGAAACAGGTAGAAGTTACAGGGTGCTAAATCAGGAGAATAAGGGTGATAGTCTAGAATTCTAAATTTAGTTTTTTTATTTTTGTCATTACAGTGAGCTGGTGCGTTGTCTGTGTTATAAATCAGGAAATTTTTCTCAAATTTACACATTCAATTAATCCTAAAGGTTGCAATAATATGCTGAATTAATTGTTTTATCTTTTTGAAGATAGTCTTTCAATAAAATACCTTTGCAATCCCAGAAAACCGTTGCCGTACCCTTACCAGCCAATTACATTGTTTGTTCCTTTTTTGATCCACTTTCACCAGCTTCGGTTCATTTGTTGGATCCATGTTTCATCAACAGTTTATTTCGCTAAAATCGATCTTAACAAGCCTGAATAATATTCATTCGAATGCGTCCTTGATCAACTTTTAGCAAATGTGGCACCCATCTTGCAGAAAGCTTTACATCTGTAATTCTTAATGCAAAATAAAGAGGACTCGATAACTTGAATTGCATTACTTATAACACTCATATACCACATGATGCACTTTAGCAATGATGCACTTTAGCAATGATTTCTGCTGTTTTTGTAATATAATAATATAATATAATTTGTAAAATCTCTTCAAAATTGTTATATTTTTATACAGTTTTTCGAAAAATAATTTTGTGGATATTTGATACTGGCCATAATTCCAATTTTGTATATTCTAAAGAAAAGCCCCAGTAAAGCTTTTCTGAATATTTGCTCTGCAGTCGGGATTAAGGGTTTTCCACATTGAGGTATATTTGAAGCTGTTGCCATTGACAAGACAAATCTCTCAAGTGAGCGGTTCGATAGGGCTAAAATTTTAATATCTGATAGAGGAGATAAAACTAACTGTCCATGATCTCCAAACTTGAAATAGTGACATTGACCGTCAGTGTTACGACCCGTTCAAGCTATGTTACTCATTAGGTATTTTAATTGTAAATTATATATGATATCACAAATCAACATACTTTCTTTTCAAATTACAGATTAATTACACTGTCCAACAAATTAAGACTTTTTGAATGGAACAGAATAGCGACCCCATAATTCTGAAAGGGTATGTTAAGTAGATCATTTTTGTAGAACAAACTTATGGTCCAGCACGTCTGAGTTTTTTTTTACAGTGGGTCAAAGTTTTCATTTGTTTGGTCGAAGGGAGCATTATACTATATGAAAAAAATGCTGTAAGTTAATGTCTGAAAGAATTCTTATAGTCAGAGTTGTATTGTGGAATTGTATGAGGATTATTTTTGTGGAAGATCTTAACCCTCTAACTGATCTCTTTATGGGTCAATTTGACCCTTTTTTCGAGAAAATCAAAAAATATCCTTTAAAAAAGGACTTTAAGGATTAAAATATTCTACGAAAATGTTTGCCAGAAATATTCAGTGGGGGTCACCAAAGACACCAATGTTGTAAATAAAGCTCTTTACGCTTAATTAGTAAAATTATACACCTACATATACAAAACAGGTAAAAACGGCGTCAAGTTCGGACGGGCCAAACACTGAGTTCTCGCGTCTAGTCAGCTGTGACTTACAAATCGGGTGTGATATATATTAAAATTAATAATAAAAAATAAAAGAAAAAATTCAAAGAAGGTAAAATACGGTTTTAAGAAATAATTTATTTCATTTAATGTAAATTCCCTTTCTAAGAATGCCAACGAGCATTATAAGAAAATTATTACAAGATGAAGAATTTTATGGTCATCTGTCGGATATGCAAAAGACAGCATTTGACTTTTTGCAGCTGGTTATATCAGAATTCCTTGGAAACTCAAAAGCACAAAACTATACAGAAAATATTGAAAGCATGCTAATCGGTTTTAACAATATTGGCGTTAAGATGTCACTAAAGTTGCATTTTCTGCACTCTCATCTCAATTTTTTTAAAGAAAACCTTGGAGCGGTTTCAGATGAACACGGTGAAAGGTTTCATCAGGATATAAAGGTATTGGAAGAAAGATTCAAAGGGAAATCCCAAAGTGTAATGCTTGCTGAATACGTATGGGGCTTGTACAGAAACATTGACCCATCGGAACATTCACGTCAAGCTAAATACAGGAAAGCATATTAAGTTTAATCTTTAATCCATTGACATACTACTGCTATTTCCCAATTCCCTTTTACTCGAAAATTTGAAGCAAAAAAATAAATATGTACATACTATAATAAACCACTATTAAACAAAATTATAATTTTTTTATAGAAGTTGGCGTGTAATTTTGCCAATTAATCGTAAAGAGCTATATTTACACCAATGGTGTCTTTGGTGACCCCCACTGAAATTTTCCGGCATTTTCGTAGAATATTTTAATCCTTAAATGTCCTTTTTTAAAGGATATTTTTTGATTTTCTCGAAAAAAGGGTCAAATTGACCCATAAAGACACCAGTTAGAGGGTTAAGATCTTCCACAAAAATAATCCTCATACAATTCCACAATACAACTCTGACTATAAGAATTCTCTCAGACATTAACTTACAGCATTTTTTTCATATAGTATAATGCACCCTTCGACCGAAAAATGAAAATTTTGACCCACTGTAAAAAAAATACTCAGACGTGCTGGACCATAAGTTTGTTCTACAAACATTATCTACTCAACATACCCTTTCAGAATTATAGGCTCGCTATTCTGTTCCAAAAATGCTGTTGGACAGTGTTATTTATATATATTTTTATTATGCGAATAAATTTACACGCAATTGAATTAATAGTTTTAAAGCTCATCTTAAAAGTCTTGTTATTAGCTTATTATATTTTTTATTTTTCCTAAAATATGTGCAATATGCTAAAAAGGCATGTTAAACTTTTCTTTTGTTTTATTTTTACTCAAACGGATTAATCAGATTAATTTCTAATGATTGTGAATAAAACTGTTAAGGGATTAACTAGTAGTACTGTGAAATTCAAAAGGTGGGTTTCTTGTATTTTAAATTATTTTTTTTTTAGAGTTTTTAATTTTAGGGCTTTCAAATGGTTTCCTGTGTCTGAAAAACTTCTAAATAACTATCAAAAACATGAATGCTAAATCTATACTGCATTATGGGTGGTTATATGAAAAACTAAATAATTAAGAAAACGAAAACTCTAACAAATTTGATGAAACAGACAGAACAGACGAACAAGATAGTGTGAGGAAGGTAATGAATGACATGGAATGGTTATGTTACTGCTAAACTTTATTGCTTTATGGAAATTAATTTTATGGTAAAATTTCTATTGAAATAATTAAACCAAAAATTAGCAAAATAACAGCAGTGTGAAAAAAATCATATAATTATTATATACAGTCAAAGTCCGGTGTACCAAATGTTAAATTGTCAAATATTTTCGGTATTCTGAAAGATTCGTAGCATTGCACCATATTTTTGCACTAATTTACTTCACATCAAACATTTATAAAAATTCTATATTTTTCTATTTATTATTATCTTTTCCATAAATTAAAAATGTTTATAAAAACACCGCCCTAAAATGTTTGCTGATATATTTTCAACAGGAGCCGAGGAAAATCATATTAGTATTTTGAATTGTAAAGGATGTGTACCATATTCTGTACCGAAAATTTTTGGTACAGTGCCGAAAATTGTTGTTAGAAATTGCTGTGCCTAAAATCAGGTTAAAGAAATTTAAGTTTGGTTATATGACATGTGTCATGCCCCAACATAATATCCGGCCCACTTTGGACGCAGTGGCTAAGAAAAATGCTATAAGAAATCTTGTGAAATTTTACTCCAAATCGTTTAAGAGGAGTTTAGAAAAGTCCAAGAATTGTGGATAAAGTGGGTTTGTTTAATCACGCTCTAGTGGGGACCCCCTGCAAAAAATGTCCATAACCTAATCTTCGGTGAAAAGGAAAAAGTGCTTAAGTTTTTTTGCCTCTAGCTCCTTAAATTAAATAATTCCTTAATTGGAATGTAGAACAATTTATTCCTGAATTAGCAATGATGACTTTTACTAATACTAGGATCACCATTAATTTTTAAAAATTAGATTTAAACTTGGAAAGTGCTCTCCTGCAAATTGACAAAATCAGACTTAAGCGGTTTTTCCTTTTCGCCACAGAAATAATAAGTGGTTATATACCTTAAATGAAATTCGTTTGATACCAAAAAATATCTGGTTGGTATTTGAGTTATGAGTGCTATAGGGGACAATAAATCATGCCTCCGAATTTGAAAAAATAAAAAAAATCGGAACAAATTTCATTAATTCACAAGTGTGGGCACACATGGACACATATGAATGCATGTATGAGGATGTATGCCCATGCAGGCACACACAAATAAAATGTTTGTCAGTTTTCAACTGAAATTCGGTTACTCTAAGGGAATATTGGGTAAAGTGAGCCACTACCTGATTTATTGGCTATAAAAAGAGAATTAAATAAAATATTAAAAATTAAAAGAAAGCAGTTTATTAGTCAATTTTTTGGGCATCTTTTGGATACGAGGGCGGATCAATAAGTCCTTGACTTTTCGAGCTTCCCTCGTAGTTATATGAAATGCAACACTGCTCCCATCAAGTTCCACCTGTTAATAGACTACTGTCAAATTTTGAGCAAGTTCCGTCATTAACTTTGGGCTTAACAGCAGCATTTTTCGAGGTCCATAAAATAGGCATTTGTTTGATCAATAATTTCATCGTTAGAGCTTAATCTCTTTGCACCGAGCCGTTTCTTTAGATTTGGAAATAGGAAATAGTCACTCGGGGCTAAATCCGGAGAATAAGACGAATGAGTGGACAATTCGTAGTCTACTTTATGGATTTTGCCATGGAAACTAAGCTGTGACACGATTCCGCTGGTGGTCGATTGTGAACAAACGCGGCAGCCATCTTGCGGAAAGCTTTCTCATACCCAAGTGATCGTTCAAAATTAAAACCACTGAGCCATGTGAGATGCCTATGTTTTCCACAATCTATCGCACATTCAATCTCCGTTCGTCCAACACCATATCGTGAATTTTTTCAATTGTTTTGGGTGCAGAGACCCCAACTGGGCGACCAGAACGTTCGGCATCTTCCGTGTTTGTAAGGCCACAACGAAAGTGAGTAAACCACTTTTTTACCAATTAAATCGATGGTGCAGAGTTCCCATAGTATTTATCAAGCTTTTCCTTGTTTTGATTGACGGTCTTTTTCGCATCATCATTGATCAACCAATATTGGAATATGGTGAATTTCAAAAAGTAGGACCATACACAGAAATGTCTAATGCCTGCATTATGTGGTTGCAACGAGGAGCAAAAGTAAACATGATAATACCATGCCCATAAGCCATATACAAAGCTTCAATAGAAAGGCGTGAGGTTTGGTCTAAAAGTTAGAGTGTTATTTGCTTTTGTGTATTTTGTGAAGTGCTTCATGAAAGACACAAACTGTTCATCATGCATACAACCCGAACTATTGCAGACTCCAATTCATCCTGTAGATGCATGGTCCATATAATAGGTTCGCATTATTTTACAAGGGGGGAATTAAAAAACCAGTGCATTCACTGCTAAAGCCATTGTTACCAAAGTTCCATGTTCTTGAAACCTCACTGCACCAACTTTGTTAAGTCCACGTATGGGCTATACCCAACTGGAAGGAACAGCCGTATGCATTGATATTTAGTTGGTTTTTATAACTGCCTTGTAAAGAAAAATTGTTGTTGTTTTGCATATTAATTTGATTTATAAATGTGTTATAAATATCAATAAAATGTCTATGCATACACCTTTAAAACCTTGAAACCCATCAAAATGACATTAGTGGCTCAACTTACCAAACATATGAGGTACCAAATAACCCGACTTCATGAAAATCAACTTTTTGCAAATTTTTTCTTATTAACTAGTTTTTGTGGACTATTTTATTCTTAATTATAATCTAAAATAAAATACTACTCAATTACTTAAATCCGAGTTGGAAATATGCCACAAATTTTTTTCTTTTTTTGTTCCAAATTTACACTTTATGTTGCGTTTTTTTGCAACCAACAATTTTTTAATAGGAAAAAAGGTGTACATTTACGTTGAATCATTTTAAAAAATAGAGATAGAGGACATTTAAATTGATGTCAATTTTGACATCGAGTGGATCACATTACCAGATTGCTCACTTTCTCGAACTTTCCCTTACTAAAATCGGTTGGTACAACTAAATATTGATTTCGATAACAAAATTTTGTTAACATATATTTATTCATCAATCACATTTGCATATGGTTGTGCTAACCGAATTTATTGGTTGTCGCAACCAAAAAACACTTTTCAATTCGGTTGGCACTTTATTCTTCTGTGTGCATGCTTATGAGTACATAAAGGAACATATATTAAACCTGAATGTGTAGACTTTTAGCTGGGAAGATCTGAATTTTTAGTGTTATAAATAACTGATTTTTTCCTGGCTAAAGGGGTTTGGGCACGCCGTCAAAGGGTAGTTTTCAACCTTTTTGCCCCGCTTCGTAGGAATTTCCCAGAAAAATCTCGCCTTAGAAGTTATCTACTTCGGAGGCATAACCTATATACCAAATTTCAGCTTCCCAGATCCAGTAGTTTGGGTTATATACATATAGTACATAATCAGTTAGCACCACAGCACGTATACTTATTATATTACGTATACGTTTAGGTGTCTCTAATCCCAGCAAAAATGAAGCTGCCAAAGAAGCAATAAAAGCATCACTACTATGGCAAAGGCATCACTTCTTTTCTAATGGTTTCATCGATGAATTTAACATTAGCGTGTCATAGGATGGAAGTATTTAAATAGAGCTACTAGCATTACTCATACTTTACTCTAAGGAAGCAATGATAACACAACGATTAGGTATTCTGATGCATGTTTATATAGTTTGTAATATTTAAGCTTTAATGAAAATTTAATTCATAAGAATGCAGAAAAATAAGTTTAAATAAGTAAAATTTATGCATTGATATACAAATACTCTTTATTAAAACAAATACACAATTCTGCATTAGTGGAAAAGCATTTTTGAAACATTTTTCAAAAATTTTAATGAATTTTTAGACAAATTTTGAAATATTTTTGGATAATTTAAAAACTGGTTGTAAAATTTTGAAACATTTTTCGACAATTTCAAAATATTTTTGAACAATTTTAAATAATTTTTGCACAATTTTAAAACATTTCTGGACAGTTTAAAATAATTTTTACACAATTTTAAAATTATTTTGGTAAATTCTGAATTAAAACTGGAAATGATGTAGTGTTATATAAAATACATAATGCAAAACTGCACAGATTGCGTTGCCATAAATATTTAAGGCTGAAAAAATGCAAATGACAGGCCAGCTAGTTTCAAATAAATGTAAAAATAAAACTGTTTTTCTTGATTTTTCAAAACTTTTATAAAAATTGCTAAACTCCATAAATTCTAACCCTCATGAAACTTTAAACTCAAATATAAAAAATTATTTAATAAAAATATTAAAAAAGTTCATCATAACTATTTTCTCAATTTGAATAAATGCTTTAGATTCAAAAAATATACGATATACTATAACTTATGCTTTAGAAGTAATAAAGAGTGATATTTTAAGATATGCATCGGGTTTATATCCAGATCACTGCATTTGAAATATGAACACATGAATTCTTTTGGAAGTGCCTTAGAATAACACCAAAAAATCATAAAAGAATGTCAACTGAAGTTTAGGAAGCAATGAAAGAAGTTATAGACACAGAATTACTACCATTTTTTTTTTTTTTTTTTGCTGGGATGTTATAGAACAAAAATACTAAGTTGCACTGAATATTTTCCATGTACACTATTTAAAAGCAAATAATATGTTGAAATTTTCTGAATAAATAGCAAAATATCTGTAGTTTTTCATAAATACAAAAATAGGGTGAGTTTTAGATAAATTTGGTTATCTATTGCACAAAAAAATTCAAAGCTAGTTCTGATTTTTTTTTTTTTTTTTTCAAAATCTCCATTTAAATTTTATTGGCATAGTCAAATTTCCATACTTTTTCCAAATTCCATTAAATTATAATAATACGATTTAGTATAAAATCAATAAATAAATAAATAAAAAGAGCTTATGCAATGATGGGATTCATCAGAAGAAACTCTGTTGACTTTGAAGACCCGGAAACTTTTAAATCATTAAATATTTATTTTAAAAGAAACTATTTGGAACATAGGTCGCTGATTTTGAATCCCTCTTTTGTTGGTGATTCTAAAAAAATGTATGGGATTCAAGAGCTTTTTACAAAATGGGCTTTGAAGAGATTATGTTGGCCTGATGGCTTACCGGTATCATACATTTTTTATTGCCAATCGAATGGTTCAGCTGCAGCAACCGAATTTTTCTATTCCTGTTGTGGCTACGGAATCTTCATTGAAGCAACCGAAATACTGTTGTCACAATCAAACAACTCAAGAATCCATTGATATTCTATTGTCACCACCAAAAATATCGGTTACCACAACCGAACCGAATTTAATGAAAATTCGTTATCAAAAATGTATTTGATTAAAAATGAATAACTGAAGACAAAAAAAATATGGCGAAATTAAACCGAACAAATTCGATACTTTTAAAAAATTCTACTTAAAAACTGTAGAAAAACACGAACTAAAAAGTTTAAATATAATTAAAATGTCATATGTATGTTTATAAAGGTATTTGAAAATAAATATATATTTTTTGAAAAATTGTCACCGAACGGAATGGAAGAACTTTGTGCATATGCATAATAAATAAAAAAAAAATATGATGAAATTTCTTAATCTTATAGTAGGTACTACTTAAAATGTGTTGCATTCCATATTTTTATATAATTTTTGAAGCTAAACGTTCCAAAGAACAATTTTATACTAATAAGAAAATCTTAAAAATATGTATTAAATTATTTATTTTTTAAATTGTATCAGGCTCGAGATCATAACTAAATGTTACTAACGAATTTGTACGGGTAATCATTCACTAACTAGGAAAAAAGGAATTTCGCATAGTAATTTTCCTTAGAGTGTGTGATATATAAGCCTGTTTAAAATCAAGAGTTGGTTGTGGATTGGGTGGTTCATAAGTAGGCGCTGATCCTTATAAATTTTTCCATCTATTAAAAAATTTGTGTTCACTATTCGTTAGTAACATTTAATTATGATCTCGAGCATGATAAAATTAAAAAAATATATAACTAAAAATAGAGAGATCAATGATACATACAAAATTTACAATTAACACTTAAGTTGACTGAACACCATGCTTTTAATCGAATTTGCAAAATTTTAAAACATAAAGTTAAAATATATCCCGCTTAATTCATTCCATCCAAAGAATCAGAACCTTTGCATCAGAATTTTCAGCATATTTAATTTGAAATGCATACTTATATGGAGTTTTCACTTCGCTAAGCAAATGAGTGCCTACATCTATTTTGTATTGCAGGTATTTTGTTGCTGTTTTTTTGTTCGTTGTTCGATTTTTTACTTCTTTTGTCGATTATTTAAACAATAATTTAAAATAAAAAACAAAATGGGTTAAATATAATAAAAAAATTAGTAGCCTTCGTTTTAATTGTGTTTTCGATAATTTAATATGTATTTTAGATTGTTTTTAACGAAATAATATTGTGAGCGCATAATTCGTCACAATGTACAGTATTGATAATTTGGAAGCAAAAAAAAAATATTGATAAAAAAAATTTCTTATAAAACAAATTAATATTTAAAAAAAAAAGTATATTGAATATTCTAATAGGGGTATGACATACATAGTTTGTACTTTTTGTGGCGCCAATAATACAACATTCAAAGTTTTATATTTCAAATATTAAGGTTTTGTTTTAAGGAGATTATATTTTAATGTAACATCCTTTTATGCACGAATAAACAACTCGATCAAACTGTACGAACTTGAAAATAAATCACGTTTCATCATAAGTATGATTTCCAGAATTGTAATTCAATATTTTTTTTTTCATTTTTTTTTGTCCTTCTTAAGAAGGACCAGCAAGTAAAATACTTGTTATTTTAACATTGTTGGCAACTACATTATTCGATTCAGTGATCGCATTATTAAATTAAAAACCCAGACTATAAAGAAAAGGTCGATTAACTGCATAAGCACCAATATATAAATACTAATAATTTTTTAAAAATATCATTGATGGTCTACAATAAAAGTATAAAATCTAAGTAAAAGATTGTGCAAAATATCCAACTAATTAAATTGCTTGAATTAAGGTAACCCTGATTATAATAATATTGATTAAAGGTATGTGTGTAATATACATTAGTGTGGGCCGAAAGAAAAATGTCCGCTTCTAAAGAGAAGCACAGTGTGAAGGAGTTGTGCTTGCCATTATTTTCCCATAAGCATGTCTATCAAGATAAGTAGTTGTAATAGTTCTTTATTTTCAGAGATACATAAAAATCAAAATGTACAATAATTGTACTTAGCCCTGTTCACGTTATCACTCTGGTGATTCTACATGTCAGAAACATGTATGTATAAAATGTATTATAGTGTAAACAAAATTCGATACAAACTTGCCAAATTTATGCGTACAGTTTAAAAAGTGTTCACACTTTTATGACAAACTTTATTTTTGGAAATATATTCAGAAAATTTACAGCGTTGAAATAACATTGCCACCCTAATACATTTACGTATGTATATAATATATATAATATACATCGTATATACCTTAAAGAGGTGCATTTTTTTTTTGACTCTATTACATTTTGTTTTTTGGAGGTTTAGTTTTTTATTGTGTTTTATGAACGCTCACATAATATATTTAAAGAGAGATTTCTTACGTCATCTAGGTATTCAAAGGCAGAACTCTCCAACCATTTTGGCTTGCGTACTCCTAAAAATTTAGCCTACCAAACCGTGCGCTGCAAAAGTAAAAACAACATGTGTTGGTAAAATTATCAGTGTTGGCACCACTGAAACATGGTTTTACATGCAAATAATGGCAGTCAAAATCTATAAGTTTTAAAGACATTGCAAATATGAGGGTGTCTCTAATGGAAATATTCTTCAGAATAGAAGATTTTTTAAAATGAGACTCTTACTGAGATCCGATAATTTTCTGGGAAAATATTTTCTTAAAATCCACAAATTGAGTAAAAAATTAAAAATAAATAATTGAAGAAATTATGATCATATGCACAGAAAATAAAGTGACAACCCAATAGAACAAATTTGGTTGGCAAATAATAAGGTTTTGGTATTGTATTTTATAATTACTTAAAATGTGAAAATACAATATAATTGTAAATATAAATGAAGAAAAAATATAAATTTTTTATTTTTGTTAACCGATTTTCATACATTTTTAATTAACTATATATTTTTAATTTTATCAGGCTCTCTTAATTTAATGTTACTATAGAATAGTAAACATTATTTTTTTTTTACTGAATTTAATTGAAAAAATTGTAAAGATCAGGTAAGGGATTCTGAATGTGTAAAGCTGTGAAGTGATAAAAATTTTCACTACTTCGCATAGAGTTCAATTCTTGATTTAACTTTTGCGAAAACTATCTGTCAAAATTTTATCATATGAGTTTTTTTTTTTTCATTACCAAATAAAAGTTCATAAAAAATGTGAGTGTTGCACTATTTTACAAACATTGTTCGCGACTTCATTTTAAACTGATTGATTTTTAACATTTTATATATTTTCTAATATAGTTTTTTTTTAATTTTGTTACAAAATTTTCAATTTTCAAAGGATTAGAGAATTTATAAAAACAATAATTACAATTTTAATATAAAAACAAAAAAAAAAACGCTAAAATCACATTCCAAAAATCCATGTTTGCAACACTACCCAAAAAAATGAAAACATAAAAACAAACAGAATTGCCTCTTGTTTCTATTTCAGAAACATAAACGCATATAAAGATATTTATTTATATTATTTAAATAATCCATATTGTAATTGTAAAATAATATTTTTTAATGAAAAAAAAATTATTAATAGAAGTTGTTTTATAAAACTTTGCTTTAAAACTCACGAAATGAGTGGAATGAAATAAAATTGACATATATTCATCATAACAACTCTTTTTTTCATAACTAGAATGGGAATCGCTCAAAATGATAACATGATGTGAAAAATAACTGCAAAGTAAAAATGATAAATTATTTATCACTTCACAAATCAACTTTATTCGGAATTGCCCCCCAGCGCTAGATAATATAATATACAAAATTTACATACAAAAACCTAAGCCACGATGTAATCTAATATAATAAACAACACTCAAATATGTTGTGAAAGAAAAAATATTAGTATGCCAGATTCCCAATTCGTTCCCAGAAATGGAAACATTAACATTTGGAATGGCAAGCCTGTCAATTTGTGCTTCGAAAATCTAAGATGGTTGCCAAAAGGTATTTTTATAAATAGATGGAAAAAGCTCATTTGCACGGGTAATCATTCACTAACTGAAAAATGGAATTTCGCATAGTCATTTTCCTTAGAGTGTGTGATACATAAGCCTGTTTAAAACCATGATTTATTTGTAGGTTGGATGTAGAAGGCTGAAGATGGCCTGGTTGCTCAGGTCGAAAGTGTGCACTCGCTCTAGCGCTGATCCTTATAATTTTTTCCATATAATACAAAAAAAAATATATGTGTTTACTCTTCGTTAGTAACATTAAATTATTTTATCGAGCCTGATAAAATTAAAAATATATAATTAAAAAAATATATCAAATAATATACAAAATTTACATATTTTTAATTAACGTTATTATTTGTTCATGCTTTTATTTTACTTTTATTTTACATGGATTATATTTCCCATTAGAGGTATATACTTATTTAAGCCCTTATTTGTTACTACTGAATTCAAATTTACGAGTAACTACTTATTTCAGTATTTTCTTGGTAATAACTTATTTGTGTCCACATAGAGAAAACAGATTCGTGCTGACAACCGAATTGGAAGCCAATCGAATGGTTCGGTTGTGGTGAACGAATTTTTCGGTTGTCATAACTAAAAACCAATTGAGACATGAGTAATTTGACTGTGACAACAGTATTTCAGTTGCCTTAATAACAATTCGGTAATCACAACCACAAAACTTGCTGGTTGCAACTAAACCAATCGATTGGCAACCAATTCGGTTGTCAGCACGATTCTGTTTTCTGGGTATATTCTCGTAAGCTTTAGGTAACCACTTACCTGCAATGGTACCGCCATGTTAAAATAATGTGATATTTGGCCAAAGTGTAAGTATTTAGGGTTTCTTATTCCTTTTCCCATTATCTGGTAATATCAAGTTTTGCATATTCCCCCTGTTAGCATGGAGACCCCTGTTCCTAAATAAAGCACAACAAAATCTTCTATTATAAGAAACAGCTTATAGAACCAACTTGTTCTTTTACTCTTTTTACGAAAAATTAACAAAGAAAACACAAGAAATTTAGGAAAATTTTCTTTATTTCTCAACATAATCTCCTTTTAGCTCGATACATTTCCCGACTGGTATTCAATGGCTTCGATATCCTGCTTATAGTAAGAATTGTCCAGCTTCTTAAAATAGCCTTTAACTGTAAATATTTTAGCAACGAACCATTTTATTTAAGTTTAAAATTAGAAAATACTACAATGGAGTTAATCTGGCAAATAAGGTGTGTAATGAAGCAATTCGAACTTTAATTGTTTTTGTCCAATATTTTGTTCCATGTGTTCAAATTTTCCATATTTACAAATTTAATGCGATCGTTTATTTTGGATGCCTCCAAATACTAAACATAAGGTTGCAATTTTCATGAAAGTAATTTTTTCACAGCATACGTCGGGTCGGCTAATTTTGGGACCGCCCACCAAACTTATTTCTTATTTTTTCGAAAGGGTTAATGGTTTTCTTTAGAAAGGAGATAGAGAAATGATAAAAGGTGGTAATATGATGATAATTTTTAGAACAGTTGTTGTCCGCCATTTGATGAAGAGTTGACGAAATTGTTGAAGCTTTTTAGCTCATAGCTCTGTTATGTTATTTTATTTCGGTGGAGTTAAGTGCTATAGGAACAGCGAAGGAGGACATTGCGATATTTATGAGAAATTTAAATTCATACATATTATTTTTCTAAATTTATGTTGTCGTCACTGGGGATCGAACCCGCAACCTTTTGTGTAACAGTCCAACGCACCAACCAATAATCAGACTATTTACTAGCATAATTACTTTTGTTTGCGATGTCCCAAAAGTAATGAGTAGTCATTATCTTCTCACTTACAAAAAACAGAAAGTAATGGGTGGTCATTACCCATTACAGCCAAAAAATAATTAATTCGAATTACTTTTTGGACATCACAAGCAAACGTTAATAGTTGATACCATGTTTTTTCTGGGATTGTGCTTGTAAAAATATTCTAAATCTGGTTCTACTTATTGTTATATACAACAAACCATAACTTTTAAATAAGAACCAACTTACAGCCAATTAAAATTAAACAACAACCATTTTATTTTTGACTTCACTTATAAGGCTTCATTTGAGTTTATAAACAGTCTTAATAAAACAATTGTGTACTACACTTCAAATACCACGTCAATAATATCTACATATCTCTATATACAGGGTGATTCAGTCACTACCCACCGAATTTCACCAGCGTATTCCTTGACTATTTTTATGAAAATATGTCCATTACGACCATCCCCGAAAATGCAAGTGTGCGAAATGGCAGCGGTTTGAAAATTTTCGGTTTGCTTGTCGGTGGGTAGTATGGTAAAACTGCTAACTTCTGAACCAGTGGTCGGATTTTTTGTTTTTGGGCTTGTTGAAAAGATCTTTGGGAGACCAGAGAATCAATAAAGAAAAAAATTGGAAAAAAGTCATAAGAACGTGCACATAACCTCAATTTGCTCAGGCAGATGGAGTATAGACTAACTCACTTATAAAGTATATTTCGAATTTTTGGCAAGTGACGTGGTGAATATCAGGGTTCACGTCCTGCTCAAACCGCTGGAGCTATGGGGCTTAAATTTGGTATGATGGCAATAAAGGAAGGGCGGGCTGCACAAACCCCTTTCGACTTGAAACCTGAAATTTAAAATATACGTTTTTTGTTTTTTTTTGGGAAGGGCTAACTTACACATAGTACCGGATTTTTGGAATTTCCGTGGGGGAGAAGCAAAAACATCAAAAGTCTCCCCTTGCAAAAGTCCCCCCCATTTTGGTTAGAAAACAGAAATATAACATATGTTTTTTTGAGTTTTTGGCAGGACCGCGGTACAAACGAAGGTTTAAATTCGGAAAAGCTTATTAGTTATCGAATTTTGAAAACCGATTTGGCTAGAGGCATTATAATTCCATGATAATGGCTTGACATGATAACAGAAAGGAGAAAGAGTCGAAATGAAATACAACATAAGGAGAACAAAATGGAAAGGAATGGGGAAAAAGTGGATCTGGGCATTTTGTTGATTTTTATTAGAAACTTATATATCAAATTAACATATAAAACAACAGCATATTTTATTTGGACTGTTATAAGAGTCAAAAAAATACCTATGCATATGGCTGTAATAATTTACGGGAACTATAAGCTTTCTTCAATATTTTTGGTAAAAAATACACGTTCGCCTTTAGGAATGATTGAAGAACTAGGACTTAAACTATGAATATTAATCAGTGGAGGGTGGAAAAAATTAGCAGAACATTTTTGGAAGGGATCTTTTAGGAAATCTTTTAAAACATTTTTTTTTTAATCTGCACATATTCCATAAGAAATCCTACGTAGAAATTAGTGTCCGACAGGGATGATTTTGTGTGTATACATGCTGATATATATATATATATATATATATATATATATTTTTTTTTTCAGGAAACAATTTTTTAGGGTTAAATAGAGAAACATTTGTGCAACAGCTTGTTAAATCACATGTTTTAAAATTAAGATTCTAATAGTAAATAGTTGATAATTGCAGACACGTACAGCGGAAATGTTAGTCAGCCTGTTAAAAGTAGACATGATTATCGGCACCTGTAATATTCTGGTATGTATTCTTTCATAGTTATTAAAACAGGTGATAAGATATAAAAAACCAACTACCGCAGTTGATACCCAGCTAAAATACCTACTTATGTGTAAGATTTTTTTTATTATAGCTACATACAGGAATGGAAAATTTAGTATTTTAATAATTTTCAATATCTTTTACATGATAAAGTATAAAATTTACCAAAAGTCTTTAAATTTTTACTCATAATAGGTATGTAGGACCATATGTTTACACTAAAACAATACATATGAAATATATACGAAAAACACTTTTATATTGCACAAAATATTTCCTTATTTCGCATCACTACACTAAAGTACATCATCACAAAATGAGCCATTTTATTAATGATATTAACTTTTTCTGTATTTGAAAATAAAATCATTGGTTCCCAATTTCCAAAATGAATTTGTATTTAGAAGATTATTTTACAATATATAAACTTTTGTGCAATATACGTATAGTATTATATATAAATATAAATATAACATATGCGGAATGAAATAAGAACTGATTTCCAACCATCATTT
Source organism: Eustalomyia histrio (assembly GCA_949748255.1). NCBI lineage: Eukaryota > Metazoa > Arthropoda > Insecta > Diptera > Anthomyiidae > Eustalomyia > Eustalomyia histrio. Next base: position 97,136,862 of record OX456524.1, on the reverse strand, counting down.
CAAATGCAAAAGAAATTACAATAGCAAAACAAAACATGAAAAAAGTAACGGTATTATTCCTGCTATTAATTGACTAGAGATCAGATTAATACATAAAAATTATGAGCAACCATGCCATTAAAATAAATAGAACGTCGCAAATTAATTTGTAAATTTTGTGAAAATAATCCACAAAAACCCAAAATGAAGTATTTCGTCTTTTTTCTGAAATGAAATTTAAAAAAATCTTTTATTTATAATACGTTAAAGGCTTTTGAAATTGGGAAATCGTTTGAAAGAAAAATGTCCTTAACAGTGCAGCAAAACTCGATCTAAATTAAAGGCAGAAATTGTAGGACATACTGCAAAATCATATCGTGCATTGAGGAAAAAATAAATGTCAACGAAAAAACCATCAAAAAAATATATATAAGATGTGCAAAAAACCGTTCCTGCAGTCTCAGAAAAGCAGACACTTTTTATTAAAAAACGACTACGTGCTTTGTCACAAAATTTTTTATCTGCAGACTCGCCATACATTTGCATCATAGACGACGAGAGTTAATTTACAGTGGAGGGCCATGAATGGACACCAAAATATTAGTTTGAGCTTCCTGATTTTAAACCACCTGATAGTCTAACTACTCGTAACACTATGAAAACAAAGTTCCCTAAAAAGATTTTATTGTGGATGGTTATAAGAGAGCCGGTGTTTATAAAATCCGGTTTAGCTGTAAACGCTGATGGGTCATTCCATGTCAAACCGCACAGCATTCGGATTTGTCATTTCCGATTTTAATGAAATTCGCCACAAATATTGTAAATGGGTAGTGTTTATCAAATCATTAACCTTTCGACCCCAACCCCTTTCGGTTTTCGAAAAAGTGTCCATACAAAGTCGCCCATAACTTCTAAACCATAATTAGAAGAGTGCTGAGAATAAATGATAAGGAGTTTTATCAAAATAACAAAATGAGAATTACAGATATCTTGATGAAAAATGAATTCCCAAAGAAAACTATTGACGACCTAATAAAATATGTTACCACAAATCTTAATGTAGCAGCTAAAGAGAGAGAACCACCAAAAATTTATAAATCTATTACGTATATACCTGGATTATCCTAAAGGCTAATGAATTCTGATATATATGACAAGAAAAAATACGAATTGTCGCTAAAAACTCATAATTCTCTGAATAAATTATTCAATAAAACCAAGCCAAAACTAGAAAATGGGGAAAAATCAAATTTTGTTTATGAGATTAGCTACAATGGTGACCGGTTCAACGTATGCAACAGAGTATCTGTTGGTACAACAAATACGAAGTTAAAAACTAGAATATCTTCTCATAAATCAGACCACAAATTACTTGATAAACCAGTAGAGCAAAAATCGGCCTTGGCAGCATATACCAAACATTAAGGAAGTAAGAGTTTTACAGGAAGAGAATAATTATTATATTACCGGAGTAATTAATGTGCCATCGCAGAGAGATTAAATTAAAAGAGTGACACAGATAAATGCGCACAGACTTACATGCATAGGTACAATTGACAAATACAGACGATCGAGGGAAAGGTTAGTTGTTAATAAGCTCACAAAAAAGCAAGAGCTTTTCGACTTACACTCAATGTAATTATTATTGTTGATAAATTGTTGTATTTATTATTAATTTATTTTTTGTCAACTAAACTATTACAATTATAAGTTTATGTATCCCTTGAAGATGATTTGCGATGCAAATCGAAGTATCGCAAAAATAAAATATTAAAACAAAATTATTTGGATTTTTATTTTTTAAAAATTTATGACCTAAAGCCAAACAACTTCATAACAACACCAAAGGTCAACAATATTGAATATAACATAAAATGAAATTTTTATAAAATATGGCATTCCCAGAGCAAAATCCGATTACTTTTGACAAATTAAAATAGTTTTAAAAAATACGTAGTAATAACGATGTACTTTTATTTGTTTACTTAAAACAAACAAAAAACAAACGGCAAATAAGATTTTTTCGAATTCTGTAAATAATAAAAAAGTTTGTTGTCAACAATTAACAATGTCGATGCCGAACACAGAAATAAACCAAAGGTCTACAAGTCTCCACCTTATGGCCTGCTTATTAAGGTGTAGACATTAGCTAAGATGTGATTTTCGGAAATCGCGAGAGGGCAAAAAGTCCCCCCATTAACGGCCTGCCCAAGGCCCTTTGGCTGGAAACTTGAAATACATGTTCGCTTGGTTTAGCCTATACTCTGAAAAGACGGAATTTTGGGACATCCATACGGGGAAGGGCAAACAAATAATTATCCTCTTAACGGCCTTCACAAACCCCTTTGGCTAGAAATCTGAAAATTTTAGTATGAGTACTCTGATATATAAAATATGTTTTCCTTTGCTTGCGCATAGAAAATTGATTTTGTAGCTGCAACCGAATTTTTTGCTAAACCAAATGTTTTTAGTTCCAGGTTACATCATATTTATTAATTTTTAATACTAATTAATTACCGAATTTTATTTACAAATTCCGAATTTTTATTGTAATAATTCATTGCTTTTATATTTATAGATTACTAGCGGGCAAAGCGGGGATTTCACGGGCTAACGCACGGGATTACATGAAATGGGAGTAAAAGATAAAATATAAGGAAATTTGTTTTATTAGGTGTGACATTAACTCTACTACTCGCGACATGCTACTCGATTTAAGAATATGACTCTCCGCGTGGCGTATTAGATGTTTGTGAAGGAATGCTTGATTTTTTTATGATTTTTTTAGACTTAAATTGATAATCAAGTTAATCTAATTAATTTACAGCATATTTAAGTAATTTTAATGAAATGCAGGAACAATAAAAAAATTTTGTTGTGAAAATCACTTAATTCATCCTCATTGAATTCAGCTTCTAACTATAAGAGTTATTATTAAAATGTTATATATTTGTATCAATCACCTAAACTAAGTATTTTTCATTTACAATTAACAATTCACAATAGTTAAAATTGTTATTTTTAAATGTGCTCACTACGATTATTTACTTTACGAGGGCTGATCAATAAGTCCGTGTCTTTTCGACCTTTCTCGTAGTTGTATGAAATGCAACACTGCTCCCATCAAGTACCACCTGTTAATATGCTACTGTGAAATTTTGAGCAAGTTCCATCATCTACTTTGCGTTTCGATAGTAAATCAGCTTTCTAAGGACTTAATATTGATCAGGTCTTCTTTTGTTTGGCTTACAATTGATAAGCAATACCAACGAAGAAGTCTGGCACAAACAAAATTTTAAAATTCCATGCATATGATAATCTATTCCAATTTTCTATATACCATACCTTTTCCACTCTTGGCTCCATACTTGGTACATTTATTTACATATATATGATACAGAAATGTTTCCATCTATTAGATACAATGACCACTATTATATTTCCATTAAAAAATATAAAATACTAATAATATTTCAAACAATTTTTTTACTTTCCCTATTTTTATTCACATTCGACTATAGGAAATTATAATACTTTTTAATGTTGTTTTTTTTTTTCAATTGCATCAACAAAGTTTGAATTGTTGCTTAAAATGAAGAGTTGTTGTTGTACTATAATCTAAAAATAATATTGTTAGTTTATTTCTAAAATGTATGTGTGTTTTTTTACTTTAAATTTGTTGCATGCAAGTGTCCCTATTTTTTCGCACATAACTGTATATATGTATATTCATTTATTTTTATTACTTTATATATTAAATTTCTGTTTTTTTTTGCGGGCTCACCATACATTTCTCAGAAAAGCGTAATGGATTGACATCAAAATATTATTTGGTTTTTTTTTTTGTAAAATGAAAAAAGAAAAGACGTATTCGAAATCTAAAAATGTGGACTGCTTTGTATAAATATTTAAACATATCCTGCGAAAACAAATACAAATATTTTGAGCGAAAAATGTCGAAAAAATCCACGATATGGTGTTGACCGATCGAAGAGTAAAAGTGTGTGAGATTGTTGATGCCATAGGCATTTCATATGTCAGTGTGGTTTCGATTTTAAATAATCTGTTGGATTTAAGAAAGCTGTCTGCAAGATGGCTGTTGCGTTTGCTCTCAATTGACCATAAACGTAATCGTGTGACAACTTCAAAGGATTGTTTGGAGTTGTTTAACCTCAATTCGAATGAGTTTTTGTGCCATTTTGTAACTGTGGATGAAACAACACTCCAGAGACCAAGCAGCAGTCTAAACAATTTGTTTTTCCGGGTGAAACGGCTCCGAAGATGGCCAAGGTAAGTTTGACGGCCAATAAGGCGATGGCAACAGTTTTTTGGAATGCACGCGGGAAAAACAATAAACGGCGAATATTATGCCAACTTATTGGACCGATTTAACGATGATTTAAAAAAACGACCCCATATGGCCAAGAAAAAAGTTCTTTTTCATCATGATAATGCACGGGTGTAGTCAATGGCAAAATTCCATGAATTGGGCCACGAATTGGTACCTCATCCGCCATATTCTCCGGATTTAGCCCCCAGTGACTATTTCCAAACCTACAAAAATAGCTCGGTGGCTCCAACGATGAAATTATTGATGAAACAAATGCTTATTTTTTGGACCTTGACAAATCCTATTTTTTGGAAGGAATACATAAATTGAAGAAACGTTGGACTACGTGTATAAAGCTAAAAGGAGATTATGTTGAAAAATATATTATTTATTTGAGGTATATATTATTTATTGAGGTGTTGCTGTTTTATATGAAAAAAAACAACAACATACCTACACACCAAACTAAAGAACGGTAAAAAAGTCAACAGTCAACATGTGGTGTTAAAATCGGTAATTTTCATTTTTACAATTTCGATCGTAACTTTTTTATTAATTAAAATTAATTAATTAATGGAGTCACATAAAGTCTATGTCCACTATTCAGAACCATTCTCAATACTGAAATCAACATTTTTGAAATCAGATGAATAGTTACAAAGATTATATTAGAATGCATACTGGCACATGTAAATATATATTAAAATATATTATTAGATAAGGCCACATACCATTATATGAACAAACCCAAAAGCCAACGAAAAAGTCACCAGGCCAAGTTCTGAGATTTGAGTTGAGTTGAAAAAGTTAAAAAAACCAAAAAGTCAACGATCAAACTTTGAATTCGCATTCTATCCATAGTATTCTTATATAGTCCTTGGTATTAGGTGTTGCAGCCAAAATTCAGTTATATTTACCGAATTCGCTGTGGAAACCAGTATTTAGTTCTACCAATCGAAGTCGTAGTTGCTGATTTTCAGTTGGAAACTGACAAAATTTGTCTCTGTATGCATTAATTTAATTTTAAATGCAATTAAAAAAATAAAATTTCTTGCCGATTGTGGAATTTGATCCCACAATCTTTTACACCCCAAGCGTACGCACTATGTGCTATAGCTTGTTATATACGAAACGGGATCGGTCCAAATTCCGGGAAAGAGTTCACGCAGAGAAAAAACATAGTTGCAACATGATCACTGCTATTATATTATGCTTGCTGCAATAGGGTATGGTTGTCACAATCAAGTTATTGGTTTATAAATAGTCAATCAATATGGTCGCTACCATCATTATTATAGTAAATATATCACGACTACACCTTTCTATTTTATAACATTATTGGCTGCAACCATACTGTGGTAACTAAAATTCTGACTATGAAAAAATATGATAAATATGGAACTATAAAATGCTGACAACAATCAATAAATAATTATAGATCTAATAAAATAAATCCCACTGACATTAACAGTTATAATACTGTCTTGTTTTCATAAAAAAATTGTATCAGTTCAGCCACGCATGTTAAAATGGCAGTTTTTTTGCCTTATAAATATAACATAATAATTTACACTAATCAATTCATTGTCGAAAAATTCATTGTCAAAAAGATTTAATATAAGGATTTTATATTTTTAATTCTTTTTAATAAAATTAATAAATTTTGAAGTTTTCATGTATTGTTGATCTATTATTTTGTAAATTAATTAATTTATTGTAAAATATCGACTTTCGAACTCAGAATATTATTAAAATAATTTTTTATAAGAAAAAGTCTATAAACCCCAAGTACTTTTTTTTTGTACGAAAAGATTTCTTATACAAAATACTTGATTTTTAGAAATTTTTCTAATAAAGGTATTTTTGTATTCTATATACTTTTCCTTAAAGTAAAATTATCAGATTCTACAAACTGTTTCTTAGATAAAAATACATAATTTAAAAAAAAAAAACTTAGACTCTGAGGACTTTTCATCATGAAAAATAATTAGATTTTAAGTACTTTTTCTTGTCGAACTATAATTAGGATCTAAGTACTTTTTCTAGAAGAAAAATTCTGAAATTCTAAGGACTGTCGAAGATTTTTGTCAAAACAGACACGAAAATTATTTATGATTTTGGTGCAAAATCAAAATTAAAAAAAAACATACTTTCCAACAGCTCAATCGACTCGGAACTTCTTTTGGTAAGTAGCTCCCAGTTGTATTTTGATAATTTGTTGCGTGTTTGATTTGTGAAACAAATTTTTTTGTTTGTATCGAGCTTTTTGTCTTCTGGTGATCTTTAATTTTTTCCACCTGGCGCTTTCAGGTTACATTTTTTTGACTAACGGACTTTACATTCGTGCTTTTTAGTCCAAAATGATACTAAAAGCAAAATTTCATAAGAAAAGACCTCGTATTTCGACTTCGGTGGTTAAAGGGTTAATAACAAATTGTTTTTTTAGGAAAAACATATTTTAATGGAATATTCTTAAATTTAAAGACCATATTATTTAAGAACCACATTATGGTAAAATGCTGGTTATTTTATTATAATAATATAATAACTATATAATAGTAAGACTATGGTTGGCACAACCATAAAACCAAAAATATATGATGCACTTTGAATATGATTGCCCCAAAAATGTTTTATCTCTGGGTGTTTGATTACTAAAATGGACTTCAAGATGTGCGCTCTAAAAAATTCATTTTAGACAATCACGTCTTTTCTTTTCTTGCTCTAAGAATCGACATATGCCCTTATCAAACTATTAATTCAAATAAGATTCTCACTTTTACATAATTTATATCACAATATTTTTTTTAAATATATCTTTTTTTTTTGTTGCATTTAAAAATACATATTTTAACATTAAATTCCGTCGTAAGCTTCTTCATGCTTAAACAATATTTGTCAAAATGTTTTGTTTGTCGGCAAAAAAAAAATGCTTTCAGGCTAGTTTTCAATTTCAAAGTAAAGAAATAAACAAAATTTAATGCATTTTTTGTCATTAACAAAGAAGCCAAAGTAAATCATAATATAGTCGTATTTTGACACAAAGGGAGGATTTAAATTAAAAATCCATTGTTTCTTTTTTATTTGACTTACAATTCTTTTGATATGCAACTACTTACATTAAGCGTTAATACTTACACTCAACCACTCTGTTTTTCTATGTTAAGCACAAAACAAAGCAAACAAAAGGGTGACACCTTGAAAAGTGTCTTTTGAAGTCCAATAAAATGGAGAAAATAAAAAAACTAATCCTAAATATCGATCCAAGAAATCACTTTTAAGGGTATGCCGATCTCACCACCCTCACAGTAAAATAATTTAAAACACTTTCACTTTCTTTTGTGGAGTGATTTTTTTTATTTATGGTACAAAATCACCGCACATGTGTAGATTTATAATGGGTGGGGTTTTACTTTTGATGGCAACAACTTTGAGGGAGCATGTGTATATTTGTATATATATGTATATGTTGTATTTGTTTCTTCAAAATCACACATGAGGGTGGTTACAGTGGCAGTTAGAGATTTTATACATCTGTTACTATGCATGCTTTTTTATTCTTCTTTGAGCATAATTTTAAAATACTTATGCTGGGTTATAACGGAAATGTAGCATTTTTACAACTCATAAAGGATTTAATGACATTTTTGAAAACATAATCATTTCCGTTTACTTTTTTAAGTGTTGCCAAACAACTTTTCCCAATTCAATGAAAATTTTTAAAAATATTTCAAATTAAAAGCAAAAAATACAATTGGTGTTTTTTTTTTCAGTTTTCTCATTATTTAAGACTTTCATTTATATTTTATTTACATTATACTCGTAATTCAGTTAGCCGTTAAAAAAACAAATCTCATTGGGTCTAATTGTAACAGGTTAAAATATATCTCAGAATTGGGAACAAGGTTGAGATTTGAAATCTGATCAAATCTATGACCAGATATGCATGTATTTGGCCACAAAAATCACAAAATTGTTCAGACCTCTTTAGATGTAAATAAATCAGGCACTGTATATGATTAGATCTGGTCTTAATATGTTTAAATATGTTTTAAATTAAAAAACTTTTTTTTTTTAAATGCAGAAACTAAAATAAAAAGTCAATTAAAATTTACACAATTTAATTAAAACTACATATATCATATATATATAAGTCAAAAACGTTAATGTAAATTAAAAATTAAATTAAATAATACTCAAATTATAAAAACTGAAAATGCTTTAGCAATAAAAAATGCCAAAAAAAAAAATTTAAAGCAAAATAATTAAAATTTAATTTAATATATTATTTTCAGCCGAACACAAACCAACACAAATCACTTTATTTTGTACCTACTTGGATTAACCAAACAATAGCAGCCAATGCTTTTTGCATTAACAATAATGAAAATAAAAAAATGAACTGATAATGTGTTGTACAGCCAACGTGAAAATAATGAGTTACTAATAATGAGTTTTAACTACTTATTTTTGACAGTTAAAATATATTTTTGTTTTTGTTTAAATTTTTTATATTCAAATTGTTATCAAACTTATATTCTAATTAAAAGCAAATAAAAAATTAATAGAAAAAAATTTAAACATTATAAAAATAGTTTTTTGTTCTTAAATATTTCTGTTTTTTTTATGATTTTGATTTAAAAATTGGATTTTTCCAATACCATTTTAAATTGGAATTTGAATGAATTAAATTGAAAGTCAACTTTTATTTGTGAATTTAATAAAATATATGTACATATGTTGTATTTAAGTTTTTTTGTATCATAATAAATATAAAATAAATTTTATAAAAAAAATATGTAATAGGTTTGTTTTTTTCGATTTTTATATCTTTATCTATGTTATAACAACTTGTAAACAATATGACTATCCTAATTCACCTGACTTTTCTTTATTTTTGGTAAACAAATATAATGTGAACATCTATACTCCTTGGTAATGTACATTTTAGAATTTTGAACAGGGGTGTGGTAAAAATAGTGATTTAAAGGGCGAAAAGTCTCCTGGAAAGTAGAAACTTGGCATGCAGACTCCTTCTCTAGTGTATATAACAGCTAAGACATGATTTTTGAAAAATCCAACGGGGAGGGGCAGAAAAGGGTGGTTCTCCCCCTCGACGGCATTCCCAAACCGTTGGACATGGGACCTAGAAAATTGAAATTTAGTATGCAGGCTCCTTTTCCAGTGTAGGTAACAGCAGAGACGTGATTTTTGAAAAATCCAACGGGGAGGGACATAAAAGGGTAAAATTCTCCCCCTCAAGGCCAGCTAAAACCGTTAGAGCTGGAAGGTTGACATCCACCCAGGTAGGATTTTTGTAAACTCCCACGGGGAGGGGCAAAAAGGGGGAAATCCCCCCTTATCGTCCTGCCCACACCGAAATAGCAAAATACCTGAAATTTTAAATATTGTTACAGAAATTCCGTTTACTCGTAGAAACACAAATCCCCATATGTTAGCCCTGCAATATAAAACAATTAAATGGCAGCCCTTCACCATAACTAAAGGCTCCATTAGCCAACCGTTGAAAACGTAGATGTAAAGTAAATGTAGCTGTACCGTAAATGTAAATGTAATTGCGATTATAGAATGCCTAAAATTGTGTCATGTGTTTTTGACATAAGCAAAATAAGTTTGTGTGTACACACAAATTTTTTTTCTTTTATTTACCGAAAATGGATAGCGAGGATTTGTTCATCAGTTTAAACCTTTTGCGTTTGTGAAAATATATATTAATAGAAAGAAAAATCATAAACGCCGAGTGAGAAGGTGGGGAGTTCGACCCATACATAAAGACTATATCATTGGTGGTTACAATAAAAAAGTTTTTCGATCTATAAAAAAAGTGATGAAGAACAGTTTTTTATACATACGCGTATGCCTCGAGAGTTGTTTGACGTACTTTTGGGTATGGTTCGTGAAGAACTTATTAAGCCGAGGCAACGAACTGGACCAGAAGATCGACTTTCAATTACCTTATTGTAAGAAAGATGTGATTTATAATAATGTATATCCATGTAGTTTGTTTAAACATATAAACTATTTTTTAGGTATTTGGGACATGGATGTTCCCTACAGTCTATAGCTTGGAGCCACAAGCTCGGAAAATCTACTATCCGAGCCATTGTGCTAGAAACATGTGAGGCATTGTCGCGTATTTTGTCGCCACTTTACCTAAGCGAGCCTACAACAACCCAAATTGCGTGGGTGCTATAGACGGCAAGCATATAACCATTAAGTGCCCTCCAAATTCTGGATCGATGTTTTACAATTATAAAAAATATTTCAGTTTGGTGGTTTTCCATTTGGTGCGAGTGCATTTATTTCTTTAAAAAATTTAAACAAAAAGTGATACAGTTGTTTGAAACATTGATGGTAGTTCAGTGTGTTTGCATTATTTGTGGGTTTGTCAAAAAGTGCCAAAGCTATTAAGATGGTACCATTCACTATTGTAAACTTTTTAAAATTGTTATAACTTTTATGAGCAAAGCTAAAAATAAGTTTTATACATTAATTTACATATCTAAAGCCTAAAAATAAGTAATTAGCTGATACATTTACATATACATTGCTACATTTACGGTCGGCTAAATGTACCTTAATGCTTCTTATGTCAAACTGTAAAAGAACATTCTCAAAGTTGCCAGTATGCAGCTTCCAGACGGTGCTGCCATATTCTAGGTATTTTAACCCAGTTGATAAGTAAAACGCAGAGCGTGAAGAACTAAAGTGTGGCTAACGTTTAGTCTGTCTACACCGTGTAAATAAAGTGTAGCGGGCTTTCGTGCCTGAAATATTTATATAAAATTCGAAAAAAAACAAAACTAACATATTATTTCTTTATACACTATTACTCCATTTCCAAATTAACATCAGAAATTATTAATAATTTGCAGAAATTATCAATTTAGTTTTAGAAAATAACAATTCATGAAATTTTCAATTTAATTTTGGATTCATCAGTTAATTTCAAAAGTTATTTTCATTTCAGATGGTAACAATTTAATATCACATATATTAATTTAATTTCAGATATTATTATATTCTAAAATGAAATTCTTAATATCTGAAGTAAAATAGTTTCTGAAAATAGTTGGTACATTCTGAAATTAAATTGGAAATGGTTTAGTTATTCATTTCCTTCCTTGTTATCAGTTCTGTAACGACTTATAAACTCATTATATGTAGCCACTCTTTCAGTAGCTATTGATAATGCAGTACCTATTTATAAGCAACCTGTTATTAACTATCTTCAAGCCACCAGTATTTATTATATGAATTGAAACCAGTTATTTTTGCGTTACCTGTAACCAGTTATTTTAAACTTACCATTAACTAGGTGTTTTACTCCCTACTCGTAAGGTTGTAGGAAACTAGCAACCTCCAATGACATCCCCATGTTAAAATAAAGAGCTTAGCAGGCAAACTTTAACCAGTTACTGCTCGTTCTAAAACCCATTATTTGGCAAGGTCTTTTTTGCTGGGTAGTTATGTAGGTCATTCAGGATATTCTGTTAATTATGGTATGTTCTGACATATGTAGTAAAATTTAATGGCTAACATTTTTGCAGAACATTTCATTCTAGCTCTCCCCTTTTTATGAGTGCTTTTTACGATTTGCTAAAATAGTGCAAAAAATTACTGTTTTGTTTGGGAGTTAGAGGGTTAATATATCCCACAAAAACATTTGCGTTAATATTTTCCACAAACCTGCTGAACATATCCTACACCTAAGATGTAAAGACCACATACTTATATCTACCGATATGCTGCAGACCAAAACCCACCTAAAATAAAATTTCCAAATATTTACTTAAATCAAATATTGGGACGGAGGAACGTAAACATACACCCAGAGAAAAAGATTGTTTGGAATTCGTTACAAACCATTAACATTTATTTTATTTTGTTTGAAATAATTTATAATCCATTAATTTAGCAAAAATATTGTATTGGGAATTAAAAAGGGGGGAAAGGAGTTAAAAAACAATCCTATTATCCAATTATTATTATTTTTAAAAATTGGTTTGGAAATTGTGTGGGTTATAATCATCCATTTATTTAGTGAATTTATAAGAAAATAACTACAATCTATCAAACTAAAAATATAATTTATTATGACGACAATTCCCACAACCGCAAGAATTCTATTGGCAACAAATTTAAAGCCACAACTTTTTTTTTTTTTGAAATTTCGTTAAGAATTTTAGGAATTTGTTTAAATACTGTTTTCTGGGTGTAGAGGAAACTCGATCCTCATCAAAATTGCTCACTTCGTTAATGTTGTTTATTTTTTCACTGCATATGAAAAGGTAAAGAAAATACAAGATTTTCTGTTCTCATTTAAATTATTAAGGCGTGCTAGCTTCAAATTATCAAAGTTTTGTACCTAACTATAGCAACATTTTTTGTGTGATTATTTTTAATTCGACTTAAGATCATAGAATTTGAAAATAAAAAAATTTATTTTTAAAAAATATTTATTTTAATTCAATATTTTCAATCAGCTTCACTGTTCATCTTCAGGAAGAACTACACAAAAATATAATTATACACTTAAAAAAGTTTGTAAGTTAAAATAACTAAAAATATCTTTTAAAAGAAATGATATTTCATTTAAAAACCGGTCTACTTAATTTTCATTTAAACTAAATGACATTTGTTATTTATTTTTAAATGTTGATTAATCAACTGACACATCCGTAAGAAACAACTGATATAATCAGTTAAAATAAATGTTAAAATTTTACCCACCAATCCTTAAAAAATTAATGTTTTTTTCATTTATTTGAAATTATTTCCGTTTTTGTATTTTTTGTTTTTTTTAATATACTCGTACAATACAAAATGTATGTATGCATATGAAGCTATAAACACTTTTTGTGTGAATGTATTTGTATATGTATGTGTGTTTATGAAGTTCTTGTAAATTGTAATGAAAAATGTTGTATATATACAACAATTTTAAATAAAAAAACAAATTGAAATTTTTTGAATATTTTTTTTTTGAAACAGACAGCAAATCAAATTTAAATTTGTAATAACTGTTACGGACACAAATAAACCACAAGTTTCCGTTTTGTGGGTAAATTTTTATTAAATTTCAAACAAATGAAAAAAATAAATAAAACTGAAAAAAATCGGTAAATGATAGTAAATTATTTCGAATAAATGTATAAAAAAGTTAATATAGATGTTTCTTTGAAAAATAAATGTATCTTCCTTTATTTTAAAATGGAACGGAAAACTTTTTTATTAAACTACAGTTAACTACATAATATTCTGAGTGTACATTTGAAAATAAATATACATTTTGTAAAAGCGATCTCTGAATCTTTTGTGTTATAGACAACTTAATTTATTTAAAACTCACAATTTGTTTTATTACTTTATTTATGAAGAGTTCAGATATTTCTCCATCGATTCAGAAAATTTCAGCGTGTTATTCGTATTTCCCAAATATTCGGTATAAAAATTAGTAGTACTGTTCTATATAATAGATATCTTTAAACGTATAATTAATATAATATGTATACGTAAAGTGGTACTAACTGATAATAAAATTTTAATTTTTAAAAAAATATTTGCGATACTCAACATTTAACGAATATTTTCTCCAAAATGAAGCAACGTAATGTAATAAAAAATTAAAGAAAATTGGTCGATTTCTAAGAAATATTATGTTATTTATAATACTTATAGTTCAACTGTGGCCAGAAAGTTTCTAAAAAAATGCATTATATGTAGAAAAGGTGCTTTTGTAACCACACTCCATTACGAGTATCATACTGATTTTACGGGAAAAATCCGAAATATTTAACAAAATAAGTATTTTTCGGTTTGCAACAATTTATTTGTAATGATTTTCTTTAAAGGTTTCATGTAAAATACAAAAAATATTAGCAAAAAAAATTTCGCGAATCGAAATCGAGTTCGCGAACATAAAAAATTATCTCATACATGTGTCGGAGAGCGATTTACTACCCTGAAGGAAATGCCGATAGTGTAACTGTACTGATTCACTATTGACTTTGTCACCAGTACTTCTGACTAATTTTGCTAATTAGATATTTTATTAATAAAAATTTGTATAAATTTCTTTAAAGTAAATAAGTTTTTCGCACAATTGTAATTTTGGAGTAGACAAATATTCAAAAGACTGTACAAAATCTTCCATAGGCTCCGAAAAATCTTCATCAGGCTCCACGAAATGTCTAGAGTTAGAACTTTCACTAAAAATTGTTGTCTCTTTCTCGTTATTTTTATTATTATACAAAATTCATTGTTTTTTTACAAGTCCTTTGTAATTGCCTTTGCTCATTACATATTTTGCAGGCAGCTATGTAAAGGGTGTCCCAAGAAGAACGCAATTTTTAAATTTTAAATAAAACACAGATATTTAAAAAGAAATCGTGAAACTTTATTATATCGTAAAGTAGACAGAATGAGGTTATGTATGGAACAATATATCGTGCAGATGGCCGCCGCGGCTTTGCTGGCATGCACGCGATCTTTTAATGAAATTTTCAATGACCGTTTTGCATGAATGCTGCGGTATTTCATTAATGCAGCGTCCAATTTCCTCTTTTAAGGCTTGAGTCGTCGTCGGCTTATTCGCGTAAACCATCGACTTCAAAAAACCCCAAAGAAAAAAATGTAATGGTGTTTAATCGCACGATCTAGGCGGCCAATTCTGATCTCTAAAACGCGAAATAACACGACCGGGAAATGACTGATGCAGCAATTGAATTGTTTCTCTGGCTGTATGACATGTGGCGCCGTCTTGTTGGAACCACGTGCCCTTCACATTCATTTCTTCAATTCTAGGCAAGAAAAAACTGGTTATCATTTCACGATACCGAACACCATTGACTGTTTGCGCTTGACCTGCCTCATTTTCATAAAAAAAAGGTCCAATGATTCCTCCAGCCCAAAAACCACACCACACAATGACACGTTGAGGATGCATTTGCTTCTCGTGAATCACTCGAGGATTTTCCTCACCCCAAATGCGACAATTCTGCCTATTGACAAAGCCATCAAGATGAAAATGGGCCTCGTCACTGAAGATGATTTTATCGGCAAAATCACCATTTTCATGTTGTCTCTCCAGTACCCAATTAACGAACTCCCTTCGCTGTCCATGGTCAGCTGGCTTCAGTTCCTGAGTCAATTGAACTTTGTATGCATGAAGATGCAAATCTTTCGTCAAAATTCGCTGCAAAGTGGATTTGGAGACACCAATTTGCTAAGCTCGGTGTCGAATTGAGGTGGATGGAGTTTGAGCGACATCATCACGTACAGCTGCGACATTTTCGGTCGATCGACCTGGTCGATGGCGCGTTGTTGTCTTTACATCACTAACAGACCCAGTTTCGGCAAATTTATCCATTAATCTCTTTACAGTTGCCTCTTTTGGAGCATTATTGTGACCCCAAATTGATCGCAATTTGCGAACTGTAGCCGCAAAACTTTCACCATTTTGTTAAAACAATTTCACAATGAGAATGCGTTGTTCATTCGTGTAGCGCTCCATTTTTACTAACCTCGTACCTTCTACTAGCAAACAATAACAATTGTTCAAATGTCAAACAATGACACTTCGAATGTTGCCAGATTTAAAAATTGCGTTCTTCTTGGGACACCCTTTACATGTATTTTCAACAAAATGAAACAATAAAAAAAATATAAAAGAAGCACGGCTTTGCAGCTACAAAGAAAGGAATGTAAAAAGTGCAGTAGACACTTTGTTAACAATGACACCAAAAATAGGAAATGTTAAAAGTGTAGACGCTTTGTTGACTATATCACCAAAAAGTCACCCAAAATAGTCGACAAAAGTGGTGACTAGGAGACACTTGACCTCAGGCTTCCTACAGGGTAGATTGTTTATTAAGCATTTGGAATTTTTCTTCGAAATCATTAATGACACAACAAAAATCATTAGACACAACAAATATTGTCTTTTTATATTATGATACACAAAATTCGGTACTATTTTGTGCTGTCAAATGTTGAATTTTTTTTTAAAAAATTTTAAATAATAGTGAAAAGCCATTCAAAAAATATTATCCTTTACCAAAAATGTGGACTGGTATAGGACGTTTGGGGGTCTTTTTTTTAAATGCAGTAATTAACTATTTGAAAGAATAAATTCCAAACTTATAGTTGAATGTTTTTCCGATCATTTACCAACAGACAATGACAATTACCTAATTTTTAGGCTAAAGTATACGATCTGCTATCAACCACAATTTATTATATTTACAATGCAGTGTAAATGGGATATTATTTGTTTTCCATTCAAATTTTTATTTATCTTTTATGACTCAGTTTTTGGTTTACTGCTGCCTCTCATTTTCAAGTGAAAGTTATTTTTCTCGCGTGTCCATTTGACATTTAGCTATGTTGACATATCTGACCAGCACTCATAAGTCTTCCTTTTCCTTTATATATAATTGCATACACATTTATGTACATAAGGGGTATGACTTTTAATACATCTTTTTTATCAAGGATGAATAATCACTAACGGTTATTTTATATTAGCCAATTTAATACTATTTTTCTAATAAAGACATCAGTTAGTAGCTGCCCCCGTCTTGAATATCTTTCGACTTGTATTTCTGACAACTTGAATTTCTGTTTTGGTGTGCACACTTTTGTGAGGTTTTTGTTTCATAATGACCAAATAGTCATATCCCTAATCAACATTCTCGCATAATGTTGGATTATTTTGTCATTAACATTTTTGTCGTTTATTTACGTTTTTTCTTGGAGAATTTATTTTTATGTTTTATATACCGATACCTTCATTTTTATGTAACTTTTAGTTGTGTGAGTGGTTTTTCATGTTATTTAAAAATTTCATTTCTTTTTTTTCATTGTATGTTTGCCATTAGATATTTGTTGGACTATTTATACAGCACATATCACGTGACAAAATCGTATAATTTGTTTTATTTCAAAACTATAAAATAGTAAGAGATTAAAAGTAAGTAATTTAATATAAATGCGGGATTATTGTAAATAATAAATTTTCGGTATTTCAACAAAAACTAAATCAATAGTACTGTATGATAACATTATTCATACATACATAAAATAAAATAATTTGATCGACGGCTGAGGTAGTGTCAGCCCAGAATAAGAACGTAACATGCAACGATTGCTGCTATAAGAGAAAAAGCGCCCAAAATAAGGACGTTCGACGGTAACTGCACAAACTGTCAAATTTATTGTAGTGTAAAGGGTACCGTAGAGATTATTTACTCTCCAGTGTCTCCTTTCCTTATTAACGACCAATTTTTTTTTTTTTACATTTTAATTTTATAAAAAAATAAAAATAAATAATTATTTTAATAAAAAATTAGAAACGAACATACATACAATGGTTTATAGTAAGTTGTTCATTCGCGAGTATACAAAAAGAACATAAGAACAAAAAACTTTTAAGCTGTTAAGAGTATTAGAAACAAAAAAACAGGAGAATAAGAAAACACGCTGCGAATGCGTAACTTACTATGAACCATATTAGTATGTTTGTTTCTAAAGTTTTATTAAAATAATTATTTTTTTATTGTTTTTATATAAAGTAAAATGTAAAAACCTAAAAAATTGGGCTGTTAATAAGGAAAGAAGACACTGGAGAGTAAATAATCTCTACGGTAATCTTTAGACTAAAGTAAATATGACAGTTTGTGCAGTCACCGTCGCACAGTGCTTTGTTCCATAGACAAAAATCAAAAATAAAATGTTGGTCATGAATATTGAAAAATAATATATTTTTGGAAAGATTATAAAGCAACTAAAATATATGAAAAAAAATGTTTGGTTTAACTCTTTTTGGCGCCATGAGAGGGCGCTAAACTTGGACAATTTTAAGCAATAATGGTATAACAATTAATATGACTTTTAGTTGTTTCACGAAAAAAAATATATAAAATTAATTTTTTTAAAAATTAATTTAGAGTTTGGTTTTTATTTTGTCTCAATATATTTGTAATCTAAACTAGACTAAAAATATACTGTACAGTATAAATCCTTAGTACAATTATTTTTATGGATCTGAAAATTACTTCTTTTTGTGTTAAAAAATCGAAATTTACAAAACTTTGATGGAGTAAGAAAATAAAATACCAAAAAAGGGTTATTTTTCTTTTTTGTTTTTCAAAGTTTATACTATTATGTCAAAGATAATGAAAAGAATTGAACCAATATTTTGCCACAAATTACAAAAAAACATGGTTTAATATATGTCTATTTTCTTAATTTATACTAAAATTTGTTCCACTTTTAAAGTGCCAAAATTTGAAATGACGTAAAAAATAATAAATATTTACCATAAATATGGATGAAAAATATAGTTTTGGAAGGATTATAAAGTAGCTTAAAATCCTGTAAGAGAATATTTTGGTTTTACCTTTTTTTAGAGCCACGAGAGGGCGCTAAACTTAAATTTGAAGCAAAAATAGTTAAACACAAAAAAAAATTTTAGATGTTTCACAAAAAAAAAATGTTGAAAACAAAGTTTTTCAAAAAGTGACTTAAAGTTTTTTTTATATAAATTTTTTTGTAAATCTTTTAAAATTTTTTTTTGTGGCTTTAATTTATAGATTTTGTTTTGTTAAAAATCCAAAATTTACAAAACTTTAATGAAAATAATAGAACAAATATTTACCCACAAATTCTCTAAATTCATGTTTTTAAAAATGTCTTTTTTCATGATTTTTTCATAAATTTGATGCAATTTTGTAGTATTAAAAATTAAAATGAAGTCAAATAAAATAAAGTTCCCCGATAATATATTTTTAAAAAAACATATTTTTAGAAAAATTTTAAAGCGTTGTGTGAAAAAAATTTAGATTTGACTCTTATTTGTACTACTAGAGGGCGCTAAATACATGGAATTTTAAGGAAAACTTGTTAACAAGAAATCGGTTTTAATTAGAGATATCCAAAATAAAGCAATGCGTGTGATTTTAAAAGGCAATCGGTACACACCTATTAATTTTATGTTAGAATCACTAAAATGGTTAAGTATTAAACAACGGCTGGAATTAAATACCTTTAAGTTTATTCAGAAGATAAAAAATGGAGAAGCACCGGAATATCTAAAGGAACAAATAATATACGTTAGAGAGGCTCATAAGGAATATGGATAATTTTAGTTTACAAAGGGCACCAACAACTGCAATGCAACGCTCATTGTTCTACAAAGGATTACAACTTTATAACTCTTTGCCGAACGATGTAAAAACAGAAAATAACCCAAACAGATTTAAAAGACATATTGTAGAATTTGTAAAAAAATAATACCTAGTAAAAGAGCTAAAAGACTTTTAGTATATGTAAGTATAAATATTATGTAAATTAAAGTATTTTAAATACTACTATGTAATGCCATTAATTGTCCCAGTCCTATAATACAAGGACTGTTCTTGTTGTACTGGCTTGTCAAATTAGAATAAATAAATAAATAAATAAATAAATAAATAAATAAATAAATAAATAAAATAAATAAATAATAATAAATAATTCGAGTGTATTCATCACAAATAGTGTATTCAAAATACCGAATATTCGGTATTCGGTTCGAAACGAATACGAATTCCGAATAAAAAGTGCAAATTTCTTAATAAAATGATTACTTGGTTTAGTTAAACCGAAAACGAATTTTGTCTGCCATTTCCATGTTCATTAACATAAATTTGTCGGAACAACTTTTCGTTACATAAAATTTTGGTCTTCATTGAAACAAAATTAATTAAAACAAATTTCAAAATCAGTATTCAATTGTAACTTGATGCGATAAACTGAGTTTAAAGATAATTTACATCCTAAAAACTCGGACTGAGGCAACAAATAAACGTTTTCGACAGTAACTATTCATTTTCGCTTATTTAGTTTAATTTTTCGTATTATTTATTCAACTTTTTTGATAAAAATTAATTTCAATGACGTGTAATGTAACTGTATTTTAAGGGTAATGCCATTTAAAATAATTACAATAAACCTATTGTTTGTCAAACCTATTTTTATATAATTTGTTTTATAATTGTGGGTGAACTTAAAATTTCCTAATTACATTGAAAGTAAATGTTAAAACTTCTCACTGGTCTAACTCTTTTGTTAATATAAAGAAAATATCAAATAAAAACACTGTATTTAAAATTTTTAAATTTTTTGTGATGGCTTCTATTTTGAAAAATTCAGATTTAATTGATTGTTGGCTTTCTGCACCTTCAAATAGTTAAATAGCAAACATATAAAAATTTGTAACACAAAAGATAGGAAATTCATATTTCGACAAGAACACCTTAATACAAAGTTTTAATTTTTTTAACGTTAAAATGAAAAAGTACTGGAATATAAGCAAATATAATAGAAGTTTTTTTGAAAATAAATATTCTACATGGCTTCGTTGAGCGAAGACTCAACTACCGATGATAGTTGGTTGGAAGTGTAGTTTTTTTATCGTTTTAAGTTTTTTTTTTTTTTTAAAAACTTCCCAAGTTGTGAATATACAAAGGAAATTTTGAAATTCAAGTTCGATTTTTATAAAAGTCAGATTTCAATAAAAACTTATTTTCTTAAATATAGTATTTAGTTATTTGTTATTACGTTAAAAATATTTTATTTTTTTGTAAGTAAATTTTTTTATATTTTTTAAATATTATATACAAAATGACTTTTTAGTTACAAAACCGAATTCAACGAATTTTAGTATACATGTTTTTTATTTTTATTTAAATTAATTTAATTAGTTTGAATGTAATCGGTTAACTTTTACAGATTTAATGTAATTTTTTAAAAAAAGGATATATGACAGGTAAGAGAGTCCTTCCTTCGCCGAAAAAAAAAATTGGCAGACACGTTAATAACTTTGTTCTAATAACAATTATCAATTTTCGTTAGGTTCTGTCCAAATTTGAAGATTTTATTACATTTTTAAACTTCATGATATATGGAGGGTAGGCGTGTCCTTGCACCAATTTTCCCAAAATTTCGTTTATCTTCTAAAATCGCGTACCAAATTTCAGTAAGCTACGATAATTCCTTCTATTTTTGTCCACTCGTTATATGGGAACAATGCAAAGTTGATTAAACAACTGACAGAAAAATAAATGTTAAAATTTTACCTAGCAATTCCGTAAAAAATAAATATTTATTCATTTGTTTGAAATTGTTTCCGTTTTTTGTATTTTTGTTTATTTGTTAATATGCAAAATGTTTACTCACACAATCTATATACACATTTCGTGTGAATGATAATATGCGTGTATGTGTGTGCATTTATGGAAACTTAGGATGTGGAGTGAACGCAAGTCCGTCGAGAGCTAGAATGCGAACATTGGCTAGCTTCAAGCTAAGAGATTCACCGCTTTACCCGTTGAGAACTCCAGGAGACTTTTGTTCTTGAACTGGAATTAATAACCTTTACGGAATATTTTACAGAACACTGTTATCTTAAGGAACATGTACTCCGCGGCAGAAGACTACAATTTCTTGACGAATATACACTATCCCCCATGGAAGGTTGTTAATTTATGATTAGCTTCATTGAAAGGCTCAATATTTAGGGCAAAATATGGCTGCACCAAATATATATTTTTGGCAGCGCACCATAGGATCTTTCTAATATAATCTAATCAAATATAACTCTATCAAACATTAAATTGCATATTTAAGTCAAACATTACTTAAATAGGTTTTTTTGTTCAAGCTCTGCATGCTTCTAGAGGCTTTAGCTTGTCTAAAACTTCGAACTGGACATTTAATTATGAAGGTGTAAATTGTTTATAATTTAAACTAATGTAAGTAATTTTATTTTTATTATTTTTAAAAATTAATAATTTTATAAAATATTTTATAAAAAATTTGAATTTTTAATCAAAAATCATGAGATAACTTATTAAATGATCAAATGTCATAAAAAGAAGATTTCTAGTTAAATGACATTATATTTTTAAAATATTTTCTAATTATATTACTTATACGTTTAGATGTCTCTAGTACGAGTATATAGAACAAAAATACTAATTGTTACTGAATATTTATTTTTTTTCCTTGAAAACTAAGCCGTTCAATCATATCGCCAACTCCAATTGTAATAAATACAATAATCATTTGTTTACAAACAAATTTATATGAATTGGAAATTATTAAAGTAGCTTTATACAAAACATATTAAAGCAAATTATACAAATATTAAATATTAAATTAAATGTATAAATAAATAACATATTAATATAAATACTAACAGATAAAATGACGGTTAGTAATGCCAATGTTTTCCTTTAATTGGTGCATTATTAATGGTAATGCAACTCAAAAATATTGTATTTAATCAATAAAATCAGATCATTTAGTCATTATCATTAATTCAAACAGTGGTAATGAATTTTATTTCATTACAATTGATATCAATGTAATCAATCAATGAAATCATCAAATAATTAATCAAATCAATGCATTAGTTCATATGGTTTATATGAAGTGAATTTGTAGTGATACAGGCCATGCGTCATCAACAGCAACAAGCAGTAGTCCGAAGGAGAGATGTCTCAAGAATACAGCGGGTGGGATAGAACTTCCAATTTTAGCGTTTCCAAGTAGGTTTTAACCGGTCTTGCAACATGTCGCTGAGCAATGTCATGCTGCAAAATCAATATGCCGGGCCTTTCTTTGTATTCCGACCCATTTTGCTTTAGTGCTCGGCTTAAACGCATGAGTTGGGTCCGATAACGTTCCCGCGTCCTCGTTTCATTTGGTTCGAGCAGCTCGTAGTGCTGGTCCCATCACTTGGAGTTGTTGTAATAGATCCACTTTTTTATAGCCAGTCACAATACGATTCAAAAGCAACATTCTTTTTTGAGGCGTTCGAGGAGCTGTGCACAAGCGAAAAATAGTATTTCGATGTGGCGCAGCTTTAACACAGTATCATTGCTTTTGTATCAATCCCATGGCTTTTAGGCGATTGCTGATTATCGCTGCTCTAATAGCTACTGAAGGATTTGGCATTAGATTAGATGACCCTCGGCCGCACTTTTCTTCATACACTCAAAATATTAAAAAGTTTAATGTTTGTAAATTTACCCATAAAAGGAAAATTTGTTGTTTATTTGTTTCCGCTACAGTTATTAAAAACTTTAATTTTGTTTGTTGACTGTTCAAAAACAAAATATTAAAAAAATTCCAATATCTTTTTTTTTTAATTGTTTGTTAATATACAAAATTATTTTAACTTAAATGTTCATTCAAATAAACTGTTTGTGTAAATAAACATTTTGTAGATTAAAACACAAACCAAAATACAAAAAAACGGAAATAATTTCAAATAAATGAATAATCACTTATTTTTTACGGAATTGGTAAGTAATATTTTAAACTTTATTTTTAACTTGTTAATCATTTGTGTCAGTTAGTTAAACAAAATTTAAAAATAAAAAAATTAATCAATGATTTAAATGTCCGGATTTTAAAAGAAATATCATTTCTTTTAAATAGTATTTTCTGTTACTTTAATATAAAAACTATTTTAAGTGTATGTTTTAGGGCAAAGACATTGAAAACTGGAACATTGGATTATATACTGGTAGTGGCTCTTGTGTGAAACCGTCAGTAATTATTTTAGTTCCCAATACTAATTTGATTATTTTTCTTTAATTGTTAAGCATTTGCAAAACTATTATTAAAATCTTTATGCTTCAAAAATTGTGAAACTTTCATACTGTTTTATGGAATATAAACCATTTTTAATAGTACTTAAAGAAAAGTTGAGAAATTTTATAATATTTTTATTTTGTATTTCATATTTTTATTTGTATTTTTATAAAACGCGTAAAATATTTTAATTATAATGTAAATTCTGCATATATTATTCGATCTATCTGTTTTAATTATATATTTTTATCAGACTCGTGATCATAACTTAATGTTAAAACGAATAGTTTTCTTTTGTCTTTATTTTAACAATAACAGTTTAAGTTTATACTACGACTAGTCTATATAGACTAAATCATAGTTTAGTTCTAATTTCAATATTTATTAACAAGAGTTACAGATTTAAGAGTTTAATTAATAAGCTCAATTCGGGTTGAATCGATCTATCAGGTCATGAGGTTCGTAGCGATTTAGCCTTCTTGCTAGACCCGAAGTATTAAGTTACTCGGGAATTACATTATTGGGGTGACTCAGTAGCCTTAGTCTATGAGCCTCGGCATTACGTCTTATTTCTTCATTTACGGTACTTATTTTTAAGTCACGATGAATGTCAGCATATCCAACGTACCATGGAGCATTAACAATATTCCTTAAAACTTTATTTTGGAATTTATGCATTTGTTGTATGATGGAGTTTTTTGCACATCCCCAGACTTGGATTCCATGGGTCCAGACTGGTTTCACCAGCTGCTTGTACAGCAATAGTTTGTTGTGTATAGAGAGTTTGGAGTTTCTACTTATAAGCCAACTCATTTTTTTGTATTTTAGTTCTAGTTCATCTTTTTTCTTTTTGACGTGTTCCTTCCAATGAAGTTTTGCAAACAACGTCATACCAAGATATTTAGCAGAGTTTTCAAATGGAACTTGTATGTTACCAATAACAATTGGTATGTGATTTGATTGCTTATTTGTGAAGTTGATGTGTAATGATTTGGAGCTATTCAATTGAATGCCCCATCTTTCTGTCCGCAGTTGAACCTCATCTAAAGCTGCTTGTAATTTTTGTGGTTGCAATTATATTGTTCCGTGCTGTTGATAATATAACAGTGTCATCAGCAAAAGTACCGACCACACAATCTCTGTCTACTGGCATATCATAGATATATAAAAGGTACAAAATAGAGCCTAATATACTACCCTGGGGTACACCCGAATTGATCGGGTGAAGATTGGACTACTCATCCTAATGCTTTACGCGAAAGAATCTATATCTTATATATGATTCTAGAAGTTTACTGTAATGTTTAGGCAACAACATGTTAAGTTTGTAAATGCGGCCATCATGCCATACGCCATCGAATGCTTTTGCAACATCTAAGAACACGGCTGAACATACCTCTTTCTTTTCTAGAGATATTTCTATCGAATAGTTTATTCTATATATTTGTTCGATTGTCGAGTTTTTCTTATTTTGGTATCAGTCCTTTATTATGAATTACAGAATTTAATCTTTTACATATTAATTTCTCAAACAGTTTATCTATTAATGGCAATAACGAAATTAGTCTATAAGAGCTTACTAACATTTTGATCTTTTCCTGGTTTCAATAACATAATTATTTCTGCCACTTTCCATATGCTTCGAAAGTAGCTAAGTTTTATAGCTGCATTAAAAATTTTTACTAGCTTAGAAACTGCTTTATCCGGTAAGTGTTTCAAGAGATCAGCTGTTATTAAGTCATACCCAGGTGACTTCTTAGATTTAAGTGATTTAATTTCTTTTTTTAGCTAAGTGACTGTTAAAGATGTAATATTTTCGCAGTCGTCATTTATAACTGCACCTAGCTTTTGTTCATTTGGGAGATCATTGGTAAAAACGGTACTTACCCTACGGGAAATGGACCAGTCACAGAGTAAGTCAAGTGACCGGAACTTTGTGGCAGAAACCGGTCCTCGAGTTGGTTCTCTTATATGAAAGTAACCGGTAACTTTAACATGGGCTTGTCATAGGAGGTGGCAATTTCTAACTTTTAAGCTACTTGCGACATATCGCTGACTTTGTTTAGGTTACAATATCACTGCATTGGTGTAAGTGAATGCGCAACAGAACAGGTTGAATTATCTTACACATAACAAGTCTCATGACAGGCTCAAATGTACATACCACAAGACTGAGGACAAATAATTAATAAAAACTGGTTACGTATCAATCACAATGTATTATGTTGCAGAACTTGTAGGGAATGAATAGTTTCGTGACATATCACTTGACTGTTGCAAGTCCACATGATACAGAGCAAACGAAAATTAGTTAGCATGTAACCTGTCAAAATTTCTTCCGCGTGTTTCATATTAAGAACGTGTTTCTGAAAGATTTCATAAGCTCCAGTCACTGAATTTACCTGCAATGTTTATTACAAAAGTTTTCACAATTTGTTCATTGTTCGCACAAAAATTGCAGATGCAAACTAAATTTACTACTAATAAATAAATGTTTTTATAAAAATAGAGTACTTTAAACAAATTAAAAATTAATATTTCGAAAATCAAAAACGTTAAATCTTCTCGAATTAGTGCGAATTCAAAAATATTTATTTTTTTAATTTTAACCATATTGTCCAATAGAAGTTCTCGAAATTTTAGTTGTTCTTATCCTGCAAAAAATTTATTTGATTCAGAAAAATGTTTAGACTTAAAAGATTTTCAAGCCAGTATCAGGTTTTCTACGGCTAAAAACATAAGTGGCTGCTAACTTTTTATTATTTATAAGGATGATAAAATATTAGCTTTGTTGTTCTCTTTTTTAAAATGAATTAAATTTGACTCGAATATCATTCCATAAACGCATTCGAGGCGTATTGAGGATTCTCTTCAGAAAATGAAAATAAAAATGCAAACACATTTTGATAAAATACAAAAAATTGAGATGTCCCTTTAAAAATTGCTATTTGAATATTAAAAAAATGTAATATTTTTAAAAAAAAATCGCTATAATTTTACGGACCTATTTGGATATGTTAATCTCTATAATAACAAACACTAACATATTGGTTAAACTAGTACACCAAACCGTGCCAACCAGACAGTGGGACATATTAAACATTATTGGGTGGTTCATAGGGTTTATATAAAATTTTACACATGCGCAACTATCGCATAGACAAAAAATAACAAATTTTGGATTTTTGGGAGAACATAAGTGTTTCTAAATAAACCCATAAGTTTTGTGATACCTATTAGCCAGTCATGGGCAGCTTGATTTGCCTATCATTGACACTTCGTCATGCACATTGAATTCATTTGGAATTAATGCAGTTATATGTCACTATCTAAACAGTTGCTTATTCACTTCTTTTTTAACTAGATTACTTTTACGTCATCATTTCCGCAGTCACAGGGTCTGTTCTGTTTAAATCAGTTCAGTATTATGTCAGCTTTGCAACAGTCGAGGGTTTGGGATTTTCACCACTGATTGACATTCTTTTATACACTGCAAAATTTGTTGAAATAGTTCCGTGTTCTATCATTATTTCAACTATTACATTTCTAATTTCCTTAGTCCAAATTGGTATTACGTTCATTTCTCTTTAGTTACATGATATATCCAGAAGAAACAGTCAATGTTCTGCCACCATTTCAATATTTGGGACACTGGTTCTTTTACAGCAATTACCACTTTTTCATACACTGAATTATATTTTACACCAGCTTTGTGACATGTCCTCATTTATCTATCACAGACTTATCACTTTGGATCAATCGACCCTTCATTTCCCGTAGGGTAAGTATTCAGTAAATAAGTTAACCTTTTGTTGAGTTTCCTTGTAGCCTTCCATAATGAGTAGTCGGTTTTATTTGCCTTCTTTGTTTTTGAGTAGCATTAGCACAGTTTTTTCATGAGGACATCTAGACTGCTTCCATTTTTGCGCAGCTTTCGCTTGACCGATATTAGAACTCAATTTTTTGGAGGATAGGATATTTGATTATGGAAACCTTTGATTTCGGGAGAGCAACTCCAAGTTGTTAAATTTTGAACTTCTCTTTCTAAGTCTTCCATAGTAGTTATCTGTGAAGAGGTATAAACTTTTTCATTTATTAATGCTTTATGAGAAATCCTGTCAGTTTGTTTGTTTGTCAATTTTGGATTTGAAGTTTTTCTGCGAACACCGCATTAATATGTTAAATATATCAGCGAATGATCAGAGTTTAAGTCATACCCTTCTTACATTTCTAGAGACAGTTTGTCTATTTTTCTTGTTATAAAGAAATCGATTAAATCCGGACGTTTATTTATATCCGTGGGCCAATAAGTAGGAGAGCCGGTGGAAATGCAGTCACAACCTGTATTTTGTATGGCTTCGTACAGTCGTCTACTTTTTGTTGTATATAATCGTGAACCCCAAAATTGATGCTTGGCATTAAAATCGCCTTCTATTGAATTTATATTTATGTTTGTTACTTAGCTCCATATACTGTTGGGTTGTAATTTTATGTCTGGGAGGAATGTAAACCGAGGTTAATGATGGGTATGAGTCATTTGCCGTTATTGTTTTTGTTGTAGCTTGAAATTCATCTGAACATAGATGTTCTTCTTCATAATGATCTATGTTTGATCTCATTAAAATTGCACTTCCCCCTCTTGATTAATTGCTGGGGTGAATTGTGTGGTAAACACCATAGTTGTTACATTTTATATAACTTTCATTTGTAAAGTGTGTTTCACATTTTAGGCTAATATCAATGTTTTGTTTAATTAGTATGGCTGATAATTAAGTTTTGTATTTAAGAAGCCCATTAGCGTTTCACTCCATTATTCTGATTGATGGTTACATTAATAAAAAGTTTGATTATCAGTGTGATCTGTTTTTTCCTAGTATTTGATTTTACAATATCCGTGTAGGATTGTTTTGCCTTTTTTAAATGAGTTTGCTTTGGTTGCGTATTATAATTTGGCCGGGAATTTTCATTAATTTGTATGCTGTGTATTTTGATTTGATTGTGAAAATCTATTTGGTTGTGTATTTTGGATATCATCATTTTGATTTTTGTTATAAAACTTCGGTTGAGATTTATTTCTAGTTTTATCTCTTAAGTTTTGCAGTTCTTTTGCCACAATACATCCTCTTTAACTTGCAGGATGAATATTTGCTGGCTTATCGCATTTTTTGGTTTCGTGTTTTCCTGTGCATTTGGTGCATCGTGGTTGTTTGGAACAATAATTTTTCGTGTAGTTGTACACTCAGAATATTATGTAGTTAACTGTTTGTAGTTTAATAAAAAAGTTTTCCGTTCCATTTAAAAATAAAGGCACATACATTTATTTTTCAAAGAAATATCTATATTAACTTTTTTATACATTTATTCGAAATAATTTACTATCATTTACCGATTTTTTTCAGTTTCATTTATTTTTTTCATTTGTTTGAAATTTAATAAAAAATTACCCACAAAACGGAAACTTGTGGTTTATTTGTGTCCGTAACAGTTATTACAAATTTAAATTTTGTTTGCTTTCTGTTTCAAAAAAAAATATTCAAAAAATTTCAATTTGTTTTTTTATTTAAATTGGTTGTATATATACAAAATTTTTCAATACAAATTACAAGAACTGCATACATACATACATAAACAAATACATTCACACAAAAAGTGTTTATAGCTTCATATGCATACATACCAGAGAGCTGCAAAATCAACTTTTTTCTTGATTTAATCATACACAAAAATGCTTGTTCACATTTAATAATTCAACAAAATTCACTGTAGAATAAAATCAGCATCATGTTACTGAACGCGTAATTGGAATCAGTGTGAATCATCTGTCGTTTATGTTTTATGCAAATGTAATCACTTAACAAAAAGTCAGCGTTGAATATATCAGAAAAAACAACAAACAACGCGTATGAGGAGTTTATTCATAATTAAAACAAAATAGAAACACATTTTATAAGGGGGTGGTTTTGTAGAAAAACATTTTATAAATGTTATATGTATATTAGGGTGGGTCTAAAATCCGCTCTTTTAGAATTTTTATTAGTAATAAAAATATTCTTATTTGTTAAATATAAATATTTTTTTGGAAAAAAAATTTAGGTCGATATCTCAGGCTTGCCTAATCCGGAAAAATTTAAATATTGTCTAATTTTTTTTCATCTATTTTGATTGGAAAATTAGGCAACATTTAACTTTAACCGGATTGGGCGAGGCTGAGATGTCGACCTAAATTAAAAAAAAAAAAAATTCACAAAGAACAATATTTTTGGTATTCCTAATGAAAATTATAAAAAAACATATTTTAGATCCACCATAATATACATATAACATTTATGAAATGTTTCTACATAACCACCCCCTTTTTATAGATAAGAAACTATTTTGTTTTAATTATGATTACACTCATACACGTTGTTTGTTGTTTTTTCTGATTTATTCTACATCAAAATAATTATTGCTGGCTCGAATGAACAGAATAAAATCAATGGTTTAACAACGACCGATGATTATAAATCAGTGACAAAACAATTTGCACGTCGTTTGACTGATTTAAAATCATCAACAAATATGTGTGTTGGAGTATATTCAGCGTTTGAACGCAAACACATATTTATTCTTGTGTTGATTGCGTATGAACGTTTTGCAATCAGCAAATGCAGTTCTCTGATACATACATTTTGTATTGTACGAGTATATTAAAAAAAAAAACAAATAATACAAAAATGGAAATAATTTCAAATAAATGAAAAAACATTTATTTTTTAAGGATTGGTAGGTAAAATTTTGACATTTATTTTAACTGATTATATCATTTGTTTCTTACGGATATGTCAGTTGAATAATCAACATTTAAAAATAAATAACAAATGACATTTAATTTAAATGAAAATTAAGTAGACCGGTTTTTAAATGAAATATCATTTCTTTTAAATGATATTTTCAGTTATTTTAACTAACAAACTTTTTTAAGTGTAAGAATGGCAATTTTTACAATGAGGAATAACTTTTGGGGGCCTAATTGGCTCTACAGTGACAAGAGTGTTAAATAGTAAACATTAATTTTCATCTTTAAATATATAATTTTTTTTTTCAATTACACAGAAAAACATATTCGTGGTTGTCAGAATTTGTAGCCAATCAATAACAATTCGGTAGTCACAACCGAAAAATTCAGTTGCTGCAACTGAATTATTCGATTGGCAACAAAATCGGTTATCAGCATCAATCTATTTTCTGGGTATAGTTATGGCACCTTTGAAAATATAAGTTTATGCTTTTATAAATTGCAATAATTTCAGGACTTTTTATATTCATACTGTTGTGAAATTACTAATTGTTTTCAACCAAAGTTATCTGAAGCTGCCTTTTTCTGGTTTTTCATAAACGGTTAACCGAAAATAGTTTTAAAAAAAATCGGGTTTTGTAAACACTAAACATCATAATTCAGTCCTTTTGTATATATGGAAAATAAAAAAAGTGCATAAAAAATATACACATTTGTTAAAATTAAAAATGTTCCCGTCTACCACATCATATATTTTTTCTAAAACAAAAGAATGTCTCAAGTGGAATATGAACACAAACATGCACGAACATGCATATAGAATAAAACAATGCAACTGAAATATAGAAACGAAAGTGAATGAAGAGGGCGCAAGTAAAAAAAATATAAATCCTGATATAATATTTGTGCACACATACATAAATATGCTGGTTTAAACAGCAGGAATAAAAGGATAATACACTTTCAGAGTATGAGTAATAACTACAAGCTTAGCAGAAAAAATGGATGGAACACAACATAATGCAAGCGTTAAATCCAATGGTGTGCATATATTTTTTTTTTACATTTCTGTTCCACTCTTTCTCTGTTAAGCAAAGGATTTTGTATTTATACTGCTATTATTCTATAAAAAAAGTAGTATGAAATATTTTATTTGTTCGCAAAGATCGACCAGAATATACCCATTTTCATTAAGTGGGACCAAGAGTTTAGTATAAAACTAACTCTCGAAAACAGAAACATATCTTTTACGATTATTCCATGCTGTTCTGCTATACTCAGAAAAAAAGTTAGTAGAACAATTTTTAAACGGTTTTCAATACCAATTTACTATTTTCTGATTTTACTATTTTCTGATTTTTACACAAAGTTTACTAAAATTTAGTAGCGCTTACTTATTTTTAATACTAATTTCATTGTACTAATATTAATAATATCACCAAAATGCGACAAGCATGCGACTTTTTTTTTTATTTATTAGGGCATCCTAAAGCCGAAAATCGCATTAAAAAGTTTTTGTCTGGGCTTGTTTTTAAAATGTTTATAATTTTAATTTATTAGTTAATTTACCATTTTGACTATACCTCGAGTTACGCTCAAAATTTTTTTATCAGTCAAGTTGCAAACGAAAAACCAGTTAAGGCACAACATTTTTTGTGAATGTGGTTTTTAAATCGGTTAAGTAGTTTAGAAGATGTGGGTCAAAATTAAGCGAAAAAAAATACATTTTTTTGATAAAAACACAAATTTTGAAATTTAAAAAAAAGAAATAAAAAAGATATTTGTTTTACATGGTTAAATATGAAATAATTTGTTTTTAAATGTTGTACTTCTATAAAGAAAATAAGCCATTTTAAAAGAAAATCTATGGATAAACACCAAAGTTAAATGTTTCTGTTTTTTGTTTTATATTTTTATTGTTTGAAGAATTACTGCACAAAAATAATTTTTTAAAAGAAAACTAAACAAACAAGAAAGCTAATGCCCTCATAAATATAAATGACAAAAATGCCAAAAAGAGAAGTCTTAAAATGAGAATTTATTTGTTTTGTTACACAAAAAATAAGAATGCCTGTCACAAATTTGCAAGAAAGATTGACACCAAGTGTAGGGTCCGCCATCTAACGTTTTTTTTTTCAACTAGTGCTTATTTCGTGAATGGTAACACTTAGCTCATGTCAGATTTGACAGTTTTATCCTTCCGCTGAACAAATATGGTTGTGTATACGCTTGAACAACGCTGGGAAATATTGCGACATTACTTTGAAAATCATGGTAATGTTGCAGAATGTGTGCGAAAATTGCGTACGGATTTTGGAAGAAGAGAAGCACCGTCAGCTCCGTATGTTCGTTATCTTGTGAAAAAAGTGAAAGAAACTGGCATCCTCATCGATAAACCAAAGCGTGAAAAGCCAAAAACAGTGCGTACACCCGAGAATATTGCTGCTGTGGCAGAAAGTGTGCGTGAGCGCCATCAACATCAATTCACCGTCGTTCTCAACAATTGAACATTTCGGAGACATCATTGAGACGAATTTCGCATAAAGACCTTGGTATAACGCCATACAAAGTCCAATTGGTTCAGGAGTTGAAGCCAACTGACCATCCAATGCGTTTTCGCTTCGCTAAGTGGGCCTGCGATCGACTTACAGAAGATGCCGATTTTGCCAAAAAAAATCATCTCTTTAGATGAAGCTCATTTTGATCTTGGCGGGTATGTAAACAAGCAAAATTGTCGCATTTGGGGCACAGAAAACCCGCACGCATACATTGAAAAGCTGATGCACCCAAAACGGGTCACTGTTTGGTGCGGATTTTGCTCCAGAGGCATAATTGGGCCATTTTCTTCGAAAATGAGCAAGGAGTGGCCGTTACAGTCAATGGAGATCGTTATCTGGCCATGTTGAATGAATTTTTGTTCACAAAAATTGAAGAAGAGGTTATTGGCAACATTTGGTTTCAACAGGACGGCGCTACGTGCCACACAGCCGACGCTACACTCGATGTTTTGCGCCCTGTTTTTGAAGATCGCAATATCAGCCGCAGTGCTGATGTCGTTTGGCCGAAAAAGGTTGTTTTATGCTAATGTAGACTCTGTCAGTTTTCCAGTTCCTCATTCGGATGTAAATATCCAAAATCAACTATCACCAACCTAAGTTCCGACTCATCATTTGTAAATCAAAACTCATCTGAAGATAATTATAGCACAAATGGAGAGAGCCGCTTACTCAGGCTCAAATAAATGATTTGGTCAGAAACTTGGTGCTCCAAAAGAAAAAGCAGTACTTGCATCTCGTTTACAACAATACAACTTTTCGGAGTCAAATGTAAAAGTAACATAACACTGAAACCGCGATTCTCCTTGCGCGAAGTATTATTCAACCGAAGATGAGATATGTTTTTGCAGGGGTATTCCCGTTTTGTTCGAGAAGCTTGGAGAGAATTACAATGTAATTGAATGGCGACTATTTGTTAGTAGTTGTAATGAAAGTTTCAAAGCAGTTATTTTACATAACGGAACCAAGAATCCATCTATACCCATCGCTCATGTTGTAAACAGTACCCAGCAAAAAAAAAAGTAGCAAAAGAAGAGAAAAAGAAGCAGTGATTTTGATTCCGGTGTTGTGAAAATTTGGATCAGAACCAATGATTATTACTTAGGGGTGTCATAGGGTGGAAGTTTTCTCTTATGATACTTTTTCGTTGCATCTAAAGGCCTTCTTATCGTTAAGTGAAAAAATGAGATCTTTTGATGTTCCCAAATAAATTTTGAATTTTTTATTTAAATTTAAACGTAGAAATAGTTTTGCAAGATCAATATAAAATTTTCTATATCAATGGTCATAAGTTGAAAATTCGTAGCAGACAACAAACTGACAAATTTAGTTAAGCATACTAAACAATTTATTTATGTTATAAAAGTCATTTGGCATCATTTGCTAATTAAAATTGTTGGATACTAGTTGTTGGCAACTTATGACCATCGGGATTCAACTGAATATATTTGTAGTCAAATAAAGGTGCAAAGAACAAAAAGTGCAATTCGTCAATTTAAAAAGCTTTCATTTATTTACATTCAGCTTTCGATTCAGTATTCGAAATTCAAAGTTAAGAACTGATACAAATCCCTTAAACCTGATAACTTGTTTCAAAATAACCAAACTTTAGTACTTAACCATAGTTATGAATATCAAATTTATATGATAAATAGATGTTTTCGTTTATTTGAAAATAGGTAAATTTCATTAAAAATCACATTTTTGGAAGTTCTGAAAAAGAACTGCTTTAGAATGGGAGAATCAGAACTAAATGATACTTTGGAATCAATGAAAAATTGATTCCTTAAGAATCACTTCCATTTATTTTTGCTGGGTATAGAATCGTACTAAACAATGGTTAAATTGCTAAAATATTTTAACTATGAAGATCACAATTGAAGAGTTTGTTCCGATTTAAAAGTGGTGGGCATGCTATGTGCACTCTAAAAAATGCATGTAAAGCAACTACATTAATGTGTGTAAATTTTTATGTAAAATAAAGCAAAGTGCTTATAATTAAGCACATTGTGCTTGAAAATTCGATTACTCACTTTAACTTATAAAATCAAACACAAAAGATACAAAATTTGATGTTGATAAACATGTTTTCATACTATTAAACACATTTTAAAGTAAATTACACATTAAGTATAGGAAACAAATCTTCCAAAATAACGGATGAAAATTTTCCACCATTTTTATATGCTAGGCAAGTATACTGTGCTCAAGACCATGAATTTGGTACTGCAAATTTTGCTCTATATACTTAACTGATGATTGATGCAAATATTGGCTTCTAAGCCGGTTGTAGATAGTAATCATACACGGTATACTCTTCTGTGGTAAGCGGTGGCAAAAAGCGGTAAAAGTATATCCTCGATATATTTACAATTTTAGCGAACTTTTGCGGACTTTTTAAAAACGAATCTGCAATGTGGTTCAAACCGATTGGATATGTCGTAGTGCAGACAACAATAATAATTGATTTATAATTTTTTGTGGTCCAATATCAAATTGATGTGGTAAAAAAGAAGTACAAAGTAGCGATTTTACTGCTTTAAAAAAAATTGTTTACATTACCTTAAGTAACCACAAGTAAATTGGGTATCAGCGAGGTTTATTTGAGAAAAGAATCTAATGGTTAAGTAAAATTATCAAAAAGCTTAAAACAATAAGGTTTCAAGCATTTTTGTACTCCTATTTTTACCGGCACAATTCATTAAGCCGCTGAAAAATATTCGAATCAATATTTCTGTCTGTACCTCATTATATCCAAATTGTCCACACGCAAACCTTCCTTTAAGAGATTTGCTTCAAAAAAAACTTCCGTTTCTGAGAACTTTAAGCAAAATACTCTGACTTTTGTTACCGGAAACACATCAGAATTTAATGGTTAGATGTGTGTAAAATTTCTTCGGAAAACTTTTTTCTATAAAAGACCATCGGATTCTAAAGATATTTTTCTAATGAAAAACCTAATTATTGAATTTTAATATTATTGTTGTTATTAAGCATTTAAATGATAATTGGTATTTTTGTCTTTTCTCATTAATTTATCTTTAATAAAATATATATTTTCCTAAAAAATTTGAAAAACATTTTAAACATGTTTCTAAACATCCACCTTTTTGATACAATTAAAAGAGTACGTTTAGCCACATTGTATCTATTAATTTTATACACAATGTGTATATATATTTTGATTTTAAACATTGTGCGTATTTTTAAAGTAGGTAACAAGTTACCTCCTCTTAATAGAGTAGATTTCAACAAAAATTTATTAGAGTGTGGAATGCAAGGTGGATACACAAAATATTGTTGTTTTACTTGCCTCTGGGACAGTCGAGCTCTTGATTTTCATTATAAGAGAAAACATTGGCCGGAAAGATTAGCCATTACAGTGGGCCAAGACCTCTTATTAGGAAAGAAAACATTATTCTTCCACCATAACATAAAAAACTTGGACTCTTGAAAATCTTCGTCAAAGCATTGAATAAGGAAGGCCAAGCTTTCGCCTATTTGAGTAAAATTTTTAAAAGTTCAAGGAAGGAATTTTAAATGGTCCACAAATAAAAAAACTTATAAATGAAACAAAATACGAGAAATATATATCCCCACATGAGACTGCAGCTTGGAAGTCATTTAAATTGATGGTTTCTGATTTCCTGGGTAACAACAAGAATAAAGAATTATGAACAAATTGGTATAAAATACTTTTTTCTAATATTTTTATTTTTACATTCGCTCTTGAGCTTTTTCCCAGACAATCTCGGTGATGTGAGTGATGAGCACGGAGAGAGGTTTTACCAAGAAATTAAATCCATCGAGAGGCGATATAAGGGATATTGGGATGAGAGAATGATGGGTGATTACATTAGGTTTCTCTTAAGATAAACGGATCCCAACGAAAGCAAACGTAAAAGAAGGTCCAACACCTTTTCTTAATAGTAAAATACAAATAAATTAAAAAAAAAACAATAAAAAATATTAATAAATAAAAAGTTAATTTACTTTGAGCTTACCTTTACAATGCTTTCATAATAATATAAAACAAAATAAGTAGAAACTCTCAAATTAGGTACTTTTACATAAATGGTCATAGCTTTCAAATTTACCCATACAAGGTGGCGCAAAAGTAATCCTCCTATCACAAAATGCTATAAATTTTGCGATTGGCCCCTAATGTCAGTTCTGTTTTG
The DNA here is from genome assembly GCA_949748255.1 of Eustalomyia histrio. Lineage (NCBI taxonomy): Eukaryota > Metazoa > Arthropoda > Insecta > Diptera > Anthomyiidae > Eustalomyia > Eustalomyia histrio. Next base: position 97,099,374 of record OX456524.1, on the reverse strand, counting down.
ACATTTGTGTAGTAAACACATGCGAAATGCACGTTAATAAACAATGTTACGCTACACTGCTCCAGAACGCGGAATATTGGTGACTATTTATTTGAGCAATAATGAAGATGATTTTTCATCAAAAATAATCATGAGTGATGAGGCCCATTTCCATCTTAGCGGGTACGTAAATAAGCAAAATTTACGCTTCTGGGGCACTGAAAATCCGCGGGTAACCCACGAAGAGCCATTACACCCGCTCAAAGTCACTGTATGGTATTCTGTTTTCGCTGGAGGAGTCATCGGACCTTTTTTCTTCGAAGACCTCGCGGGCCAAACGGTTACTGTGAATGGTGAGCGCTACAGAGCAATGATCAACGAGTTCTTTTTGCCGCAACTTGATGAATTGGGATTGGAAAACATGTGGTTCCAACAGGATGGTGTAACGCCACGCACTGCACGTGCCACAACCGATATGCTGAAGGATGCATTTCCCGGGCGCCTAATCTCCCGTTTTGGCGATTTGCACTGGCCAGCAAGATCGCCTGATTTGACCGCTCCAGACTTCTTTTTGTGGGGCTTTTTGAAGTCGCGGGTTTATGTCAATAAGCCTCAGACTCTTGCAGCTCTTAAAGACAATATCCGTCAAGAATGTGAGGACCTATCGCCGGAAGTTTTGGCCAAAGTGATGGAAAATGCCATAAAAAGAGCTCAAATGACAATCAACTGTGGCGGCGGCCATTTACATGACATCATATTCTCGACCTGATGTAAAAAAAATTAAAAGACCAAATAAAAATAATCCACAAGAAGAATCAAAGTTTTTCATTTTTTTTTAAATTACAGCCAAAAAACATCGGAAGGTTATTTTTGGGCCACCCGTAGATGTTCTTTGAAAAACTTATTTTTTATATAGAAGTACCACTTTAAGAAAAAAATTTATTTTACATTTTTCCTCTCAAGATTAATACCACTTATATTTGTTTGAAATTTTCAGGTTTCAGTTTTTGCCGAAAAAAAGAGAATTTTCTGTAAAAATTTTTACCCATAGGTCCAAAACTACTGAAACAACTTAACTCCCGTACTCTAGAAAAATGTTGAACATTAAATGACAATACATTTGCAATTGGATTGATTAAAATATCTTGGTCCTAGTTTGAGATATAGTCAAAATAGAAAAACTACTCAATTATTAAAATAAAAAAAATAAAAATTTTTTAAAAACTACTCCAGAAACAAAATTTTTTAATGGGATTTTCGGATTCAGAAGACCCAAATCAATACCAAAAAAAAATAGCTGCAAGCTTGTCGCACTAAATTTTTTAAAATTTGTTAACTAGTGTATTTAGTGATTTTTTGCTAATTTTTACGAACCGATTTTAAATTCCACTATACAAAAAGTTTACTAAAATTAATTAGCGGCTACTAATTTTTTCTACTAACTTCATTGTTACTACACTTTAACTGACGTTAAATGATAATGGCTATTAGTTCAGTTGTTTGTTAATTTACTTATCCCTTTAGATATTAATTATCCCTTACGATAAAATTGAAAAAAAATGTAAATTCTCAGCATGTATAAGATCTTAATGACATTTTAAGTTACTCCGATCAGTTTTATTCTGTACTACAATCAGGTGTAGGGTATAAAAAATATACAGAAAAAAACCTCCAACATACAATATTTAAAATGTCATGAAAAATGTTGTCGTAATAGCAGCAAAGACCAAAAGTATAAAACAAGCAAAAAAAAATTGAAAATATATCCTTTTTATCCTTTTGCTTTTAAGTTTTGTATACTGTGTGTATTTCGTGTGTTTTTCTTTTTTCTTATTCACGATTATGTTTTTTTTTTTTTTTTTGCTAAATTACGAGAAATCCTTTCGTTTGCGTGAATGGCTTTAAGGATGTTTGCTATTATTGTTGTTGTTCTTGTTCCTGATGTCGAATGCATGTGTGTTTATATTTTGTGAATAAAAAAAGTGAATACAAAGCGCGAAGCTGTTTCCAAAGTACTAAAATTTTTCTATAAAAAACATCTAAAGGCAGGAAAAGGAAATAATTTGACCGTTTGCAAATGTTTAAAAAATGTTAACAAAAGTATTTTTTTAAAGATTATGAATATTATATATTTGAAGATATTTTTGTAAAAAGTTAAACTTATTGCAATAAACTGTAATTAATTTCTATTGAAATTTGCCCAACTTAGAGAAAGAAAATGTATTTCTACTATAAATTGGCTAAACGTACTCTGAGTGTGCAAACGAAAAAAAAAATACACCTTATGTGTAAGTTGGAACACACATCATGTGTAAATTTACTTTAAAAGTGCGTAAGAATACAATTAAATTTATTTGTAAATATTTGTGCGTGAACAAGTTTATTTTTAGAGTACATTGATGTATAAAATGTTTAAAAATACATAAAAATTCCTCAAAAATAAATGCTTACAAATGCCAACGTAATGTTAAATAGCACAAACATGTTTTTGTTATAAGAACAATAAATATATTTTTAATACGTATTTTATTAATAATAACTTACACTGTAATTATAATTTTAACTTTTGAAATGACACACGAAAACCCCGAGATACATAAACTTAATTTTGGATCGTGGAATCCAGTGGTATACCACATATTGAAAATTCAGGTCGTTTTAAAAGGATATTTAGATTTTAAGTTTGTATTGATTCAAGCGATTTTTTAATTATATTTTAATAAAAAGACTTTGAAAACTCCTTTGCAATGACGTAACATCTTGTTTTTTTTACTTATTTACTACTTATTAATATTATTTGTCGTTTGGAATCCAAAAAAAAAAAAATCAACAATTTTTTCAAAAAAACAAAACGTCATACGAGTCATTAAAATCTTGTACGCTAAGGCTAATGTTAGAGTGGCCGCTACAAGCGATGCTATAATACTGTGCTCGAAAGATGTCAGAGTGAAAGTGAAGCTAGAAGCGTGTATGTGCTATAAAGCAGGTTGTGTAATGGCTTGTAGCATCTAATCGCTTCTAACTTGGCTTCGCTTGTAGCGGCCACTCTTACATTAGCCTAATGCGTAGTTTACGCGAGTCGTATGAGTGATTTGTATTATAAATACAAATATTACGTATACGTATTGGTTTACTTTATTATACCCTCCACCATATATGGTGAGGGTATATATCAGATTGTCATTCCGTTTGTAACATGTCGAAATATAGGTTTAAGACCCCATAAAGTGTATATATTCGTTATCCTTATGTCTGTCTGTCTGTTGAAATGGCGATCACAACGCGAAGACGCAAGCGCGGGTGCCTATTTTTACCCAGATTATTGAACATCCTCCCGAGCAGTTTGGTATTTAATAAGTAAGCACAATCGGTTCAGCGGTTCAAAAGTTATGAGTGAAAATGTGAAGGTACCTCTAAATTTTCCATACAAATTTGTACAATTTTTCTGTATCTATTTTAATTTTCTGTTAAGTAAGTAAAAATGTTATTAAGTCTTCTTCTTGTTCGACTACATTTATTGTCCTACATCCTATGAGAATAATAACATTCTTAGAGCTATATGTGTGTTACTCTATTAACTAAGTTAACGTAAAAAGCAACATTGGTAAAGTCGCTAACAGAGCAGACCTCTGTAAATAACATTACTAAAACTAAATAAATAACATTACTAAAACTAAATAACAAAAGTTCTGTTATATAAATTGACAAAACATATTCATATAACAGTTCATGCAAAATTTAGTATATACGTATATCATCTTCAACCCCAAGATTGCCGGAGGCTGGGCTCATATAGAATGAGGTAAGGTCCAGAGGAGCTGGATCGTCGTTAATACGTCCAGATGGTGTTTTTCTCGATTTCGTACACTTAAAAAAGTTTGTAAGTTAAAATAACTGAAAATATCATTTAAAAGAAATGATATTTAATTTAAAAACCGGTCTACTTAATTTTCATTTAAAATAAATGCCATTTGTTATTTATTTTTAAATGTTGATTAATCAACTGACACATCCGTAAGAAACAAATAATATAATCAGTTAATATAAATGTCAAAATTTTGCCTACCAATCCTTAAAAAATAAATGTTTTTTTCATTTATTTGAAATTATTTCCGTTTTGTATTTTTTTTTAATATACTCGTACAATACAAAATGTATGTATGCATATGAAGCTATAAACACTTTTTGTGTGAATGTATTTGTGTATGTATGTGTGTTTAGGAAGTTCTTGAAAATTGTTTTGAAAAATTTTGTATATATACAACCAATTTAATAAAAAAACAAATTGAAATTTTTAGATTTTTTTTTTTTTTGAAACAGACAGCAAACAAAATTTAAATTTGTAATAACTGTTACGGACACAAATAAACCACAAGCTTCCGCTTTGTGATCAAATTTTTATTAAATTTCAAACAAATGAAAAAAATAAATGAAACTGAGTAAAATCGGTAAATGATAGTAAATTATATCGAATAAATGTATAAAAAAGTGAATATAGATATTTCTTTGAAAAATAAATGTATCTTTCTTTATTTTTAAATGGAACGGAAAACTTTTTTATTAAACTACAAACAGTTAACTACATAATATTCTGAGTGTATATTTGGCTGACGAACATATTATCGTGTAACGCAAGTTTCTCAACAAATCTGGCTTGCAACGACATGAAGTACCTACAGAAGGCTTGAACATCAGCATTTTCATAGACGTAACTATTTGAAAATCGTTTTATGAAATTTTCATAATATTTTCCGATGCATTTTCTTAGAATTTTCCGTATAGTAAACCAGATTGGGTTTTTCTGTTAAACTTTGTTGGTTTTTCGTTTCATTCCATAAAATTTATTTGTTGTTTTTGTAACCAAAGACATTTATATCTAAAGAAAGAGCGCCGCTACTTTTGAATAGGTGGCGCAGAATCACATTAAAACTATATCCTGCCCCATGGCGATATAGCCTTGGATTAGGCTTTCAATTAATTTATTTACAAAAAATATTAAATTAATTACATACTTTAAATTATAATCCATTCAGATGTTGCTAGTAGACTTATAACATAATTTTAAAGCAAATTTTTCAAATGTTTGACGTAATAAAAGCATTTGTTTCACATTTTTATGTCAAAAAATAAATTTTCATAAAGGAAAATAGTATTTTTTTTATTCCATTTGTATTTTTGAGAATTGAGGGATTGGCAAATGTATATTTATGTTAATTTTTTCTTTTATAAAAAAATACACATGAATAAAGTGCAATATTGTGCTCTTAAACATCTAAATGAATATTGATTTAAAAAATTAAGGTATAATATGCACATAAAACATATATTTTTCATAGTTTTTGGCAAATATTCATTTATGTTACGAAGAAAATATAAAATCAATAACACTCTACTGCATATTGTAGCACAATATGGCTAATCGTGACTAGCTCTGCAGCTAGTACAATATGGCTAATGAAAGTTGCTTTGATTTTTTATGGACTTATAAAAAATTTTAGTAGTTGACTTAGTAATCTAATATCCACATGCAGAAAAAATCATGGTTGGGGCAATTATATTCGAAGGGCATCATATATTTTTGGGAATACGATTGTGCCATCCATAGTCGTACAATAATATGTTATAGTTATCATATTTTATATACTTTTAATTTTATCAGGCTCAAGATCATAATTTTTTAATGATACTAACGAATAGTAAATACAAATTTTTTTATTAAATAGATAAAATTGTAAGGATCAGCGCTAGAGGAAGTGCACACTTTCGACCCGAGCGACCAGGTCATCTTCAGCCTCCTTCTGAACCACCCAACACAAATAACTCATGGTTATGAACAGGCATTTATATCACACACTCTAAATGCCTAAATGTAACGTACCAGGGCGCTCCAGTCATGGTCCTAAGAACTTTTGATTGGGTTCTTTGTATAATATCAACACTGGTTCCACTTGCATTTCCCCATAATTCGATGCTATATGACCAGATTGGTTTTAGTAACATATTGTATAAAAGTAATTTACAGTAAAGGCTTAGCTTTGATTTGTGGATAATTAACCAATATAGGATGAATGCATTAATTTTCATGTGAAGTCTCTTGGCTTCAATATGTCGGCGCCACGTATGACGTCTATCTAGGTGTATGCCGATGGATGACTGAAATTATATAATTTTTGTTTATGAAAACAAGACAGTTATATGACTGTAAATCTCAAAGTCATGTTTTATTTGATTTATAATTATTTTTTGATTGTTGTCAAAGTTCCATAATTATCATATTATACTCATAGTCAGAATTTTTGTTACCACAGTAAGCAATTAATGAATAATAAAATATTTACTATAATAATGATGGTAGCGACCATATTGATGGTTAAAACCTATTTATAAACTTGCTTCTGACAACCATACCTGAATTTAGTAAGCAAAATATTGTTACAGTGATCATGTTGCCATAAGGTTTTTTGTCTGAGTGCATACTTCACAAATATGTTATTACATTTATACATATTTGATTGCTTAGTAATTCACAATTATGCAAAATGATTATTTTTTATTATACCCTTCACCACAGGTGGAAGGGTATATATAAGTTTGTCATTCCGTTTGTAATTTCTACAATATTGATCTTAGACCCTATAAAGTATATATATTATGGGTCCTTATGAAGAGCGAAGTTGATTTAACGATGTCCGTCTGTCCGTCTGTGTGTTGAAATGGGTTTTCCGAAGAACCCAGACATGATGAGGACTTGATTGTTTTTTATTTCTGTTACATGTGATCCATTTCTGTTTGCTATTAAAAATCAGACAGACAGTAAAATCCCTTTGTTTAAAATGTATGTAGAATTTTGAGCATAACAACACATCCATGTGTTAAAATTCTTTTCTTTCATCTCTACCTTTTATACACAAACAACACACATACAAAGATTTGTCATTTAAATAAAAACTAAACAAATCCCTAATGAACGAAGACTTTTATATATGTACCTCTATTGACGATGATTTTGTGTGAGCTTCAATAGCTCAGTTGTCTAGACGCTATGTCACAAATACTTTTTTTCTCTAAGCCCGCGGTGTTCGAGGTTCGAATCTCGTTCAGGTCAATTCAATTTTTTTGTACATTTTTTTTATTATTTTCTTAAGACTTTTTTTTGCTTATTTTTGGTTTTTTTAAACATTTAATAATTAATTTATATAAAATTTTATATTAATAATTAAATAATCCATAAATAGGCTAAAAACATCAACATTTTTATAAAAACCCTCTGATACAAACAAAATACAAACGTTTTTATACCTTTCACCACAGGTGGAAGGGTCGCGGGTTCGTTAAGATTTTTTTTTTTGTTTATTTTTTGTTTTTTTTTACATTTAATAATTAATTTAAATAAAATTTTATATTAATAATTAAATAATCCATAAATAGGCTAAAAACATCAAACTTTGTATAAAAACCCTCTGATACAAACAAAATACAAACGGTTTTATTTCTATTTTTTGCTCCGATTTAAAAGAATTTATAAAAAGATTTTTAAACCATTTTATTTCTCACATATTAAGAAAATTTTATACATAATTTACCTTTGAGTGCAACTATTTTAGGTCATAACTTATAATAATTTATAAAAAAAATTATAAACTATTTTCCTTCAAATTTTTAAAATTAAGCTAAAGAAATTACAAATATTTCTAATAAAAAAGCGAAATAAAATCCCAAATGCAAATTTGCCAGCTAAATCAAAATATTTTGTAGAAATAAAAGACATGCAGTTCTAGTGATTTCTTTTAACGATTTGTTGAAATTCTTTTCTTTCACCTCTTCACCTTTTATACACAAACAACAAACACTATTCTAGAGCTGTATTATGACCTATGGATATGTCTTATATAGCAAAAGATTGAAAATCTTTAGTATAACATATTTGCTGAAAAACTCGGAAATATCGGTTCAGATACAAAAAAGTTATGCCCAAAACATAAATTTTTTTAAAATACTTATTTTCTGGAACCATAAATCTTCCCGAGTCCAAGTTTTATCTCCAAACTAAATGGTTAATTTCCTCTTAAAGGCGTCCGTATATAAATCTGTCCATTTCATATATGTCCATATATAAACTTCAGTTTTTTCCCAACCATGGTGAAGGGTATATAAGATTCGGCATAGCCGAATTTAGCCGCTCTTACTTGTTTTTTTCTAATTTTATAATATCAAAATATTTATAACAATTACACTCTAAAAAATGTTTGTAAATGTACTAAAATTAAATGGGTAAAGTTTTATATAATATTATGAAAATTCGGCATATATAAACAAAAAATGCCTAAAAATGTTTTGTACACACTTTCATATAAAATAATACACACAAAAAGTATTTTTAGACATAATGTGCTTAAAATTAAACACTTTGTGCCTAAAATTAGTCTTCTTTTGATAAATCGAAATTTTACGCAAAATTTTGTAAATATACTTAAAATGGTAATAAATAATTTGACATTTGGTAATTGGTAAATATTAAAAAAATAAAAAAAGCTAAAAACGAAAATTAATTTTTGAAAAGTTTATAAATATAATATTTGTAAATATTGTGAATTTAAATTCAAGATGACCATCATGACCATCATGACAGCACATACCCATTCGAAATATATCATGTATTATATATATAATTCATTATTATTAAAACATAAATACATAAAACAAATTTATTCTTTAAAACAAAATATTTTTACGTATATTTGCGTTGGTAAATATACGCATTTTGTATTTTTGTTTCTTTTTTAATCTACAAAATGTATACTTACACAATCGATTGAAATGACCATATAGTATGTGTGTGTTCATTGAAATAATAAACAAACAATTTAAATAAAAAACAAAATTCGAATTTAAATTTGTAATAACTGTAACGAAAACAAATAAACCACAAATTTTAATTTTGTGGGTAAATTTTTATTAAATTTCATCTAAATGAAAATAATAAATAACAAAAAATCACTTTGATGCAAAGGTATAAAGAAGTTAAAATAAATACTTTAGTGATTTAGTGATACGATGTTCTATCAATTTGTTGTTCCTATTTCGATAATATATTAAAGGGGCATATTTTTCAGTTCCATCCCAGTATGTAAAATGGCACGAAATCGCTCTTCAGCAAATGATTTATATATCATTCTATATTGACTTGATTTGTACGAGTATTAGCATCATGTCTATAAAATCCTTCAAAAATTTCGTTGGCTTTTTCTATTTTTACAGACTGAGCGCCCCGGTAGGCTAGTTGGTAGCGTGCTACCCGGGGGTAGTGGGTTCAATTCGCTACAACGAGCCGATATAATTTGAAATTGTATGATTAATAGCAAAAAAACTACAGACTCAGAATTTTATAGTTTTTTTCGAAGAAAAATTCTTAAAATTTTTTTATTTTTTTGAAAAATCAAAGAACAGGATTGAAAAAGTATCGAAATGGGTTTATGTTTTAGATCAAAATAGTTACAAAATTAGAGTATGTAAATATCCGAAAAAGATTAATTTGTTCCTATATTTTTAACTGAACTGAAAGTTATCTTTATTAAACTACATAATATTCTGAATGCAGGATCTATAAACACTACACAACAATTTTATTGTATAGACTTCCTCCTTAAAATGCTCCATCAAAAATGTTCCATTAAGTCGCGACTCAACAACATGGAATCCTTTTTTTGTTCCCTGAGGAAAATAGTTTACGGCTCAATATTAGGGAGAAGTAGCAAAATCTTTCATAATCTTTGCAGACTAGAATTCTAGATAGCATTGCCTTTTATTTGAATTCAATGACTATATACACTGTACACTGTACACTTTAATGAGTTATAAATGGTTAAATATGAGAAATGTTCAACTTTGGCACCCATTAATTTTTTTTTCTTAAGTTACAAGTTTTTGCGTACAACTTGCATTTCGTTTAATTGGTTTTGAAAAATAATATTAAAGATTGAAAATATCAGCAAAGGCTAACATGTGGCTTTGATCTTTTTGGTTCCTAAATTTCAAGGAGGCCAAAGTTTAAATTTATTGTGTGCAATCTGCAGTAAGTTCAATTGGGTAAACATATAATATTGTAGATTGGAAAATATCACAAAAGTCCAACATTTGGCCCCCGAACTTATTTTTATTATAATTCAGGCGGACCAAGTGTTGATTTTTGTACAATCTTTACTTAAATCAACTCGCTATCTATATTGCAATATTTATTAAAAAAATATCAGAAAACACCAAACTTTAGGGGACTAATCTTAGCAATATAAAGTGGGAGCTCAAAGGTTTGAGTTTTGTACCATTATTTACCACAAAATACTATTTAATTAGTACTCAAAATAAATCTTAATAGTTTTGGTAAACATTTCCATAAATATTATTTAGATTTAGATTTTTTTTATATTAATTTCCTACACATCAACACCAAGTCTTATAATAATGGAACAGGATTAAATTTGTAGACGTAACATTTTTTTTTTAATCCGTCTTCATATTTATAAAACCTTTGATATGCCATTAATTAAATTATACTTATGAAGTGTTGTATTGCATGGAGTTTAATGCAAGTAGTTTTTTTTTCTTAATTTTTATGAAGTTTGTCAGAAATGTAAGGAAGCGTTTCCCCTAAGTGTACATATTTAAAAAAAATATACTTTCAAAAATACACGCAACATGTCAATAAGGTCTTTTCAAATATTTTCGTGAAATCAAACAACTTGTGATAATCTGATATACGAACATTTAATTTTGTTCGAACTGATCATAAAATATATAATTTTGATTGGATTTTTCTTTTAAACTAAAATAAACAATTAATTGCTTAATTTATTTTATTTTATTTTTTAGTGAAAAATCACTCATACATGATTTAAACATTAGATAAGAAATATGACTTAAAACCTGTACTTTCAAAAATCTGCAATAAAATATAAGCAAAAAGGTCAAACATGTACGAAATTAACTTAAAATTTATAACTTGTGTTTAAGTTTTGAGACAAATTTATTTTAACAAGACACTTTATGATCTTAATAATTTTCTATATTTTTTTTTTTGTTTTGGTGACTTACAGTTTTCAACACTTTTTGATACTTTGTTGGTTGTATGAAACATTGTCGCAAAAATGGAAACACTGGGGACATTTAATCATTTTTCACTTCATCACGAATAATAACAAATAACCTTTAAACACGACATAGAAATTAATCATTGAAGTTGTTTGATTTTTAAAATCGTACTCTTATACCAAACAATAACTTATTTTATTTTGCAAAATATGGCAAAACTATATATTATTTTGTTTATATTATTGAGAGTAGTAGAGTATTTAAAATTATCTTAGGCTTTCGATTATTGAGAAAAGGGATAGGGTTGTCAACTAATTTTCTTAGTCGATCGGTGTTGGACACTATAACTCTATGAAAAAAAAACCAACCAACCAAGTTTAGAAAAGGGTGAATGATATGATCTTAAGTTTGTCTATAAGTTAACTGTGTATACACTTAAAAAAGTTTGTCAGTTTAAATAACTGAAAATATCATTTAAAAGAAATGATAATTCATATAAAAACCGGTTTACTTAATTTTCATTTAAATTAAATGCCATTTGTTATTTATTTTTAAATGTTAGTTAATCAACTGACACATCCGTAAGAAACAAATGATATGTATAATCTGTTAAAATAAATGTCAAAATTTTACCTACCAATCCTTAAAAAATAAATGTTTTGTTTCATTTATTTGAAATTATTTCCGTTTTTGTATTTTTTTTTAATATAATCTCGTACAATACAAAATGTATGTATGCATATGAAGCTATAAACACTTTTTGTATGAATGTGTTTGTATATGTACGTGTGTTTATGAAGTTCTTGTAATTTGTATTTAAAAATTTTGTATATATACAACCAATTTAAATAAAAAAACAAATTGAAATTTTTTGAATATTTTTTTTGAAACAGACAGCAAACAAAATTTAAATTTGTAATAACTGTTACGGGCACAAATAAACCACAAATATATATATTTGAGATTACGTGACTCGCCATTAATCTAAATACGAAAGAGTTTCACTTTTTGATGAAAAACTTCTTTTTTTTCTCAAATTTTGCTGTAAATTTAAAGAAAAATTCGTACATAGTGCTGACTTCGATTCTGACTTTCATTGGTTATAGATATAGCAATACGTATGTACTATTTTTTTGACAAATATATGTTATTAAAATTAACAAATAGAACATAGATGCGACAATATGAAATCATAAGAGCCAAAGTAATTTGAATGTGACGCCACAATTTTCTGTGTCCCAACAGAAATTCACTTGCCAAAATTGAAACATTTATTTGCCAACAAATTCCGTTGTCACCACGAACCTGTTGTCACTGTAAAAAAAAAAATTTATTTTGTGTGTATTTTTTCGATCTGCAAGTTTATAATTTTATTTTAGAACTTTTCGGGTTCGAGATTATAATTAAGAAAAGTTTTATAAAATTGTGTGAATCAGCGCTAGAGTGAATGTCATACTCTCGATATGAGCGTCAAGGTCATAATCAGCCTCATTCTGAAAAACTACCTACAAAAAGTCATGGTTGAGTCAAGCTAATATATCAATTACTCAAAGGCAAAGAGATATGCGAAATTATTTTTCACAGTTAATGAATGATTACTTGTACAAATAAGCTTTTTCCATCTAATTTTAGTATTTATGATCTCGAATCGGATAAAATCATAAAACATAACAGTTTTACAATTTATTAATTATTTTTATGTACACTCAGAAAAAAAGTATGTATAAATATTTGTAAACGGTTTTCAATCCCACTTACCTATTTTTGTACTGATTTTTATTTAAAAACTTACTATTTATCAAATCTTTTTGCTATTTCCATTTTACAAATTAGAGAATTTTGATAGAATATTTTAAAATTTTTCTTGCTATTTTCAGAAAAATTAGCTGCTTTTGTAAAGTGGAATTTAAAATCTGTTTGGTAAAATTAGGAAAAAAAATTTACTAATTTTAAAAAAGTGGATATTGAAGGGAATATTATTTGTAATTAAAACTTACACCTACAAACTTAAATTGTTTTAAACTGATACATATATTAAAAAAGTGATCGGAAGTCAATATAACGACTTATATCTAAAAATAGGACATCCACTTAAAATACCACTAAAATGTTTTGGTTCTTAAACCTGCCCTGAAAACAATTAAAATTTGACCTTAAAAGTAAAAATATTGAATAAAATATTTTTCAAAAAGAAATTATAGAGCAATTCCATATGAAAGCGATCACCTTTTGGACGACCCCTCTCCGATTTTAAAATAAATAGTCTCAATCGATTGCCCAACAAAAAATAATGTACCTACATATTTTTTTTTTTTTTTTTTATAGTGACTGGTTTAGTGGTGGTGTACACCACTGTCATGTGACAAAATTGAAGAATTCTTCATAAGGGACCTCATTGAAAGTTGTTTTAACTACTAAAGCGATCGCAACGAGTGATAGCTCGTTGAAAAGGTATTGAATCAGGCTTGAATTGAAAAATAAAATTTTCCTAATTTTTCTCAGAAATTTACCTTTTTCCCATGAAAATTAAATTTTCCCATGAAAATTAAATTTTCCGATTTTCCACAGAAGCTCCTAAATTTTCCGGCTAATTTTATTTTTCTTGGATTCCTCATAATTTTTGCTTTAAGAATCAGCAATAAAAAATGGGCGCCGACTACTTGTTTGGACAGGAGAAGAGCATTTAAGAGACCACCTTGTTCTCATTGTTTTTATATTTTTTATAATTGAATTATTTTTAATTATTTAACATTATTTTATTTTATTATTAAAAATACATTTTAAAAATTATTTTACAGTTAAAAATACATTTATGAAGAAAAAATCTTTCTTATTTTGCTGCTTATACTTAATTACAATATTTATTAAAAATTTCAATTGTCTTGGCATCATTATAAAATTAAAGTAACTTTAAATTTAGCACGTCGGCAGACGAAGAGTACCGCTTTACATTAATTGACATATCAGAAATATTTGGTATGAAGCAATGAAACTTTTGCGTTCCAGTTATAGTTTTGACATTATTATATCTGTTTTGAAGTCGTCGCTCCATGGCATCGTGTTCTTTTTGAGTGCATAAAACTGTGTTAATGGCAATTTCCTTGCTTTGAATCCACGAAAACAAATGTTGTACATTTAAGATCTGGTCAGTATATGGCCTTTGCAAACTTGCCTTAGTCGCCATGAGTTTTAGGGTTCCCCCTAACGCATCGCATGGGCCCTTACCGTGGGACGTCGCAAAAAAGTGCCACTCGACCTTGCAGTTTTGTTCTTCTTCAATTATGCAAAGATTGTAAAAATTTTTTTATTCTTGTACTGAGAAGCCGCGCCGTCTGAGAAAAACGTTACTTTGTCGATTGCATCGAATTTTGATCTTAAGAATTCAAACAGTTTCATTTGAAATAAATAAACGGACACATAATTATGAGCTAAACTCTCCGCGACAACAACAAGGCTTACGGTCTGTAGTTCGTTATCTTCGTTTTTGAAATAAATGCAAAAAGGATGCACCGTGCACTGGTCGTTTGCCCAGTGATAAGCCTGAATTTCATCCTGAACGAGAAAAGTGTAATTCTCGGCAAAGTCGCTTATCACAATGAATTCATTTTGGGCTAATTTCTTCTTACTTTCCTTTAGAAATTTCGATTGCATCTCGGATATGAAATGGTGCGCCATAAGTTCATTCAACTTGAATCCGAATTCCTCGATGAATTCCGGAATCTGCTTTACCACGGTCTCAAGGGAACATCTGCCGCTGCTAATTATCCACTGTTTGAAATGCACCTCCTGAATTAACAGCTGTTCAAACTTTTCCGCCAAATATTGCTCTAGCTCGTCAATCTTCGGACAATTGTCGCATTTGGACAGATGACAATTTTCCGTGGGGTATGCGCACAACGACTTCGACAGGAGGTCCGTATATGTTTCAATTTCACCGTGAAATACTTTCAATTTCTTGCATGGAAAGAACATTAATTTGATGTTTTGATGAAACATGCAAACGCAGACTGAATGCGTTCCGTGCCTGTCTAATGCCAGCACGCATTCTTTTGGTCGTAGGATGGCAAACTTAGAAAATCACACTTTTTCTGCTGGGTATTTCTCTTTGAACTGATGGTATGCTTCGGATAGATTACATAATAATAATCTGCGCTGCTTGTGTACTTTTTCTCCATCTTCACGTGTGATAACATAGTCACGTGTACCTGGGCAGGCGCGGCTGTTGTCATCATTGCAGTAAAAATCTTGAATCAATTTCACCGTTGCTTCGCTGAGGGTCCTTGAGCCAAATTTCTTGGTGGGAGTCGCCAATATGCCCTTCTGTCGAACTAATTCTTTGCTTCTTCTCGCGATGTAAAAAGATGTTTGAAACTGTTCAGAAATCTTGCGTTTAGACCATGATTGAGGCAGCACAGATAAAATGAGATATTTCTCCGGAAAACTGGTCGCTAAATTGAATTTTCTTTTCAACTGCTCAATCATTTGTTTGCCGTCATCAACGTCATCTGCTTGACTGCATTCGTTATCAGAGCCTTCATCAAATATTGTCGCGATTGCACTCATAACCTTGCCTTTTTATCTTTCCTGTATTTTTCACTTCGCAACTTTCTTTTTCTAATAGGCGTTTCACCTAAAGCGGTAATATCCTCATTCAAAGGACTCAAAGACATATTGACCATCGGAATGTCTGCCTCACTATCAGATGAAACATTTTGTTCAATTGTCATTTCACTCTCGGATTGTGGTTGCATTTGTTTCAATGCATTTGCTTGTTGAGACAAATCGATTTTACACTTGGGGCAAATGAATTGTGCTTTTTCACCGTATTGTATATTTAATTCATTCATGTATCGCTTCAAAACACCAGTTAATTTTAATACTTTTATCTTTTTCGAACGATATCCACTCCTGTTAAACGGATTGCAGCAAAATTTATTCATTTTACTTTAAATTGTCTTTACAGCTTCACTCTTTACTTTACAAAAAAAACCCTTTAACACTTTCACGTTTAGTATTCAACTGAAATTTGACTCAGAGTGTGTGAAGTATTTATATTTATTTTTTGGTAAAAAATAGGTAAAAAAAATAAGCGATATTTGTCATAAAATGTTTTTTAAAGAGGGACTTAATTGGTTACTGCCAATAAGCCGACCACAGGTCATAAAATGTTTTGTAAATTTTTTAAATTACCAGGTAATAAATATTTCGCCATATTTATGGAAAATCCGTGTTTTATGACTTGTTTCTGCACGTGTCATTTTAGGCGAAATATTTATTACCTGGTAATTTAAAAAATTTACAAAACATTTTATGACCTGTAGCCTCAGTCGGGTTTGGTGTGCCATTACATGCCACTGCTGCTATTATCCATGGATTTATGGCCGATCTTGTGAAGGCAGGCAGACCATATTCACTACACACTCAACTTGGGGCTCTTAAAAAAAAATTGATTTTTTCTTCATAAATGTATTTTTAACTGTAAAATAATTTTTAAAATGTATTTTTAATAATAAAATAAAATAATGTTAAATAATTAAAAATAATTCAATTATAAAAAATATAAAAACAATGAGAACAAGGTGGTCTCTTAAATGCTCTTCTCCTGTCCAAACAAGGAGTCGGCGCCCATTTTTTTATTGCTGATTCTTAAAGCAAAAATTATGAGGAATCCAAAAAAAATAAAATTAGCCGGAAAATTTAGGAGCTTCTGTGGAAAATCGGAAAATTTAATTTTCATGGGAAAATTTAATTTTCATGGGAAAAAAGGTAAATTTCTGAGAAAAATTAGGAAAATTTTATTTTTCAATTAAAGCCTTTCCAACGAGCTATCACTCGTTGCGATCGCTTTAGTAGTTTTTTCAATGAGGTCCCTTATGAAGAATTCTTCAATTTTGTCACATGACAGTGGTGTACACCACCACTAAACCAGTCACTGTAAAAAAAAAAAAAATATGTTGGTACATTATTTTTTGCTGGGCAATCGATTGAGACTATTTATTTTAAAATCGGAGAGGGGTCGTCCAAAAATTTGCCAATTTTGATCGTTTTCATATGGAATTGCTCTATAACAAACACATGAATTCATTAATGTTTTTACAATTTTTAAGCCTTTGATTTTTTTTTTAATTTTGTCTAAAATATTTTTTGAAAAAAATAAATAAAATAAAAAAAATTTTGATGCTCTATAAAAAAAATAAATTTGAATTTTTTTAATAATATAAATAATATTCAGTAATTTTTTATACCCTTCACCACAGGTGGAAGGGTATATATAAGTTTGTCATTCCGTTTGTAATTTCTACAATATTGATCTTAGACCCTATAAAGTATATATATTTTGGTTTCTCATGAAGAGCGAAGTTGATTTAACGATGTCTGTTTGTCCATCTGTGTGGTGGAATGGTGTTTCCGAAGAACCCAGACATGATGAGGACTTGATTGTTATTTATTTCTGTTACATGTGATCCATTTCTGTTTGCTATTGAAAATCAGACAGATCGGTTGATAAATGGCTGAGATATTAGCAAAAAACCAGAACTACCTCTAATTTTTTCGTAAAATCCCTTTGTTTAATATGTATGTAGAATTTTACGTATAACAAACACATCCATTTGTTGAAATTCTTTTCTTTCATCTCCACCTTTTAAACACAAACAACAAACACATACAAAGATTTGTCATTTAAATAAAAACCAAACAAATCTCTAATGAACGAAGACTTTTTATATATGTACCTCTATTAACGATGATTTTGTGTAAGCTTCAATAGCTCAGTTGTCTAGACGTTATGTCACAAATACATTTTTTTCTCTAAGGCCGCGGGTTCGAATCCCGGTCAATTCACTTTTTTTGTACATTTTTTTTTATTTCCTTAAGACTTTTTTTTGATTTTATTTTTAACATTTAGTAATTAATTTATATAAAATTTTATATTAATAATTAAATTATCCATAAATAGGCTAAAAACATCAAAATTTTTATAAAAACCCTCTGATACAAACAAAATACAAACCTTTTTATTTCTATTTTTTGCTTCGATTTAAAAGAATTTATAAACAGATTTTTAAACCATTTTATTTCTCATATATTAAGAAAATTTTATACATAATTTCCCTTGAGTGCAACTCTTTAGGTCATACCTTATAATAATTTATAAAAAAAACTATAAACTATTTTCCTTCAAATCTTTAAAATTAAGCTAAAGAAATTAAAAATATTTTTTAGTAAAAAAGGGAAATAAAATTCCAAATGCAAATTTGCCAGCTAAATCAAACGTTTGATTGTAGAAATAAAACACATGCTGTTCTAGTGATTTCTTTTAACGATTTGTTGAAACTCTTTTCCTTCACCACTTCACCTTTTATACACAAACAACAAACACTATTCCAGAGCTGTAATATGGATACGTCTTATATAGCAAAAGATCGAAAACCTTTAGTATAACATATTTGCTGAAAAAACTCGGAAATATCGGTTCAGATACAAAAAAGTTATGCCCAAAACATACATTTTTTTTAAATACCTATTTTCTGGAACCATAAATCTTCCCGAGTCCAAGTTTTATCACCAAACTAAATGGTTAATTTCCTCTTAAAGGCGTCCGTATATAAATCTGTCCATTCCATATATGTCCATATATAAGCTTCAGTTTTTTCCCAACCATGGTGAAGGGTATATAAAATTCGGCATAGCCGATTCTAGCAAACAGATTTAAAATTCCACTTTACATAAGTTTACTAAAACTTAGTAGCGGCAGCTAATTTTTCTACAAATTTCATTGTACTATACGTCAGCAAACATGTGTTGCTAAGATTAGCAAAAAAATACCGCTGGGCTCAAATTAGCAAAATTTCCCGTAATAACAGCAACATTTTTAGTTGCCATTACAGACTTGTTTTGGTGAGTGTATATCGAACATATTGGTATTTTTTCAATTTTAAAAATTCTAAACTGTAAAAAATCGAACCCCTAAATTCTTCAAATATATTAAATTCCCAGGTGAAAATGTTCTTTCATGGTAATATATGGTCGGATCCGTGTTGAGGGTATATGGCCGTATATGCTCATATATGAATGTTCATATATGGTCATATATGAGTACTTTCCATATATGCCCGTAATTTTTTTTTTTTATTTTCCATAAAAATATTGTTTATTATTTAAATTATTTGTAAATATTATACATTTTGAAGAAACTAATGAATTTTTAACATATTTGAAGGTTTTTCCTTATATATTCTTTGAATATAACAAACAACTTTTCTCTTAAATTTACGGCTTAATAATAGACTTTCCCAGAATATGAGCAGTTTTTCTGAAGCAAATTGTGTCTCGGGGTCAAAATGGATTAATAAAGAAACTCACGTCAACATCTAAAATTTTATTATGAAAATTCTTCGTTGAATCTGATGGGTTATTAAAATTAAAATGCATCAGAATCGAATGTTTCTATAGAAAAACGCATGACTTTTCATTAAAACCTTAAGACTCTACATCACTTTCTATAGGCAATTTATTGCTCTCCTTTAGAATCTGGGGCTTATATTAGGGGAAACAATCCAAAAGGTGTGGGGCTTTATAACAATATTTAAATTTCAGGAACGACATCATTTGCACCAGCAGGAAAATAACATTTATTTAATATTCATTTTTAAGGAAATAAGGCTATCTTAAGATTACAAAGAAAACTCCTGTAAATAATATATTTTATTATTATTCAAGTACTATTGTTTATAAGGTTAAAAAAATGGACATTGTCATTTTATATTAAAGATGTTTAATATGACATATTTAGTAAGTATTTGTTATCGATTTTGATAGCCTGTTCCTCTATTTCGAAAGAACACGTTCGTTCGCTTTCTAGTCGAAAGAAAACTGATTTGGGTTTCACTAACCCTATTTCTATGCGAACGATGACTCGAACGACAAGTCGAATGAAAACGTAACTGTTTTCATACAAAATTTGGTTTCTCTATTTCAAACAGCTCGAACGCAAATGTCAAAATCAGTCACTTGCTATTTTTTTGTCGAGAAGGACTCTAGTGTTCGGAGCAAACAAATTTTCCGCAGAGGAGGAAAATTTTACCAGAAAACTAAACTCCGTTTCACCCCCTATTACGCTGTTGCTGAGTGGTAAAAGGTATGTGTGTGTTGTTTGTGGCTAACGTTTGCCCGAAAAGCTCATATTTACATTTTTTATTTTACATCTTTTATTTTACAAGGACTTTAGCGGTGACCGCACCGAACAGACAACAGGCAACAGAAAAGCTCTCCAAACAACAATTTCACCCACAACCATTCGATAACAAAAATTTTCACAAATAAACACACTTTCAAAATAAAAATTGATTTGTTTATTGTTATTTTTTTATTTCATTTGTCATATACAGCTGATCACTGTTAAACAGGGTTGTTTTTGTTTTTAAGCAGTTTAGTAGTATTTTTGGTACTTTTAAAGAAAATTGTACCAAATTCTCAAAATATATGATCTGGCATCTCTGTCATTTGTAAATGCGTAAGAAACAAAAATTGACACACGTAAGTCAAGTCGATCGAAGGCTTTCGAAATATAGAAACCGAAATTGATTCGAATTCGAGTGACTTGCTTTCGTTCAACTAGTTTTTCGTTCAAGATCGAGGAACAGACTATGAATCAAAGAAAATGACCCTTAATGCGAATCATTGAATTCCAATTAATGTTATCCCTGTGTGAAGTTAAAAAAAAAATAAGTTTAATTAAGGTTAATTAACAAAAACACACTTTCAGTTAGCAATCGGGCATGGTTAAAATTTTATTTTCGGTTACGTATTACTCCGATAGAGGCGTAGAATAGAAAAGATTAAAAAATACTAAAAGTCTTATGTTCACACCAATTTTCACTTAAGAATTCGAACTGGATGTTAATTCAGTAGACCAAAGGTAAAAAATTAACAAATAACTTTTGCCTTGATATATGGTCATATCTGATAAAAAAAAAGAAAACATATTACCCATATATGGAATAATATATGTATTTATATATGAACATATATGACATATACGAATCAATATATTAACCAATATAGTAGGCTATTTAGTAGCGTGCTAGCTTATCAGTGCGGGTATCGTGGATTCGATTAACACCCGAGGTTCTGGGCTGTTTTCGCTACAACGAGGCGATAACCTTTGTTGCTAGTGCTCGGTTAGGGTATTAGGATATAATTTGAAATTATATGATTAATATAAATAAAATAAAAATAAATAAATATTAACCAATATATGAACTTTTTCTTTGAATAAACTTGCCCGTATATGCTCATACATGAAACCATATATGCTCATATATGGCACCATATATGACGATATATGAACATATATGAACGTTTTCACCTGGGTAGTACAAAAACAAGTATAACAGAGGGCAGAGGTCAAATTTCCGAAAAAGATTCTAATCCTTTTTTATGAAAATCCAGAAGGTTGGTTTAAAAAGGGTCTAAGTCCAAATATTGTCGGATTCTCTTAAAAATTTTGAGGCATAATTTACGGTCACATATAGCATCCATAACCCAAATTTCAGTCAGATATCGACGGTGTTGTGGGACCAATTTCAATATTACCTTTCTTTGGGAGAAAGGTCTGATAACATGCACCAAATTTCATCCAAATATATATATATTTTCGACCTGTAGTTTGATTAAAGTTCATTTGAAGGTGGGTTTATCTTGGGCCTAGGTCCAAATATGATCCGATTTTCCATAATTTCAGAGTGGTGATTAAAGTTAACATATAACATTTTCGTCTCAAATTTCAAACCGAATTAAATTTCGTCGGGAAGAAATTTACGTAAGAAGTAAGAAGTAAAATCATTAAATTTGGCTTAACCCAACCTTTTTTATACGCTCCACAGAATTTTCGTTTCAGATAAAATAAAATGAAAAATTGATATTGAGAAAACATTATCGAAATGAAAAAATTTTTGTGGTGTAAAACGTTTTTGGATGTGAAAACAATTATTGTGGTAAAAAAGTTTTTATGTATTGTTGATCTATTATTTTGTAAATGAATAGTTTTAGTAGGACTTTAGATCATATAATCATTTTCTTTTTTATAAATAGTTTTTATTGCAAAGAAACATGAAAATTTGTATTAGTAAATTATAGAAAATAAAAATTGAAAAATAACACAAAAGCCAGCAGGATAGAATACTTAGTATTTTCGGTCGACGCTAGCCAACCTTCTCAGTATCCTTTAAACACAATGATTCAGCAGTACAAAATATAATTTAAAAATATTGTCTGATCATTAACTATCAATATAGATTATGTTGTAGATTTAATATGGATTAGGACAAACACTTGAAAAAATTAACGGCTTCATATAAGCTTTGTTATTGGATCCTTTAAGAATTAAAGTTCATGACAAAAACTGTAAAATATAGAGGATAAATAAAGGGTGGTTAAATTTTAAGGGCCGATGTTGAATGTGAACCACACCTAAACTTCAAGTCTTTTTCTGCATTTCATTTGACATTTCTCAATTTCAGACTAACTCAATTTGAACCATGGAAAGATATACAATCGAGCAACGCGTTAAAGTTATTCAGGCTAATTTTGAAAATGGGCGTTCAAAACAAAATGCACTTTGTGATTTTTTGGCCAGCATAATCGGCCAAATGTGTCCACAATCGGGATAATTGTGCACATATTTTTGCAAATCGGGTCTGTAGGAAATGAGAAAATACCTGTGCATGCTCGCCAAGTTCGTTCTGCGGAAAACATTGCTGTTGTTCGCGATAGTGTGGCAGAATAGCCGTCAACCTCGACTCGCCATCGGTGTTCGCTATCGCGAGATCAAAACGGAATTTTTGAAGCCAGAAATTGAGGATATGGATGTGTACGATATGTGGTTTCAACAGGATGGTGCCACTTGCCACACAGCTAACGAAACATTGGCTCTTTTGCGCGACAAATTCAATGGCCGTGTTATCTCACGTGGTGGCGATATCAATTGGCCGCCAAGATCATGTAATTTGACACCGTTGGACTTCTTTCTTTGGGGTTATTTGAAAGAAAAGGTGAACGTCGTATAAGCCAGCAACAATTCAAGAGCTAAAGGATGAGTAAATTCGGCACACTAACGGCATTGAACCTCAATTATGCCTCAGCGTCATCGAAAATTTGGACCATCGGATGGAGGTGTGCGCCGGATGGAGGTGTTCCACATATAATTGAACCATACCATATTTTCATAATAAGAAGAAATGACAATAATTTCTTAAATAATTTGTATTTTATTCAAAATAAACATCAGCCCTTAAAATGTAACCGCCCTTTACTAATACTAATAACACTAATTTGTAAAAAAAAAAATAAAGATGAAAAATGAAAGATGAAAAAATTGATTTAAAAAAAGTATTAATCATTTCTAGGTGTCTAGTAAAAAATATAACAAAATGTTTTATTCTTAGATTTATAAAAAATTTATAAGGAAAATTTGTAGATACCTTCACATTTTCATTCATAACGTTTTTACCGCTGGATCGATTTTGATCGACTGCAATTCCAAACATCTCGGGAGTATAGCAAACAATCTAGGTAAAAAAAGAGGAAACCCACTTTCGTGTAAACGCATGCGGTTTCTGGACGGTGCTGCCACATTCTAGTTATTTTTACCCGCACATATAAAAACGCCAACAAGGTGGCATGACAGTTAGTTGATAATAAAACGCTAAAGAACAAGCATTGACGATTAATTGAATTGTGTATACTGTAGAAGTGTAAACCTAATAGAGTTTAAATAAAGTCTCTTCTGTAATTACTTTAAGTTTGTATTTAAATAAAGAGTAGCTATAAAAGATTTTAAACGGCGTTAATTATTTGCAATAAAAAAGAAGAAAGGAAATTAATCAACGATTTTAAAAGGTAAAATCATAACAATATACATGGTTTGTAAGGTCCTGTAATATATGAGGAGAGTATAAAATAGTTTTTTTAGAGGTTATTGATAAAAATATTTTTTATTGATTTAGTATTGACGTTTTATTTGAAATACTTTTCTTGTGGATGATGCCATACTCCTGGTTGAAATAAAATAGAGTTCAGATTTTGAATAGAAAAAATTAAGAAAACCAGTTTTCTCAATTAAGTTTTTAAAAAATATTATTAAATTATCAGATTTTTTGAAAAATATATTAATGGTATTGTTTTTGAAGGTAGAGATAATCTAGAAGGATTTTTCGACCAACGTTTGTTAAATTTAACTTTCCCGATATCAAAACTCTAGAGCTGCAAAGCGGCTAGTATTTATTAGAGAATCTCGTATCTGATGGCCAAATGAATGTTGTAAAATATACATTCATTGGTATGGGAACGTGTCTGAAATTTTTGAAATTTTAATTTACTTTTAAAGAGAGTAAAAAAATTTATATTAATATATTGCAATTTGAAATATTAAAATATAAGGCCAGAATAGCGCTTTGACAAAATCTGGCTTAATAGCCAAATAGCATGAATATCGAGAAATCGAGTGAAAGTATATGGTGAAGGTGTATATAAATTTGAATTCTTAACTCCTATAGTTAAAAGCCATAAAAACCATTTAAATTAGATTTAAGGCGCTTGGTTTACTACTTTGAACTACCGATTACTTTGACTTTGAATGGTAGAATAACATTCATTTTTATTTTCAGGTTTATGTTTGACATTTGCAAAATGAGACGCTATACGCTTAAACAAAATTGGAATATATTAGTGAGCAGTGAGCCTTTAACGCAAACTGTAAGAAATTTACGTGGAAAATTTTCGAAAAGAGATCGGCCTGTTCAGTTTGTGCATCAATTTGTTCGTTCTCATCCGGTGCGTTCAATCGAAAACATTGCTGCTGTGGCTGAGATTGTCCAAGAACATCCATCAACATCAACTCGTCATCGTTCTCAGGAAGTGAACATTTCTCGCACTTCTTTTAGAAGAATTTTGCAGAAAGACCTCGGTATGTAGGCTTACAAAGTTCAATTGGTCCATCAACTGAAAGCTCATGACCATCCGATGCGTTTTCGCTTGGCCCAATGGAGTGAAGAATGTTTGGCAGGAAATGAAGAAATTTACCGAAAAATCTTGTTTTCAGATTAAGATCATTTTCATCTCGGTGGCTATGTCAATAAGCAATATTGCCGCATATGGGGTTCAGAGAACCCACACGTGATTATTGAGAAGCAAATGCATCCACAACGAGTTACTGTTTGGTGTGGATTTTGGGCTGGCGGCATCATTGGGCGATTTTTCTTCGAAAATTACCAAGAAGCCGCCGTTACCGTCAACGGTGAGCGTTACCGTGCCATGCACAACGAATTTTTGTTTCCAAAAATTCGAGAGAATGACATGGACGATATTTGGTTTCAACAAGACGGACCACATGTCACAAAGCCAACGCTACCATCGATATTTTACGCACTGTTTTTGAAAATCGAATAATCAGCCAAAATTGTCATCTCAATTGGCAGACCCGGTGCTGTGATTTGAGCCCTTTGGATTAATTCCAGTGGGATAAATGTTACGTAAACCATTTGGAGACAATTGAACATGAAATCGAAGTTGCCATTGAAGAGAATCGAGCCTAAACAATCGAAAATGTACTGAAAAATTGGGTTGATCGGATAAGGAACTGCCGAGCCAATCGTTAAATGGCAATAAAACCAGAGATTTGAAAAAATAATCAGTACTTTTTCTATAGCCGATTCAAATATAAAATTTTAAATGGCCCACCCTTTACCCAGAGATGACTCTCTGAAATAACTCTAATGTGATATTCACTTAAATTGTTCATAAATTAAAATAACAGAAAATACCATTTAAAAGAAATGATATTTCATTTAAAAACCGGCTTACTTACTCTTCATTGAAGCCAAATGGTTTTTGTTAATGATTTTTAAATTTTGTTTTAACAACTGGCACATTAGTAACAAACAAATGATTAATCAGTTAAAAATAAATGTTAAAATTTTACCTACCGATTCCGTAAAAATAACTGATTATTAATTTATTTTAAATTGTTTACGTTTTTTGTATTTTTGTTGGTTTTTTAATATCCAAAATGTATTTATAAAATTATGGTAATATGGTGTTGAAAACACTTTTATTACGTGACTCTTTTTAATCAGTCCAGTTTCCAGTTTGGGATTATAATCGAACTTTGTCGTATATAATCTTTAAATCAACATACGCATAATCTCTGGCAGGGTTAACATTGATTTCTTGACAAGATTATGACAAACGGTTTTTTAATCATTATCGCAATTTTAACTAATTGAAATCGAATTCTAGTTGATGTTTAAATAAAATGAATTATAAGTATTAACACTTTAAAAGGTAGTTATGTTCTGAAGCCTGTTTTGAACATAGCATACAGCAGAAAATCCAATACTTATGTCCGTAATTTCAAGCAATTTAACAAAAATCAGAAGATATCTAAGTACTCATAGATATCCGTTGATTGAAACAGCATTTTTTACCTTTGAAAGTACGACGGATTAGAAAATATTTTTAAAATTTTTGTACATACTTTTTTTCTAAGTATGATATTTTTAACCTTTGTCTTAATATCTACTATAAAAAAACAATTTACAAATGGCAACCATGCAAAATAATGGTTAATAATTTTTAAAATTCTCATAAAACATTATTTGCCACTAAACTTATTATGATCGATTGTATGGTCATAATAAAACATTATTCGTAAAAGAAATAAATAAATTGAAGCAATTTTTAGAAAAGCCCCAGTAAGATAAATTTAATTGAACCAAAAACCTTCTATTAACAGTGACACTTTGTCTATGTTAATGGAACCTATAGTTTTGTTATTACTAAAGGCAGTAGTTGTAGTTGTATTGTGCATAAGTATAATGATAGACTTCATCATACCGTCACTCAGGCAAACTTTTGTAAATTAGTTTTATTATGTTTCGAAGTATGTAGTATTTTATACAATTTTCTATCTTATTATTTGGCTTCTGGGTTAACCCTATAGCAGACATATAATAGGCTAATAGACGAATTATTCCATAGACAAACGGATGGCAGAATAGACGGACGAATGGACGGGCCAACATATAAATAGATAAATTTCTGCAAGATCACGTTTTACAGGAAATTTATTATGAGGTTTTTGTTTTTTATTTTTTGTATATGAACTAAAGTAAGTATACATAAGTATGAAAAACATGACAAAAAAAGGGTTTGGCAGTCAATAATATTTTTTAAGTTTGCCGCTATAAATATTGATTGATAAAGATTATTTATTATTGTTATTAGGTTCTTACAAAAATTTTTCTTTTTTATTTTAATTTTATGTTCATATCGTTTTGTTAAAAAAATTAGTTCATTCAACACGTATTTTAATATAGGAATCCATTTCATTGTATGGCAAACCTACAAACTATACAGAACATACAGAATGTTAACATAAAAAAAAAACATTTGGTCAACAAATATCTTTTAGTTCAAAAGGTGTAACTACTGATTTTTATTTTATAATAAAATATGATTATTCACTAACAACATTAAAATAAATGACCCGAAGCATTTAATTAACCCTTTGCTGGACAGCTTCAAAGAAAATATAAAATATAACAGTATGTATTTTTAAAATTGACAGCTAAACTATTCACCAATATCTTATGGTATCTGACCATTACAAGTTATCGACTAAATATTATTTTGCCACTAAATTACACTAACAAATAAAAAACTTTATTAGTTTTTGTTGAAAAAATTTGTCATACAAATCAGCAATAAAAATAATATGTTTTGAATACTTTTAAAAAATTGTTTCACCGTCAGCAAAAAATAACTTTTTTTGTGAAACAGAAACGGTATACGCGTCAAACTAAAGATAATATGTAGTACCCAGCAAAACTACACATTACCAAATAATGTGTAAAGCTATGTATAACCATAGAACGCAGAGAAAAAACATGGTTGCAACATGATCACTGCTACTATATTATGCTTGCTGCTTTCGGGTATGGTTGTCGCAATTATGTTATTGCCTTTTTAATAGGTCCTAACAATCAATATGATCACTACTATCATTATTACAATAAATATTTTATTATTTCATAATTGCCACATTCTATTTTATAACATGATTAGCTGTACCCATACTGTGGTGACAAAAATTCTAACTATGAAAAAAAATATGATAATTATGGTACTATAAAATGCTGAAAACAATCAATAAATAATTATAAATCAAATTAAACATGACTTTGATATTTACAGTCATAATACTGCCTTGTTTTCATAATAAAAAAAAATTGTATTAGTTCAGTCACCCATGTAAAAATGATAATACATGATTATTTTCACCTGGGGGTTTTTGTTTTCGAAAATGCCTTATACATATGACATTATAATTTACACTAATCATTGTCGAAAAAATTAATTGTCAAAAGATTCTATATAAAGATTTTAAATTTTTTAATTATTTTCAATAAAGACCATAATAATTTGTTAAAAAAAAAGTATGTTTATTAATTAATTTTTTGTAGTAACGACTTTCTTGTTGAAAAAGTACTTAGAATATTTATGTAATAATTTTTAAAAAGAAAAAGGTATGGGTATCAAATGAAAGGAGAAAATCTCCTTGTTAAACTTATGTTCCTAATTTCATACAGATATTTTTTTATATTTGCGACCGGTAGTTTGATTGGACATTAGCAAAATTTTGTTATATAGGGTCCGCCAAATAACTTTTTTTTTTTTTGAAAATGCTATCAAAAAAAAAAAAAACTACTGAATATTTTCTCAAATTTCTTTTTTTATTTGAAAATACAATCCTTCCGGTTAATAATGGAAAATAATTTCATTCAAATGGCTGCTTTGGCTGGCCATGCAGCAGCCTACACGATCGGTCCAATTTTTAAGCACATTATCGATTGTGTGCAGCTGTATTTCACCAATGGCTTCACGAATATTGTCCTTTAAAGCGTCAATTGTCTCTGGCTTGTCGGCGTAACACTTATCTTTGACGGCACCCCACAAATAATAGTCCAACGGTGTCAAAACGCAGCTCCGTGGTGGCCAAACGACATCAGCTCTGCGGCTGATAATGCGATCTTTAAAAACAGTGCGCAAAACATCGAGTGTAGCTTCGGCTGTGTGGCACGTAGCGCCGTCCTGTTGAAACCAAATGTTGCCAATATCATCCTCTTCAATTTTTGTGAACAAAAATTCATTCAACATGGCCCGATAACGATAGCCATTGACTGTAACGGCCACTCCTTACTTATTTTCGAAGAAAAATGGCCCAATTATGCCTCTGGACCAAAATCCGCACCAAACAGTGACTCGCTTTGGGTGCATTGGCTTTTCAATGTATGCGTGCGGGTTTTCTGTGCCCCAAATGCGACAATTTTGCTTGTTTACATACCCGCCAAGTTCAAAATGAGCTTCATCTGAAAAGATGAGATTGAAAAGATGACATTCTGCAACATTATCATGATTTTCAAAGTAATGTCGCAATATTTCCCAGCGTTGTTCAAGAGTATACACAACCATATTCGTTCAGCGGACGTATAAAACTAATTATGAGCTAAGTGTTACCATTCACGAAATAAGCACTAGTTGAAAAAAAAAACGTTAAATGGCGGACCCTATACTTTGACCACGTACTAAAGTACATATGATATAATGACGTTTTTCGAAAGAATACAAAATCAGAAAATCTAAAACTGAGTAAGTAATTTTCATATATGTTATATTTTATTTCCGTTGTATATAAATCTTTTTAGATCTAAAAAATACCGTCGCAAGAACAAAAAAAATAAACTGTTAAGCTAAAAATCAGTAAATCTACAAGATTTTTAGTAAACTTAAAACTTAGATTTTCGTTTATTTTTTTAAATTATACGGAGGATATTTAAAAAAAATAGCAAATATTATAGGCTGATATATTAGAGTGGTCCAAAAAAACATTTAAGTTTGAAATTGGAATCTTCACAATGTTTCCCTCATTACATACTGCCTTAAAACTCTCTGTGGCAAGTTTCAGCAAAATGCGTTTACATTTAGAGGTATTCCAAAGAGTTACCTTTTTAGAATTAATAATTTGTCGTTAGAGTAATTCTTACAAAAAGTAGTGTTGACTTTAAATTGAATTGAATTGTTCGATAATCTATATGGTATAATTTTACAAAATTACCCAATACATTCTAAATTAATGTTCATAAAAGGACTATAAAATGAAAATTTTAAGAAATTCAGTTACTTTTAATTAGTTTGCGATTCCTTAAATTCATACGTAAAAATTTCTGAAAAGATTTAAATGAAAATTTAACTTCCTAACGTATTGTATGTACAAATTTCTAAAATTTGATCTTAATTTTTATGACAATTACAAATCTGTAATTAAATTTCAAAACAAATTTGTGGTTTTTAAATTCACCGCGATTTTTGAAAATTCAACAAAATTTAATTTTTTTGTGCTTTTTTTCCTAACTATCTAAAAAGGCAATCATACAAAAATCCAACTTCTTGTACTTTGCAGGCATTAGACATGACATTGTTTTTAATTTTTGAAGGGATAACAATTATCCTTGTAACTGAACGTAAAATTTTATTTGTTTTAGTTTTTCGTTATTATTTAGGGTCTTAACATTAAATTGTTAACAGAGATCCTGTCTCACATAAGAAAACATTCCGTGGACATATAATCATCCAAAAAAGAATTTTGCAAATTTATTGATCAAGGTGGAACATTTGTTGTATGAAATTTTCGCGAAATACGTGACTCCGAATTTAATTTTGATTTTATATTTTTAATATTTTATTTTGATATCATA
Organism: Eustalomyia histrio; assembly: GCA_949748255.1. Classification (NCBI taxonomy): domain Eukaryota; kingdom Metazoa; phylum Arthropoda; class Insecta; order Diptera; family Anthomyiidae; genus Eustalomyia; species Eustalomyia histrio. The sequence continues at coordinate 97,068,496 of OX456524.1, read as the reverse complement.
TTGATGAGTACCGATCCTAATAGTTTTATTTAATTTGTCTCAGTTTTTATTTTTTTTTTTTAAATAGAACAAGTACAACTTTGAAACTTCAATGGCGATGTGCCATTCTAGACCATGTTTATTTTCCATAATGACATATTTGTAGGGTTGTGGAGCTCGAGAATTCAAACTTTATTAATTTTAGACCACCTTACTGATACATGCATTTCTCTTCCGGTAAGTAATCAGTGTTTGTGAGTATCTAAAAACCCCTAAATTTGTAATAGTTAATTTTGTATCGTGTAATTCATCGTTTTTAGTTAATCGGACGCGAATATGCCAACAAATTTTAAATTTGTTACAAAATTTTCAAAATGTAACAACAACTCTTTATTTTGATGAAAATTGTGATTTTGTTCGTTACTTTAGAATTTTTATTTTAAGAACCTTAATAACTGTCAGAGTCTGCATAAAATGAACTTTAATTTAAAATGTAATAGTAATCTCTTATTAGAGCGCCTCATCATCACAAATTAATTTTCAGTAAAATTTTTTAATGATGACATTGAGTTCAATTATGATATATTTCAATGATGACATTGGAGTTGGTGCAATATACTCAATATATACATACGGGATCAAATTCGTTGACAACCGGTCAAATATTCACATTATAAAGTTGTTGTTTAAGTATAAACCTCCCCTAATACATTTTCTTAAATTTCTACTTTTTAACAGTATTTAATTCTACACATGTATTAGAGTATTCAAAAACCGGCCTTTTGAAAAAACCGGTTTCGGTTTTTGCAAAAAAAAAAACCGGTCAACCGGTTTTTTTCTTAATTTGAATAAAAAGCTTACATAAAAAAATGTATTTATATATATATATATATATATATATATATATAAAGGGTGTCCCAAGAAGAACGCAATTTTTAAATCTGGCAACATTCGAAGTGTCATTGTTTGACATTTGAACAATTGTTATTGTTTGCTAGTAGAAGGTACGAGGTTAGTAAAAATGGAGCGCTACACGAATGAACAACGCATTCTCATTGTGAAATTGTTTTACCAAAATGGTGAAAGTTTTGCGGCTACAGTTCGCAAATTGCGATCAATTTGGGGTCACAATAATGCTCCAAAAGAGTCAACTGTAAAGAGATTAATGGATAAATTTGCCGAAACTGGGTCTGTTAGTGATGTAAAGACAACAACGCGCCATCGACCAGGTCGATCGACCGAAAATGTCGCAGCTGTACGTGATGATGTCGCTCAAACTCCATCCACCTCAATTCGACACCGAGCTCAGCAAATTGGTGTCTCTAAATCCACTTTGCAGCGAATTTTGACGAAAGATTTGCATCTTCATGCATACAAAGTTCAATTGACTCAGGAACTGAAGCCAGCTGACCATGGACAGCGAAGGGAGTTCGTTAATTGGGTATTGGAGAGACAACATGAAAATGCTGATTTTGCCGATAAAATCATCTTCAGTGACGAGGCCCATTTTCATCTTGATGGCTTCGTCAATAGGCAGAATTGTCGCATTTGGGGTGAGGAAAATCCTCGAGTGATTCACGAGGAGCAAATGCATCCTCAACGTGTCACTGTGTGGTGTGGTTTTTGGGCTGGAGGAATCATTGGACCTTTTTTTATGAAATTGAGGCAGGTCAAGTGCAAACAGTCAATGGTGTTCGGTATCGTGAAATGATAACCAGTTTTTTCTTGCCTAGAATTGAAGAAATGAATGTGGGAGGCATGTGGTTCCAACAAGACGGCGCCACATGTCATACAGCCAGAGAAACAATTCAATTGCTGCATCAGTCATTTCCCGGTCGTGTTATTTCGCGTTTTAGAGATCAGAATTGGCCGCCTAGATCGTGCGATTAAACACCATTACATTTTTTTCTTTGGGGTTTTTTGAAGTCGATGGTTTACGCGAATAAGCCGACGACGACTCAAGCCTTAAAAGAGGAAATTGGACGCTGCATTAATGAAATACCGCAGCATTCATGCAAAACGGTCATTAAAAATTTCATTAAAAGATCGCGTGCATGCCAGCAAAGCCGCGGCGGCCATCTGCACGATATATTGTTCCATACATAACCTCATTCTGTCTACTTTACGATATAATAAAGTTTCACGATTTCTTTTTAAATAAATGTGTTTTATTTAAAATTTAAAAATTGCGTTCTTCTTGGGACACCCTTTATATATATATAAATATATGTATATATATATATGTATATATGTGGACGGCGTATGTTGCGGGGACGGTTTTTCGTTCCACAAGTTACTATGAAGACATTTTGTTACTTTGGATACAGCGCATATTATAGGGACTTTTTTGGCTGTATATACAGATGTCTTCAAAGTATGAGCAATTGTTACGATTTTACCCTTTATAAAATCGTTGATTTATTTACCTTTTAAATAAATCGAGTTCTTTCTATATTGCAAATAATAAACACTGTTTGAAATTATTTATAGCTCTATTTATTTATAACCGTCACTAAAAATTACATAAATACACTTTAATAGCACACTTTATTTACACGATTTAGATTGACTAAACGTTAGCCACACTTTAGTACTTCACACTCTGCGTTTTACTTATAAACTGAACTACTGCGTCACCGAGTACCAGTATTTATATGAGTAGTCAGGTATTCTAGTTATTTCTAGTTTATTACGACACTAGATTTTTCCAACTGTCAAAATTAGTGTAAAGAAATTTCTATTACTAGAAATTTCTTGTAACACTGCCGCCCACTTAAGCCTGTTCGTCCCGAACAGACATAGCTATTCCTTTTCCATAGTTGGCTAGTCGTTCTAGATGAACAACATTCATTTTGGACCTTGGGCTCTGATCTTTCTGTATTCTGTATACCACATCATTCAACCTTTTAATGACTCTATAGGGTCCGTCCCAATGCGTTTGTAGTTTGGGAGATAATCCTTTCTTTCGTTGCGGGTTAAATAGCAGAACCAGCTGACCCTCATTAAATCCTTCAGAATTTGCTGCCCGATCGTACCTCGCCTTCATCTTATCGCTGACTATTTTAATTCAATTGCGCACAAACTCATGAAGCTCGTTAAGGTCTTCTTGTTCCTAAAAAGCGTTGTCTTTATCTATAGCGGCGGGCTTAGCACCAAATTCTAAATCGCCAGGCAATTTAAGTTCCGTTCCGAAAATTATTTTTGCAGGTGTCCGGGAGGTGGAATCGTGAACAGCCGATCTATATACCAGCAGAAATTTAGGGATATGTTCGTCCCAATCCTTCTGATGTGCACTGACCACTTTTCTTAAGTATTCCTCTAAAGTGCGATTAAATATTTCGACCATACCATCAGATTGTGGATGCAACGGGGTGGTTCTTGTTTTTCTTATACCATACAAGTCACACGTTTCCTTAAAGATAGCAGATTCAAAATTCCTTCCCTGGTCAGAGTGTAATTCTAATGGAATACCGTAGCGGCACACCCAGTTGTTCACAAATGTGCTTATTATCGTTCTGGCTTCCTGGTTCGGTATAGCGGTTACCTCAAGCCATTTACTGAAATAGTCGATCACCACAAGAACGTAACGGTTTCCGGAATCACTGACAGGGAAAAGGCCTGCTACATCCATTGCTATCCGCTCAAATGGGGCACCCGAGTTGTATTGGTGAAGTTGCCCACAACTTCTCCTAACTGGTCTTTTAGCTGCGATGCATTGCGCGCAATTTGCTATCCAGTCGCTTACAGCTTGCTGGCAGCCTTCACTTGACTCAATATGCGTTAGTCTTATATCAACGATGTCCTCTTTTTACTGAAATAGTCGATCACCACCAGAACATAGCGGTTTCCGGAATCACTGACTGGGAAAGGGCCTGATAAATCCATTGCTATCTGCTCAAATGGGGTACCCGAGTGGTATTGTTGAAGTTGCCCATAACTTCTCCTTACTGGTCCTTCAGCTACGATGCATTGCGCGCAATTTGCTATCCAGTCGCTTACAGCTTGCTGGCAGCCTTCACTTGACTCAATATGCGTTAGTCTTATATCAACGATGCACTCTTTTTCTTCAGCCCTCGAACAATGTTTGCACTCTAAATTGCAGGGGCGTCTTGAAAGGGCGTCCGCATTGCAATGCTTTATGCCTTTCCTGTGCTCGATGCTGAAGTCATAGCTTTGAAGTCGTTCAATCCAACGAGCTAGTTGCCCTTCTGGTTGTTTAAATTGCAGCAGCCACCTGAGTGCAGAATGGTCGGTTCTTAGTTGAAAGTGCTGACCATACAGATACTTGTGGTAGTGCTTTGCACATTCTACCGCCGCCAAGAGTTCCCGTCAGGCTTCGAAAGTACTCGACTGTAATAGCCTATGACTTTTTCGGTTCCATTGATAACCTGCGACAGCACACCTCCTATTCCGTATCCGCTTGCATCGCTATCCAGCACAAATTTTTCCCCGGCCACAGGATATCCAAGAATCGGTGCCGTACATAATAACTCCTTGAGCCTTAGGAATGCTTGTTCTTGAGCTTCACCCTAATGAAATGGTCGCGCCTTCTTAGTCAGCTCATGTAGACTTGCAGCCACATTGGCAAAATTTGGTACAAATCGTCGGTAGTATGTGCAGAGACCTAGAAAGCTGCGCAACTCGTGCAGATTTTTCGGGCGAGGCCAATCTTTTACAGCCCGAATCTTATCTTCATCGGTTGATATACCCTCTGCAGTTACGCGGTGCCCCAAATACTTGACTTCCCTCTGGAACAGTGTACATTCCTTTGCGCTAAGCTTGAGTCCAGCCGCTGATACTCGCCTTAAAACTTCTGCAAAGTTCTTCAGGTGTTCATCGAAAGTTTTTCCCATGACAATTATGTCATCAAGGTACACTAGGCAAGTTTTCCAGTGGAGTCCTTTCAGCACATTTTCCATTAAACGCTCAAATGTTGCTGGAGCATTGCAGAGTCCAAAGGGCATCACATTACACTGCCATAATCCGTCACCTGTGCTAAAGGCAGTTTTCTCCTTGTCTTGGTCACAAATTTCTACTTGCCAATAACCACTTTGCAAGTCCAATGTGGAGAACCATTTGGTTCCTGCTAGCGTGTCTAGAGTGTCGTCAATTCTCGGTAGTGGATAGCTGTCTTTCTTGCTGATATCGTTTAGTTTTCTGTAATCAACACAGAATCGGGTGCTGCCATCTTTTTACTTAACTAAAACTATAGGCGAGCTCCATGGGCTAGAAGATGGTTCGATTACTCCACTACGCTCCATTTCGTTGACTAACTCCTTTATTTCATTTCGTTTTGCTAGAGGAATACTTCTGGGCGCCTGCTTTATTGGCCTCGCTTCACCAGTATTTATTCGGTGTTTCACAATCGGCGTTCTTCCTTGACTTTGGGTTTTCATGGCGAAGACAGAGCTGTATTTCCTGATTAGCTGTTTGGCTTTATTTCTATCAGGCGGCGCCAGTTCTTTCACCCATTTTTCCACATATTCTGCCAGCATCTCTCGGTCTTCAACGGACGCACTGGAAGATTCCAAGTTCTTTTCGCAACTGATTATTGCTTCTGGCGCAGTACATTTGGCTATTTCAGAGTTCGCTCGGACAACTTTTTCAGAATTTGATAGCTTCAGTATTCTTACAGGAACTCTTTTGTCTTTGCTGATTTTTACGAGGGCTTTCGCTGATATAAGGTCACTTTTTATTTCTGATGGTTCTACCACCCACAAGCTGCTGTCCTCACAATCTCCCTCCATACGCAACCATACTAAAGTTTCTGCCCGTGCTGGTAGTTTTTGGTGGCTGACGGTAACTAGCTTTCTTACCTGATCCGCTTGCTCATATCCAACATCAAGAGGTATTTCAACATTGCGTTAAATCATAACTTTTTGCCCCATATGCAGATTAATGCCGTGCCCAATCATGAAATCTGCACCAATTATTACTTCGTCCACAATATCGGCAACAATAAATACGTGATTTACGCTTATGTTGGCAATCGTTAGTTTTACATTTATTTTACCATAGACATAGGCAGGCTCCCCAGTAGCTGTGCGCAGACTTACCCCGTATAGTGGTTCAACTGCCTTTTTCACTAAATCGGGCCTGATGATTGACTGTGATGCTCCTGTGTCTATCGTAAAAATGTGCTTTCGCCCGTTGATGTACCCATAAGCAGTTAGATTGCTTTTCTTCTGCTGTATTACTGATATGGAGATTGTGGGGCCATCGGTTGTGGGAGCTAGCTCATGCCCCGTAGTGCTAGCTCTTTTTAGTTTAACGGTGACTCTTTAGGTGATTGCTGATCGGCCCGGAGGCTCTTCCTTGGTGCTTTGCAATTTCGCTGGAAGTGTCCCATTTTACCGCAGTTGTAGCATTTGTCCTTCAGTTTGCCTCGCTTTTCACCTCATGCCTTCATAACTGCCTCCTTAACTGCCTCTGTTAACTTCGTGCTCATATCTGCCTCTTTTTTAGCAGTCACTTCGAGGTTACGCACCTTAAATATTTGTGGCTTGGAAATCACCTTCGCAGTCTCTTGGGCCAGCGCGAATGAGACAGTTTCAGCAAAAGTCGATTTCTGCGTAGCACACACCGCATGTCTTACATCAGAATCCCGAATTCCATTCACAAATGTTTCAATTTTAAACTGATATAAGAATGGATGATTTTCACCTGGATAAGTCAGCTGCACCAACCGTTCAATTTCTGTTGCAAAATCTTGCAACGACTCATTTGCTTTCTGAAGTCTACCTCTAAGTTCCATTCGGTAAATTTCCTTTATGTGTTCGCTGCAGTGCCACCATTATTTCGTCATAATTATTTCTGCAGATGATTGGCACACTTTCTAGAATTTCTGCAGCGTTTCCTTTTAAGGCCAGAATCAACTCTATAGCTTTTTCTTCGATGTTCCACATATTTCTGGTGGCAACTGTCTCGAACTGGAACTTAAACACATTAAACGGTATGCTGCCATCAAAAGTAGGGGCCTTTGCTCTACCAGAACTTTCCTGAATAATTCGTACTGGACCCTCTTGACATTGGAGATTATTTACTTTATTTTCTAGATCTTGTAGTTTTCTCTCAACATCTTTGGCTTGTATTTCCACGCCAGTCTCTAAGTCGGACAACTTTTTGTCAAATCTGTCCATTTTCTCATTTGTGGCTCTAGAAGTTTCCTGAAACTTTTCTTCCATCTTCGTTAGCAATTTCTCGTTCGTCTCCATCTTAGTTAATAGTTTCTCGTTGTCTGCTCTAGAAGTTGCTTGAAGTTTAACTAGCAAGTTCTCGTTGACCACTCTAGAAGTTTCCATCTTTTCCATTATAGCAGCCAACATTGCGCTTAACTCCAAGTTACCTTCTGTTTTACGCGTACTAACCTCCATTACTTCTTTTTATTCAAATTCGTAAGTCGCAATGTCAATCTTACGCCGCTCGAATTCCTCTTTCAGCCGCTTTTGTAATTCTGTCTTATTACCTGCTGTCGGTAGCTCCAGCTTGCTCAATTCCTTTTTGAGCTGTTCCACCTTAAGCTCCTCCAATTTCATGACTGCTTATTATTTTGCAATCCCACTTCTCACACCAATTGTTACGATTTTACCCTTTATAAAATCGTTGATTTATTTACCTTTTAAATAAATCGAGTTCTTTCTATATTGCAAATAATAAACACTGTTTGAAATTATTTATAGCTCTATTTATTTATAACCGTCACTAAAAATTACAGAAATACACTTTAATAGCACACTTTATTTACTCGATTTAGATAGACTAAACGTTAGCCACACTTTAGTTCTTCACACTCTGCGTTTTACTTATAAACTGAACTACTGCGTCACCGAGTACCAGTATTTATATGAGTAGTCAGGTATTCTAGTTATTTCTAGTTTATTACGACACTAGATTTTTCCAGCTGTCAAAATTAGTGTAAAGAAATTTCTATTACTAGAAATTTCTTGTAACAATATATATATATATATATATATATATATATATATATATATTCATTTCGCATTGTTTGAAGACATCTGTATATACAGCCAAAAAAGACCCTATAATACGCTCTGTATCCAGTAAAATGTCTTCAGTGTAAACAGTAGATTAATTAAAAGTTTGAGGACGGTCCCCAAAGTAACAAAATGTCTTCATAGTAACTTGTGGAACGAAAAACCGTCCCCGCAACATGCGCCGTTCACATATATATATATATATATATATGTGCACAGCACATGTTGCGGGGACAGGTTTTCGTTCCACAAGTTACTATGAAGACATTTTGTTACTTTGGGGACTGTCCTTAAACTTTTCGTTATTCTAGTGTTTACTCTGAAGACATTTTACTGGACACAGCGCATTTTATAGGGACTTTTTTGGCTGTATATACAGATGTCTTCAAAGTATGGGCAATGCATATATATATATATATATATATATATATATATATATATGCATTGCCCATACTTTGAAGACATCTGTATATACAGCCAAAAAAGTCCCTATAAAATGCGCTGTGTCCAGTAAAATGTCTTCAGAGTAAACACTAGAATAATGAAAAGTTTAAGGACTGTCCCCAAAGTAACAAAATGTCTTCATAGTAACTTGTGGAACGAAAACCCGTCCCCGCAATATGTGCTGTGCACATATATATATATATATATATATATATATATATATATATATATATATATATATATATATATATTCATTGCCCATACTTTGAAGACATCTGTATATACAGCCAAAAAAGTCCCTATAGTATGCGCTCTATCCAGTAAAATGTCTTCAGTGTAAACAGTAGAATAACGAAAAGTTTAAGGACAGTCTCCAAAGTAACAAAATGTCTTCATAGTAACTTGTGGAACGAAAAACCGTCCCCGCAACATGCGTCGAGCACATATATATATATGTATATGTATATATATGTGCACGGCGCATTTTGCGGGGACGGTTTTTCGTTCCACAAGTTACTATGAAGACATTTTGTTACTTTGGAGACTGTCCTTAAACTTTTCGTTATTCTACTGTTTACACTGAAGACATTTTACTGGATACAGTGCATTAATTAAACAGTAAATTAATTAAAAGTATGAGGACGGTCCTCAAAGTAACAAAATGTCTTCATAGTAACTTGTAGAACGAAAAACCGTCCCCGCAACATGCACTGTGAACATATATATATATATATATATTCATTATGCATACTTTGAAGACATCTGTATATACAGCCAAAAAAGTCCCTATAATACGCGCTGTATCCAATAAAATGTCTTCAGTGTAAATAGTAGAATAACGAAAAGTTTAAGGACAGTCCCCAAAGCACCAAAATGTCTTCATAGTAACTTGTGAAACGAAAAACCGTCCCCGCAACATGCGCCGTGCACATATATATATATATATATATATATATATATATATATATATATATATATATATATATATATGCATTTCACATACTTTGAAGACATCTGTATATACAGCCAAAAAAGTCCCTATAAAATGCGCTGTGTCCAGTAAAATGTCTTTAGAGTAAACACTAGAATAACGAAAAGTTTAAGGACAGTCCCCAAAGTAACAAAATGTCTTCATAGTAACTTGTGGAACGAAAACCCGTCCCCGCAATATGTGCTGTGCACATATATATATATATATATATATATATATATATATATTCATTTCGCATTATTTGAAGACATCTGTATATACAGCCAAAAACGTCCCTATAATATGCTCTGTATCCAGTAAAATGTCTTCAGTTTATACAGTAGATAAATGAGTAGTTTGAGTTACTACGAAGACAAAATGTCTTCGTAGTAACTTGAGGAACGAAAAACCGTCCCCGCAACATGAGCTGTGCACATATATATATATATATATATATATATATATATATAAGTTCATTTAAATTTAATTTTTTTATTGTATTTTATATCAACATTTTATTTATTGATTTTAATATTTCTTAATATAATATCTTAAAAATTTTTATTATAAAACTGTATTCATATCAAATGAATAGAGACATTAAGTTTGTAAATTGGGTAAAATTAGGTAGGTTAGTAATTTGAACGTTTAAAACGTTTGGCAATAAAAAGGTTTTTTTAATATGACATTTTAAATATGTACAAAGAAAATCTATTTTGCAGTTCTAAAATAATATTTTAGAAATAATATTCAATAATATGCTTTTGATAAAGCTAGAAGTGGAAAATACTCTTTCACTAATAGTAGATATTGGGCAAATATGTAGTCAAAAGACAATTATATAAATTGTCCATCTTTTCAGTTCTTTTGTCGCATTTATCAAGATATGTGTAATCATCATATGTGGCCTTCTCCGAGAAAAGGGACCTAGTGTGTCAAAAAACGGGTTTGGACTTAAGAGTGGATTCTGGTACCTAAAAGGGTGTAGAATAAGATGAAATGAGTTAGATTTCTGATAAAAATTTATTTACCCCATAAAAACGTACAAAACGAATTTGGGAAAATCGATATATATTAGAAAAACATTAAAACTTTACTCTTTTTGATTTTTTGGTTTTAAATTTTTTTTAATTGTCACTCTAAAAGCAAAAAAAAATACGTCACCACATAGGCATGACGTCACCAAAGTCGGCACTAACCATACTAAATCCGCATGTCCCAACTGAAGGTGTGTTCATAGTGATAAAATGCGTTATGAAACTTTAAATGCGTTTTTCTCAAAACTACATTTTCACACACTAGGTCCCTTTTCTCGGAGAAACTATTTGAATTTGGAATATCCAAAGTTAAGACTTCATCGGAATCTATCAGACTTACATCTAAATCTTCATAACCAAACAAACAATTATAAAAGTGTTCGGAAAAAATAAAAGAGACCAAGTAACCCAGTTGGTAATGTAATTAAAAAAACCGGTTAACCGAACAAAAAATACCGGTTTTCGGTTTTCTTCGAATTTACAAAATATTCGAAACCGATCGGTTTTTAAAAAATAGAAACCGCTTGACCGGTTTTCGGTTTCGGTTTTTGAATACTCTAACATGTATTAACAAGATTTATATAATAGTCTAAAATAACAAACAGAACCACTGACTGGTCAAACGTTATACAAGAAATCACTTTCAAGGACAAATAATGCAATAATTTAAAGCATCATCATTAAAGTATGACATCAATTGAAATGGGAGTACAAGGACAAACCAAGAAGTTGAAAACACAAAAATATAATCAGTTGGAATGAAAAAAAAACACAAATATTAGCAATGCTTGCATAATATTCAATAAAAATTTAAAAATGTTTCTCTTACTTATAGAAAAGCAGTACAAAAGTATACGAGAAACCAGATAACATAATAAGGAAAGTAATATTTTTTGCCACAAAATATAGGATATTATACTACTTGTTGTAGCAGTCGCAAAACACAGTGGTTTGGTTGTAATTTCCCAAACTGCCTCAAGGTCTTCTTAAGCAAGGAAAATCTCTTCAAAATCAGAAGTTCAAGTTCCAAGTTTTCTTAAACTTTCTGTTATCTTTAAAACCGAAGTCCAAATCCAATGTCCATGTTCCACGTTTGGAAAAGTTGGATTGTTTTAAAAATATATTTGTATTTTTTGATTATATTTCAAGGAAAAGACTTCAAAAACTCTTTTGCAAAGACTTTTTTATTAATTAATTATTTATTTTTTTTTTACTTATTTGCTATTTGTTAATATTATTTTTCGTTTGCAATCCAAAAGAAAAAGATTTATTTAAATAATATATTATAAATGCAAATATTACGTATACGTATTGGCGTACTTTAATTCGAATTAAACATATCCCATTGTAAAATCAATATTGGATTATCATTATTTTTTGAAATCCAAATAATGACAACTCCTTACCTTCAAGATTATTTTAAAAATAATATAAATAAATAGTAAAAAAGTAAAAAAAAACAATAAATAAAGTCATTGAAATAGAGTTTTTGAAGTCTTTTCATTAATAATTTTTTTAAGACGACCTAAATTTCCAAAACGGGGAACGCCACTACGACCTAAAATTAAGTAAACGTGGCCCGGGGACGTACTTACTGTATTATGGTAAAAATAAAAAATTAAAATTTAGAAAACATTCATGAGGTTAAAAAAATTTTAGGAATTGAAAAAAACATGTTTGTTGTGTTTTGAGGTAAATATAAAATATTATTTACCTCTAGGCGTCTAATGAAAAAATATGACAGTATTTTATTCACCAGACTAATATTAAATTGTACTAAAAAATACAATGTTAATACTGCTGCGAAAATTTAAAATTTTTCATTTCTAAAAAAAGTGTTTCAGTTAAACCAAAATGTAAATGTTGGTTAAAGAGGAACTGTTGCATAAACAGGAAGAGAACCAAGTGTTTCACAGGCTTCTTTACGAACAGTGTCTTCATGCTAAATTTCTTTCTGCTCCTAGGTGCAGCAAAATCTTTTGGTCGTTCGTTAAAAAATTTCACTCTAAAAAATGCTTGTAAAATTACTACTATAAAATGGGCAAAGTTTAATGTAATATTACGAAAATTCGGTAAATTTAAACACCAAATGCGTAAAACTTTTTTGTGCACACTTTCATATACAATAATACTCACACGCAGTATTTTTAGACACTATTTGTTTACAATTAAACACATTATGCCTAAAATAAGTTAAAATAAGTATTGTTTTGTTAAATAAAAATTTTACGCACAAAGATTGTAAATATACTTACTTATAGTAGTAAAAAAAATATGACATTTTGAAATTGAAAAAAAAAGGGATAAAATTTTCAAACCAAAAAAATTGATTCATTAGTTTTTTAAATTTATCAATTATTTGGAATTTCTAAACAATAAATTTATTGTTTTTATTCATCAATAAAATTATGGTTTTTATTGTGAATTACTAAATAATAAATGTATTGTTTTTTATTACAAAACAAAAATTTTTTTTCTTTATAATTTTCAATATCATGGTAGAAAATGTGCACATTTTTGTAGGATTTTTCCGCATTTTTTACAGGAAAATCGTGTTTCTTTACGCACAAATTTGGTAAATTTACTCTTCAATTTTAAAATTTGATTTAAATTTTAGGCACTTTTAATGTTATTTTACTTATTTTGTGTTCATCAACTTACGCATAATGTGTGTATTTTTTTTTCATTTACGCACACAGAGTAAATTTACCCAACTTATAGTAGGAGTACAGTTTCCTACTATAAGTTGGGTAAATTTCAACGTAAATCAATTAGAGTGTAGTTCAGCTATCACAGTTTTTTTTAAGGATAACGAAACATTCATTGGCCCGTTTAAATAGGATAACCTTTTAATTAAAATGTTTGCAAAAAATTCACTCTTGCCGGAAAGTAATAAGCCACTGCCAGAACTCGAAAGAATATCGTGTACTATGCCTAAAATGTTCTTTTGAGCTCGCGCAGTTAAAGAGTTCTTATGGATCTCAACGTGAATAAGTTACCAGGGCTGAATATTACACCAGCACTGGTGCCGAAAACATACTGTTCGACGTTAGATCTTCCATTGCCTAAGCTCCTTAGCTCTTCGTACCGTGCTGAAATATTTGCTTTATGCTAGGAGGTTGGCAAAAATCAGTCAATCCCAACCTGTGCTCTTGAAGTTTATGGACAGCATACGATAAATATCTAGAGTATAATTCCCTTTTAAGCGATCGACAGTATGGTTTTTGTATAAATAGGTCTACAGGAGACCTGTTAGCGTTCCTTTAAGAGCTTTGGGGTCGGTTAATTCAAAAGTTTGGTTAAAGTAAAGTGGTTTCCTTGATATGTCCAAGGCGTATGTGAAGGAGCGACCTGTTATCAAAGCATTAAGTGAGGGTAATGACTTCTCTCGATTTTTTTCGGAATATCTTTTCTTTCTTCTTCTCCTTTCCTCATCTTTATTGATGATCACCTTCAACCCTATCTACTATTTCGCTGATGACATCAACATTTTTCACTCATTTTCCTTCGGTTGTAGGCCAATCCTCTTGGAGTTTGCGATTAAAATGCAGACTTTGGATGACATTCTCAGTCGTAAACTTTTGGCAAACTCCGAATGAGGTCGTGTGTTATACTGACCTTTAGAGCTGTGGGATGGTCAATGTCATCAGTAAATATGGGTGGTGTCAATATCGACGAATCGGATACTCATGATGTTATTGGCATGACAATTCAGTGTGATGGTCGTTGGGAAATTTTTTTTATTTATTTATTTATTTATTTATTTATTAGTATTCAAAATACTTTTAATATTATTTTTTACATATCAAAAATTCCATAATTGTATGTATATATAAATACTTAAGTTTAAATCACATTGTTTTTTACAAAAAGTTCACAATTTCTTTTAAATGCGTTATTATTTCTCTCAGAATAATAACGCATTAATGAACTTATACTTTGAGTCCCGATAGAGCACATCCGTTCGTAGTCGACTTTTGAATGTATCGCTTAACCCATTATAGGGAATAAACTCCTCACAGAAGTCTTCTCTGTTACCTACAACATATAGAAATTCAAGTCAAATATGCACAAGCACTACTTCCTCTTTCCTGATGCCCAATGCACTGCATTAGCGTTTGTCTATCGTAAAAACAAAATTTTTTGTATATAAAATTTAGAGGTAGTTAGTACTTTAGTATTCTCCCATAAAACAAAATGTTACTACTGTACTTGGTGAAAGAAAAACTAACACTCAAAGAATTTATAGAAGCTTATTTTAACCCCCTTAGAGGGTAGACCAACTAAACCATTTAAACACAAACAAGAAAATATTTAAGTCATGTCTGGTGGCATTCACTTAACTGCGATACATAAAGATTGAAGTGAAAATGAAAAAGATTATGATTCAATTACATTTTTTATATATACTTTATTTTAAAGAATTAAAGTTCAACTGAAATTTAATAAAATTTTTAGAGGTGTTATTTTATTAAACTTTAAACCAAACCTTGTTTCTGACCTTTAAATGAAAAAATAAAATCTGTAATAATTTAAAAAAATAACGTGAATACACCCACCTTTCTACACCTTTAGTTGTATGATTTTACGAGATGCCGCTGAAAGAAACTATTTTACGAAAAACAACGCTAACTATTTTACGAAAAACAACGCTACTATTTTTCATTGATAGAGTTAGTAAAAAATTAACAATAAGATCATCATCTTCCATACAGTTATTTGGAAGCAGATCTTTAAAAAAATAATTTAATCATCGGTAATAATTTAAATTATATAAAAAAATGTTGCAATAACTTGAGAAAAATTCTATTCTATTAAGTAATGATTCAAACACGTGTAATTCTATTCAGTATAAAAAGGAAGAATGACAAATTTCTTTAATGTAACTCGAGTTACCATATTTAATATATAAAAGATAATAAAGAAATAAAATTAGTAATGTCAATACAGCAGTTAATTAATTTTTCAATTTCAACAAAAAATAAATCAATAAATATTACCAATACAAAAAAAAAATAAAAATATATATTGGAGGTATAATCATCTTATATTTTGATTTGCGAATTTAAAAATCAAATTTTTTTAAATCATCTTTAAAAACAATCTTTTTTGAATGAATTCTTTAAAGTTCTGGTTGGGAGTTGCAGTACTGCTTAAGTGAATGCCAGAATTGTTTGTTGTTTAGCTCTTTAGCATCTGTGTATTGTGATCACGAGTAAAAACTCATAGACGCGTATAGAGTTACCAAACTTTAAAACAGCATATATATTAGGGTGGCACAATGTTGAATGATGTTTTTTTTTTAATTTTAACAAAGTCCAGGTCAAATATTGTGGTCATGAAGCTTATTATATATATGCGTCTTCTGTAGCGCAGTTATCTAGCTTTCTTAGCGATTTTATTGATTTCGTTAAAATATTTGTCAATTGTCAATAACACAAGCTATTTATTTGAATTTTTTTTGCATTTAATTTCTAAAAATGACGGTAAAAACCGTTAACATGAAATGCAAAAATATTTCTACAATTTCAGTATATTATGTAGTTTAGTGTTCGTAGTTTAATAAAAAAAGTTTTCAATTCAGTTAAAAATAACTTTTTTATGTATTTGTTCAAAATGATTCAGTTTCGTAAACTTTTTTAATTTATATGAAATTTAATAAAAATTTACCCACAAAATGAAAGTTTATGGTTTATTTGTTTCCCTTACAGTTATTTAAAATTTTAATTTTGTTTGCTATTTGTTTCAAAAAAAAGATTCAAAAAATTCCAATTTTGTTTTTTATTTAAATTGTTTGTTCATATACAAAAGTATTTCGCACACATATACAAATACTCGTATCACCATTCACAAAAATGTGTCTATAGACTGCGAAAGTATAGCATTTGTAGATTAAAAAACAAACAAAAATACAAAAAGCGGAAACAATTTCATTGAAATGAATAATTAGTTATTTTTACGGAATTTTAACATTTAATTTTGACTAATTAATCATTTGTTTTTTCCTAATGTGGCAGTTATTTAAATAACATTTAAAAATAAATAACAAAAACTATTTGATTAAAATGAAAGTAAGTAGACCGGTTTGAAGCCTACATACTATTTTAAGCGTAGAACTGATTCTTAAACAGTGAAAACTTACAATTTGACTGCCAGAAATTAGTTCTATAACCTGTTCCATAGAACCGCTAGTAAGAAACCTGCTCTTCAATAGATTTGGTGGTAATCGGTTCTAAAAAAAATGTTGCTTGTTAACCTGTATTGAATTATATTGTTAATTATCCAATTTTGCCGTTAAATTTTAATTCTTATTCAGCATACTCAATTTCATTGGAAACGGTGGGTCACAAAACATAATTAGATTTTATACCCTACACCAGTTCGTGGTCAAGGTATAATGACAGTATTCTAATAAGAGTATTCCAATAATATATAGTGCTTGGAACCATAAATCATGCCACCAAGTCTGAAAAAAATGGGACCATAAGGTGGTTTACCTTCGTATTAAATTACTTAAAATTAACTTTTCATTCTATATATTCGATATATTTTTAAAAATGAATCAAGAAACTTCCCAAAATTTGTTCATTAATCTTCATACTAGTTTTTGTTTTATTTGCTACACAATTTGGAAGTTTTGACCACAAAATTGCACGGCCTAGAGTTAAGCGATTCAGTTTAAACTTTTAATTGTTTGCACTATACTTTTACGAAAATTAAAAGTCAAATTTTTAATGCCACCCTTGTATAGATTTATATATTTTTTTTACTTTTTTTAATTTAATACCAAAAATTTAATAAAATTTAATTGGCTTACTTCATCTTAAACATGGAGTGCTAATGATCACACCAATGGTGTTATATTAAATATAATGCTTGTTGTTGGCCATTGGTTCCTTTAAAACAAAATTGTACTGGAATTAAAAAAAAGAAAACAACGTATTTAATTTGGGTTTATAGATTTTTTATACCCTCCACATTTGTCATTACAAATAAAATAAAATTGAGAAATTATTATCGAAATGACAGACTTTCTATGGTGAAAAATGTTTTTGGATATGATAATTTGTTAAAACCCAATTTTGTAGCCAAAAAAAAAAAATTGCCAATACCAACTGCCCCTTATATAAAAAAGTATACCGTATCAATCTTTGAAGTATTTATGTTATCGTTCTATGTGATACGAATAAAAAAAGAAAAAACTTTTCCAATTCTTCCAAAAATTTTATTATAATTTAAAAGAATTTGGAAATATGACTATACACCCAGAGAAAAAAATGATTGCAATACGATCAACACAATTCTTATTTATTTGAAAAATGCTATTTTATTTGGAAAAACATATAATCCAGTAAAGAAAAATATTTTATTTGTAATTAATAAAAGGGAAAAAGAACGAAAAACACAATCCTATTATTAGTATTTCTAATAAACTTTAAAAATGTTATTCATCAGTAATTGTGTAAAATCCTCCATTTTTATAGTGAATATATTAGAAAATCATTACAATATATTAAAGATTTAAAAAAAAAAGGATATTTAAAAGTGGTAACTACAAGTACGGTCATCCTAATCACATATACCATTAAATTTGGGCTTCAGTAGTATAACCAAGTGATTTGTGGATTATATTGATAATACTGAGACTAATGGTTGGTATTGGAAAATTATTTTCCAAACTAGCCACTTACATTTATAAGTATTTCTGATGTAGTGGTTAGAGAGGTTGCCTATTACTCCGAATTTCAGAGTTTAAATCCCGGAAAAAACAAGCATTTAAAAAATATTGTTTTTAATTAAAAAAAAATATGTATGAAAATGGTTCGAGATCATAGAAAAAGTTTTTTGAAATAAAAAATTTGTTCTTATTTTTTATTTAAGTAATCATGGAGAATACACAGAAAAAGTTATTAGACACTAGAGGAATGGAATGTATTTTCTGGTCAGCTGCGGCTTTCATCAACACTCTTCGTTTAACTCACAAATCAACGAAAAAAGCTATTTATGCTAACATACAGTTGATTTTTTTATTATTGAGTTAAGATGAAATTTACTAACTATTTTTGTGTTATTTATATTCTCCTTTGTTTACCGTATGTCCAAATTAGCTATTATTTTTGCACGAAGAATGTTGATGAAAGTCGTAGCTGACCAGAAAATGCATTCCATTCAGCTAGTGTCTAATAACTGTTTCTGCGTATTCTCCATGATTACTTAAATAAAAAATAAGGAAAAAATATTTTCATTTGAAAAAAACATTTTCTATGATATCGAAACAAACTAAAAATACATTTTTATACATATAAGTATTAAAAAGATCAAATATAAAATATAAACTTCACTATTAAAATAAAATATTGAAATAATAACAAAACAAATATACGATGGCGGATCAATAAGTCTGTGACTTTTTGAATGAAACACAGTTCTTTTTTTGCAAAAAAAAATATTTTTCAACATAATCTCCTTTTAGCTCAATACACTTAGTCCAACGTTTTTCCCGTTTTTGTATCCCTTAAAACAAATAGGATTTTTCGAGGTCCATAAAATAGGCACTTGTTTGATTAATAATTTCATCGTTGGAGCTTTTTGAATGAAACGAGCCATTTCTTTAGGTTTGAAAATAGGATTCGTAGTCCAATTTATGGAATTGTGCCATTGAGGCTACACACGTGTGCACGCTTGCATTCTGGTCAATTGAGAGCAAACGCGGCACCCATCTTGCAGACAGCTTTTTTAAATCCAACTAATCATTTAAAATCGAAACCACACTGCCATATGAAATGCCTATGGCATCAACAAGCTCACCATACACCATCACCACAACGAAGGTCAGTAAACCACTTTTTCCCCATTAAAATAGATGCTACAGAGTGCCCATAGTATTTATCAAGCCTTTTCCTTGGTTTGATTGACGGGTTTTTTTCGCAAAAAATATGTTGAGCACTCAAAATTCACTTTTTCCCATTTTGAAAAAAAAAATCCACGAGGTAGTATGTTTTGAACAGCTGTTAAACGCAAAGTAAATGACGGAACTTGCTCCAATTTTTACAGTAGTATATTAATAGATGGTACTGATGGGAGCAGTGTTGCATTTCATATAACTACGAGGGAAGTTCGAAAAGTCACGGAATGTGAACTATGAATGAAAATGCCCATGTTTGATACCGGGAAAATCTAAAAATAAAATTTTGTGGAACGTAATAATATCCATGTAAGAAAACGGAATATTCTTTTTTGCAGCTAAAAATATATTTTAATATAAGGACAGTTGTCGTAACAGCCAGAACTCGATTGGCAACAATCAGCATGAACAAAATGCCACCAGTCGAGCCAATACCCCAGCTTCCTAACCAAGGACTTTAGAATTAAGTTATTGTGGCTAGGAATTTAGTTGGCTAGGAAGCTAGAGTATTGACTTTATGAGTGGCATTTATCCATCCTGTATGTTTCTTAAGTCCTTGCTGATACTGTTCTGGGTGTGTCAAAAGAGTTTCTCAAACGTTATTTAACAAAATGTACTTTGTATTTTCAACAATTATAAAAATCAGAGAATCATTTGTTTTATCTTTCAATGAAATATAAATTGTTCAAATAAAATTATCATTTAATTTTTTACTACAAAATAAAACTGCTGTGTTTTATTTTGAAATACCAAGAAGAACTAGTTCTGAATTCGAAACCTGCCTTATTTAGGACTTCTTTGATACTTAAGTAAACCACAGAGTTTCTTAAGAAATCTTGTATTGCCTGAAGTAAGACGGCAGCAAGGCCAGGAAAAATAGTGAGTGTATGAGGTAAAGAGTGGTCCGATCTTCAGTAAATGTCGAACCTACAAGACAGCGCAAAACATGCCGACCTTTTTAGATATCAGTCGGTTGTAAAAATTATCTTCTAGACAACTCAATTTATCTTAATTTTATTGTACATATGCTTTATTCATAAAGAAAGTATAGGCATTTTTCCATCTATTTAGAAATATTCAGCATGATACTCGGCTTCCTTTTGAATAAATTATTTGTTAAATATTGTCAATTCTAAATATTCAGTTTAAATTCGAATAGAATAAGAACCACACAGTAAATGATTAACATGATATTGATTATACGTACGATGTACTAAGAAGTTATCAGAGAAGATCAAAAGAAAAACAAATTCCAATCTGTTCAAACGCAGAAAAAACTCTACCAAATATTTAACTGATCTGTATCCAAACCGTATACATATTTTTTTCTTTTTGTGAGTAATTAAACTGTCAAGTTCCCAATCATCCTTTATACCCCCCAAGACATTAAATTAGCCGCCAACATATATAAATGTTCACGATCCTGTTGCAATTTTTTGACGAAATTTAACAGAAAGATGTATGTATGCTGACAACTTAATTGGTAGTCGATCGAGCGGAATCTTTCGGTTGTGACAACAGAAAACCAACTGAGGTAAAAGTATTTTAACTGTGAATACAGAATTTCCTTTGCCTCAATCAATTCTGTAGCTGCAAATAAAATATTCGGTTGCTGAAACCGAACCATTCGATTGGCCGTATAAACAAAAAGTTTCGAAAACTGAGCAATATATTCTTAATATTCCATCAGATGCTTGTTCAGCTTGCAAAATCTAATTTAAAGAAATGATGTACCACTGGTGTGGGTAGTTGCGGCTATTTTATAGTAAAATTGTTTACCATAATTTATGTCCCCATTTGTTCAAATCATATAAAACACCAGAAATAAACTACTAATAGCTAAATTATAAGGAAAATCAATTGAATGTAATTTTTAACTGAACAGCAATTACACTTAACCATCAGTGACATTTGACACAGGAGACAAATGCATTATCGTTTTATGTGATACAAAGCAAAAAAAAAATAAAAAAAATCATTAATACTACATAAGCATCATATACCTCATGTATTCATGTGTGGTGAACCATAGAAAAAACCATAACTACAAGTGAGTACATGGCAATAATACTTAACAGACAAACCAGCAAAACAATCAACAAAATCATGTGAACATATAAACATATTTTTAAATTTTTTTATGTTTACAGGAGAAAATCAACAAATGAACTGCCTGGCACGGCCTAATGTGTTTTGGCCATCTGTAACATAAACAGCATAGAAAAAAAATACCTCCCATATTCATTCATACTGGTATGGACTGTACAAGTTTATGGGTCTTATGATCTTATGAATACAATCAGATAAGACCATATTTTATGAGTAAATTCCATGAAATTATTTTTATTTTATTTTTCATCTCGTAATTTTTCCGGTATTTGAAAGCATGAAAAAAGTGTCTTTATGTGGAAAACAAAGCAAAGAAAATGTTCAACCTATTCAAGGCTTGAAAATTCATAATTCATCAACTGTTCAATGTAACAAATAGTTAGTTTGCAAAAATGTTAATATACACTCGAAATAATGCGTTAGTAATTTAACAGATAGTCTGATGATTACACTAGCTTACAGTCATTTTGCGTTCTGAAAGCAAATATGTATTTTCATATAGGCAAAATTATATTACAAGAGTAAAAAATGCTAAATTGGGTTGTGCCGAAACTTTGAATACGCTCCAGCCATGTTGTAAGAAAATAAAGATTTTTATAAGGATCAAGAATATACTAAGTGTAAAATTATGTAGAATTGCCTCTCTTTAAAAATCAAAGAATGTTAACACAATATTGTACTACGGTGCGTATGAGTATTAACTAATATTAATTAATACTCATACGCACAGTGGTTCCACTTTTTGGAGATACTACCCGTATGAACCATATTCCCTGTTAAATTTATTGGACCCTGACGGTTAACCGGTTAGGACATTATTCAAAAAATCACAAAAATTTATCAATCGGTCGATTTAATTGGCGATTAATCCTTAAATGTTAAATTAATATTTTCCCTCAAAAATAAAAACATAAATTACAGCTTTTTTGTGAAATATTAAGTTCAGTCTACTGCATTGGTTTATGTATAAGATGTTTGTTCAGCATAATTCAAAGCAACATGAGACTTCTTAAAAAATAATGCCTTAGAATCATGAGGGTTTTTTACAAAAATTATGTAAATAAAAAGGAGCTGTCAAAAAATATTTGCCAAGAAAATTTTCCAAATTGTAATGATATTTAATGTGTTTGTGCAATAAATTAACAAAATTAAATATATATTTGACGAAACAACTTATTTGTATTTGAACATTATTTTTTTTTTTTTTTTTTGAATTTTTGGATAAAAATTTGTTACAAAATTCTCTTTTTAGTTTTTATTTAAATTTTGTATGCAATTTTAAATGAAACAGTTTTTCAAAATATTAAATTTTAGAATTATAGCATAAGTAGCGTCATAGTGCTTATTGGAAAATACCTAGCCACGTGATTGATTATTAAACAGCAAAATATACGTTTTTTGTTTACTCTTTGCCAATTCTGGACGCCTTGGCTTTTCCAAAACTTTGCTAAATTGAAAAGAAATAATTTGCTGGAATAGTAGTTTCTAGTTGTAGCTTCTAACATGAGCTATAAACTTGAAGTATTTTTAAAAATTTCCTTAGAATATGGTTGAAATATTTAGCTTCAGAATCTAATATTTGAAAGTAAATTATTTCTTATAACTTGGATAACTTTACAGTTCACCACAGATAGGGTTGGAACCGATTGTAAAAAATTTTTTTTGGACGTTGTAAGATTTCCTACAGGATTTAAATGATATTTGTCTGTTATTTGACGTCGATGTAAAACAAGTGCAACCTTGACGTGAAGGATAATAAAATATAATTTATTTGGAACATTAAATGCAGGATTTTTTGAAAAATTTTGGGCGTTTATTATGAAACATTGGTCCAATATAAATTTATCCAAACAAGTCAGTTGTATTATTTGCAGGTGCCCTGTGATCGTCTGGTGCGATTTTGGCAGCTTATAATATATGGTACAGTTCTGGCGCCATATATATTCGGCTTTGGCGTTGATTAAGCTAGTTTGACAGGCTTCACATACCATTTATTGCGCTTCGGGTCATCATAATGGATCCATTTTTCATCGCCAGTAATGATTCGATGCGAAAATGACTTCATTTTATGGACATAAAAAATCGTTTTTCAACGTCTCTCGGGTTCAAATAGTGTGGTACCCAATTTCCTTGCTTTTTTGATTAAATCTGCTGCTTATAAATATTTTTAAATTGCTACTTAAGTTACTCCAAATTATTTGCAACTTCATCTTGAGCTTAACAACAATCTTTTTCGAGTAGTGCCTCCAATTCATCATCTTCAAACTTTGTTTGCTGACCTGGGCGGTCTTTGCTTCAGTGTCAAAATCATAACTTCTGAACCGCACAAACGATCTGTCGGACAAGCTTAGACAATCGAGCAATCGATGTGGTTCACCTACAAAACTTTCCGCAAATAATTCTTTATCGGCACAATCGACAATTTCGAAGCAAAAAAAAATAACTTTGTTGTTTACATTATTTCGTTTAATGTTTACCCTCCAAGTCTATTTTAACCCATTAAAACCTCGAACCCTTTCAACAAAACTCACCATGCCCTTTCAACAACACTCAAGTTTTTAACATGTTTTTAATGCCTTTTTTGTTTTAAGTGTACATTTCCTTTTAAGTTCATATTTTAGTCACATGTTTTACGATTTTAGTCTACAAAAGTCTATAAAGCACAATTGATCAGAATTAATCAGAAAGCCGGATGATCGAATTATATTTGCAAAGAAGTTAAAATTAATATTTTCATGCTTTGGTGAATAAGTTTTTGGTTTTTGATGCATGCAATTTGTATCTTCTGACATTAAAAGTAACACCATAATTTCAGTTTCCAGATTCGAAAAAATCACCCCAATATGTTTATAAATTTTGTTTCTTACATGATTGCCTTTATATCAGTGGTCGGCAAAAAGAGAGAATATGAATGTATTGGTATTTTACACCGTAAGAAATTATTTTATCTTTCTAGATAAAAGAATGAATGAATTAATCGATAAGAGAATATCCGTATTCACTGAATTAAAATAGTTCATGTTTTTGTTTTCTCTAGTATAAAAAATAAAAATAATTCATAATAATGATAAATAATTTTTTGGTTGCATACAAGGCACTCTACCTCATTTAAAATATTTCAAGAAAATAAAATCTTCCCACTCAACGTTCCACATTCTTAATTTAAAATGTACTTGCTTTGTTGAAAGTTAGCCTACTACTAATATACTACACCAATTGTATTTTTGTCCTTTTTGCTGTGAGATTTGTTGACTTTCGTGTAATGTACGTGTAAATTGCCGATTGTGTTCCGCCCCTGGGGGCCGAATTATTAAAAATCTCAAAAATTAAATAAAACCGAATTTCTAGTCAAAAACCACAAGAAAAAATGTTGCACTTATATTAAAGTGCCAAAAAAATTAATTATTTTTATAGTTTCGTCCAGGGAATGAAACTCTGAAAATAATAAGTTCAGGTTCGGGTTAATCGAAGTTCAACGTATAAAAAAAGTACAAATGTTTTATTAATAGGAAATTTATTTATTTATTTTTCGAAAAAAATTTCGTTTCAACGGAAAAAGCTACCCTACGGGAAATAGACCAGTCACAGAGTTAGTCACGTGACCGGAACTTTGTGAAAGAAACCGATCCTCGAGTTGGTTCTCTTATATGAAAGTAACCGGTAACTTTAACATGGGCTTGTCATAGGAGGTGGCAATTTCTACCTTTTAAGCTACTTGCGACATATCGCTGACCTTGTGTAGGGTACCATATCACTGCATTGGTGTAAGTGAATGCGCAACAGAACAGGTTAGAATTATCTTACACATAACTAGTCTAATGTTAGACACTACGTGATGTGTATCAGAACTAGTTCAACATGAAACATTACGTGACTGGCTCGAATGTACATACCACAAGACTGAGGATAAGTGATTAATAAAAAACTGGTTACATATCAACCACAATGTGTTATATTGCAGAACTTGTAGGGAATGAATAGTTTCGTGTTAAATCAATTGACTGTTGCAAGTAATTATGTCATAGAGCAAACGAAAATTTGTTAGCATGTAACCTGTCAATACTTCTTCCGCGTGTCTTATATTAAGAACGTGTTTCTGAAAGGTTCCATAAGGTCCAGTCACAGAATTTACCTGCAATGTTTATTACAAAAGTTCTTACAATTTTTTATGTTTAGCAATTTCAAACTATTTTCTCAAAAAAAGAAATACAATCACAGAATGTGAATATATTACAAATTTCAATAAAATTAAAGAATGAACAATTGTTTGCTATTTAATTAAACAAAAAAATAATTAAAAATATCCAAATTATAGGTGGGGTTAAAAGCTGGTCTGTGGAGGCAAGTCTGCCCCAGACAGTCCTATTCACAATAATGCTCTAGGACGAAATTCAGCCTTTTGGCTGATATCCAACAGAGAATGACAAATCAATATCAAATAATTCAATTTCAAAAAATTATTAAATAAAATTGTTTTTGATTCACAAACTAAAATAGATTTTTTATAAATTAATGTATTTAATATGTAATAAATGAACTTATATTTATTTAATACATTCATTTAATAAAAATTGCAAATGCAAATTAAATTTACTCCTAATATATTAATGTTGTAGTAAAAATTGAGTAATATAAACAAATTAAAAAATTAATATTTCGCAAATCAAAAACGTTAGATCTTCTAGAACTAGTGTGAATTCAAAAAGAATGTTTTAAAATTTCACGATGTTATTAAATTCGATCGTTTTTCGTTCATGTATATTTATTTATCTTTAGATTTCCAATAGAAGTTCTCAAATTTAAGTTGTTTATCTCCTGCAGAAAATTCAGTACAATTTTTAAACTTAAAAGTCAGTATCAGGTTTTCTACGGTTAAAAACATAAGTGGCATAAGTAAACAATTTCGCGAATTTTAGACTCTTATGCAATTTTTGTTATCGTTGCATGTTTTAAATTAATATTAATCATTGAATCAACTTTAACAAATCATTCCAACAAAAAATTGTGTATTTGATATATATTTCACGAAATCACTCATAAAACAAATTATTCTATCGAAACAAAATTAATTTAATATAAATTAAATTAAATCATAGCCCACTTTATTCAGTACCAAATTATTCCTTAAAAATGATTATAAATTAATCACTTACTTGTAAAAATTTTAGTTCAAATAATTCGGAAAATGGATTAATATAATATAAACAAATAAAGTAATAACTTATTAGGATTTTACTTAAGAAATTTTCAAACTGATAGCCATTTTCAATTATATAGTCGCTTAAATAAAACAGTGTTCATAATGGAGTTAAGTGAAAGATTATTATTATATATTTAATTTGATGAATTTTGTAATAAAATGTTAACAATGTTAAGAGAAAAGAGTTGCGAATCGAAATTTTTAGGGATAACATCCCCCTAAGTGTTTCTTAATACACTCTTAAGTGTTGTGATACCTACTCGTATTAGTTAGTCGCGGGCAGCTTGATTTGCCTGTCATTGACACTTCATCATGCATGTTGGATTCATTTTGAATTAATGCAGTTATATGTCTAAGGAGTTGCGTAATCATTTCTTTTTTAACTAGATTTGTGTTATGTTATCATTTCTACAGTCACAAATTCGGTTCTGTTTAAATCAGTTGAGTATTATGTCAGCTTTGCAACAGTCGCGGGATTGGTGTTTTCGCCTTGAAATTGACATTCTTTTATACACAGCAAAGTTTGTTTAACCAGTTCCGTGTTCTGTCATTATTTCAACGATAAAAGTTCTAATTTATTTAGTCCACATTGGTGTTATGTTCTTTTCTCTTTAGTTACATGATATATCCAGAAAGAACCAGTCAATGTTCTGCCACCATTTTAATATTACAGACACTGGTAATTTTACAGCAAGTACCACTTTTTCAGACACTGAATTATATTTTACACCAGCTTTGTGACATGTCCCTCAAATCACCTTGGATCAATCCCCTTCATTTCCCGTAGGGTATTTATGCAACATACAGTTGATTTTTTATTATTGAGCTTAGATGAAATTTAATAACTATTTTTGTGTTATTTATATTCTCCTTTGTTTACTGTATGTCCAAATTAGGTATTATTTTAGCACGAAGAATGTTGATAAAAGTCGTAGCTGAACAGAAAATGCATTCCATTCGGCTAGTGTCTAATAACTTTTTCTGCGTATTCTCCATGATTACTTCAATAAAAAATAAGGAAAAAAATTTTTCATTTGAAAAAAACTTTTTCTATGATCTCGAACCAAACTAAAAATACATTTTCATACGCATAAGTATTAAAAAGATCAACTATAAAATATAAACTTCACTATTGTTAATTAATATATTTTTTTTAGCTTTCTTTTTTTAAATTTCTTCTTTGTGGTGACAAACTGAATTTCAAAGCTGAAAAAGCCCTCTGATTTGAAAAATTTTATTTAAAAAATCGGTAGAACAAGGTATTGATTTGCTCATAAAATTCTCTCCTCCATTTGCAAATTATTGAAAATTTTAATTGTTTTTAAAATATGCTTTTTAGCATTTTTAACATCTTCGGGACATAACATTAACTTAAATCTGTTATGCTATGCTGCAAACAAAAGTGGATTAATAATAAAGTAGTTTTTTCTTTTTATAATATTTTAATATAATTCTTGTGAAAATGTTTTTGTTTCGTCATTTTTAGTTAGCTCTAATTAAAAACTAAGCCAGATTCTATAAAAATCGTCTAAAGTCATCTGTTGTTCTCTTGTAGTTTTAGCGTTAATTTTTTAACAGGTGCAAGAACTTCTACAAATTATTCACAAATATTCCAAATATTATCATTCATAATTAATGCAGCATCCAGCAATTCCAAATAAAACCTTCTGTATTCCAATAAGACTTGAACCATGTCATAACTGGAATTAAATATAGTTTGACAGTCTAGTACGGCTTTCTTCAAGTTTAAAGAAGAAATTTTTGGTGTTCGCAATTTTTTGTAAATAACTCTGGATTAATCAAGTATTTGTCGAGCAATGCAAATTGGAATGCAAGAAATGCAATGTTTTTTATGATTTTTCGATCAAATATTTATCCCGTCATGCACAGCAAGAATATTTTTTTTATATTTTTGGGTTTAGCAGGGTTTAAAGTTTTCAGTCCCTAGCTTCGTCCATATAACTCATTCAGATGTTCCCACTTTTTTTATAAGTCGCCACTACATAGCTTTTTATATTTAAACCAACCATATATAATATTTTTATTATTTGTTCATAGTGTGGGTTAGAAAATAAAATGAAATCGCATATGCTGATATTTGTGTATAAGTTGTATAAAACTAATGTGATTATTATTGCTGTTGTATTGTTGTTGTTGTTTTTAATGTCTCTGATGACCAAATGACCAATTGGCCCCAAAAATAGCTAGACCTATCGTATGTATTTACATTGTCTTATTTTTCAGATAGAATAGAAAAATTAAAACACTAACTCTACTTTGCAAAAGCACACATTTGTTTGTTAGTAAATAAAAAACAAGTAAGAGCGGCTAAATTCGGCTATGCCGAATCTTATATACCCTTCACCATGGTTGGGAAAAAACTGAAGTTTATATATGGACATATATGGAATGGACAGATTTATATACGGACGCCTTTAAGAGGAAATTAACCATTTAGTTGGTGATAAAACTTGGACTCGGGAAGATTTATGGTTCCAGAAAATAGGTATTTAAAAAAAATTTATGTTTTGGGCATAACTTTTTTGTATCTGAACCGATATTTCCGAGTTTTTCAGCAAATATGTTATACTAAAGATGTTCGATCTTTTGCTATATCTGACGTATCCATATTACAGCTCTAGAATAGTGTTTGTTGTTTGTGTATAAAAGGTGAAAGAAAAGAATTTCAACAAATCGTTAAAAGAAATCACTAGAACTGCATGTGTTTTATTTCTACAAAAACGTTTGATTTAGCTGGCAAATTTGCATTTGGGATTTTATTTCGTTTTTTTATTAAAAATATTTGTAATTTCTTTAGCTTAATTTTAAAAATTTGAAGGAAAATAGTTTATAATTTTTTTTTATAAATTATTATAAGTTATGACCTAAAATAGTTGCACTCAAAGGTAAATTATGTATACAATTTTCTTAATATGTGAGAAATAAAATGGTTTAAAAATCTTTTTATAAATTCTTTTAAATCGGAGAGAAAAATAAAAATAAAACCGTTTGTATTTTGTTTGTATCAGAGGATTTTTATAAAAATGTTGATGTTTTTAGCCTATTTATGGATTATTTAATTATTAATATAAAATTTTATTTAAATTAATTATTAAATGTTAAAAAAAAAACAAAAAATAAACAAAAAAAAGTCTTAAGAAAATAATAAAAAAAAAATTTACAAAAAAAAGTGAATTGACCTGACCGGGATTCGAACCCGCGGCCTTAGAGAAAAAAAAGTATTTGTGACATAGCGTCTAGACAACTGAGCTATTGAAGCTCACACAAAATCATCGTCAATAGAGGTACATTAGAGATTTGTTTAGTTTTTATTTAAATGACAAATCTTTGTATGTGTGTTGTTTGTGTAAAAAAGGTGGAGATGAAAGAAAAGAATTTTAACACATGGATGTGTTGTTATGCGTAAAATTCTACATACATATTAAACAAAGGGATTTTACTGGAAAAATTAGAGGTAGTCCTGGTTTTTTGCTAATATCTCAGCCATTTATTAACCGATCTGTCTGATTTTTAATAGCAAACAGAAATGGATCACATGTAACAGAAATAAAAGACAATCAAGTCCTCATCATGTCTAGGTTCTTCGGAAAACCCATTTCAACACACAGACGGACAGACGGACATCGTTAAGTCAACTTTGCTCTTCATAAGGACCCAGAATATATATACTTTATAGGGTCTAAGATCAATATTGTAGAAATTACAAACGGAATGACAAACTTATATATACCCTTCCACCTGTGGTGAAGGGTATAAAAAGACTCTCTCATGATACCTAGAAAGTTATTCGTAGTACCAAAACATGCATGTCTTCCATAACAATTTATCTCGGTATGCATGCAGTTTGTTGACACAGGTGATGATACCTTCCACATAGATAATTTTATATGATACGCATACTTATGTACTCATTTATACATTGTAGGCAATTATTTTATTGGATTTACTTTCCCCCTCCCCCCATCCCAACTCTTCAACTAGTTTTATCATGTACGTAATTATTGTTGGAGATTTTCTTTTTTGGCATCTCTGGAAAACTTTTCTTAATCAAATTTTGAAAAATAAATAAGTAAATAGACAACAATAGGTATAAATAAATGAGTTTTATATCAATTTAGAGATTTCAATAAAACTACGCTTGTCTTAAAAAAATAAATTAATTAATATAGGTGTTTTTTTAAAGGTGTCGAATGTTTATCTAAAAAAACGCAGACTCATCATTAAAATTCTGACAAGTGTATTGCAACCACCTCCTTTAAAATGAATTCGGAAGGTCCCACTTTTGCGCAGTCTGAATCGGTAACTTCCCTGCGGGAAAAAAGATCAGTTGGAAATTGGGATCTGTCCCGTGATAGGTGAAAGAACCAGTCTTGTCTGAAAGAACCAGTCTTGTGATAGTTGAAGACAGGATCTGTTTCTAAATTACCTATAACGTGATCGGTAAAAAGTCTCTATCGCGTATTGGGTGTGAAAGTACTAGTCCCGTGTTAAGTGAAAACAGTACCGGCTCTGAAAAAACTTACCACATGCTCAGTATAAAAGCCACTATCACGTGATAGGTTTGAAAGTAAGCGTCCTGTGATATGTTCTTTGGGATTAGTTGTGTGACATGTTTTTTAGGCCAGTCCTGTGACATGTCGCAAAGGGCAATTAACCCCCTCCTAGGACGAGTCCATGTTAAAGTGACCGATTCTTTTCATATAAAAAACCGGTTCTTTGACCGGTCCCTATCACAATGAACCCGTCACGTGATGTGTCCAGGGATAGGTGTAATGATATTTACAGCTTCAGTTCTTCTTGTATGGTATGGTATGGTATGGTATGGTATGGTATGGTATGGTATGGTATGGTATGGTATGGTATGGTATGGTATGGTATGGTATGGTATGGTATGGTATGGTATGGTATGGTATGGTATGGTATGGTATGGTATGGTATGGTATGGTATGTTATGGAATGCTGAAACAACACTAAGTAATCTACTTGTTTGTAAAGAAAATATAAATTATAATAAATAAAAAATCAGAAAGTTTGAGTCGTTTGTAATTTGCTTTTCAGCTGTGTTTATTTAAAATAATTTAAATTTAATATTTTTTATAACAATTAATAAATATAATTTTGAATTCACAATCAATCACATCAAAAAATAAACGATTTCAGTAAATTGGTAAAAAATTGGTCACGTGCAACAAATTGGATAAAATCAATGAATTGAGTTGCTTCATCATGCACCTTAATAGGCAGACTTAGCTTCATTGGATTATTTTCTTTTTACAAACTTGAAAAAATGTCTCAGTGGTAAAAGCAAGGATGCCAATCAAAACCACACATTACCAAATAATTGGTAAAGTAATGTATAGCCATAGGGGCCGATGGATTACTTTACACCTTACTTCATTGATGAATTTTACAGGCGATGAGCCTCAAAGTATTGTATATACCCATTACTTAAAAGGTGATAATGTAAGAGGTTACTTATATGGTTACCATAATAGAAAAAGTAATGAGTCTACAAATAGATTTTTAAAAAAGAGGAATTTTTATTTAAAAAAAAATATTACAATTATTTTATTTAAATTATTTGTTATTAAAAATAATGTAGTCAAGATGGGAATCGAACCAGGGAACTGTGGTTGCCAGCCAAGAACTCTACCCACTGAGCTATCGACGCATGTAGTATGTGATTGCTTTAAACTTAAATTAATGGTTGTGCTTCCTTTTTTCCCTAGTGTTATCAAAACAAACATACATTACCCTTATGCTTATAAAAAAACACAAAGTAATGTATCTAAAAATGGATTTTCAAAAATATTTCAATTATTACTTTACATTTATAAATCATATATAACGTTATCAATAATGAGTAACTTATTACTTTATGCTTGCAAATAATGGAAAAGGTAACAAGGTAACGTATGAGAATATCGCACCCATTACCAAAGTTTTGCTGGGTGGTTAAAAGTCAGGATGTACAAAATGACAAATTCTTAGCTTTCAGTTTAGCCATGCTGCCATGGCTAAACTGAAAGCAAACAAATTGGCATTTTGTACATCCTGCACATGGCAGCATGGCAGCATGCCTAAACTGGAAGCTTAAAATTTGACATTTTGTACATTCTGAGTTTTATACTGTCCTTGGTGAAAGATTTGCGGTTGATAGCTATTTTAAGGAACTAAACAGTCCTTACTATAAACTCGAGGGTATTAGCGAATATAGCTGAGAAAAGTGTATCGAGCTAAAAAATAGATTATGTTGCGCTGCTCATACGTCAACTCAGAGTTCAAAATAATCTGTTGCAACCGGTTAAATCAAAATTAAGGGAACTCGAAACAAGTTCGCTTTAATATAATTAAATAAAAATAATGTTTAATTTATTACTGTAAGTTTAACCAATTTCAATTTATACGTATAATAATATTCTTCTTTTCTAACAAAAGTTAATGGAAAAAATACAAAAATGCTTACAATATGATACTAATCACAAAATAAACCTAATTTGATGGCATCACAAGAATGTGTCTTGTCAACCAACGTCATATTCAACTCTACATCATGATCGTAATGTAAATGATACTTCGCTTGAGGAAAAAAAAATAAAACAGCATGTTAGTAGAGAACTGCAATAAATTTTCTATCTCTAAATCTAAGTTAAGAGGTTGGTTGCATACAAAAAAGAAGAAAAAAAAAAAACAAAAACAAGGTGCGGCTACAAGTGGACACAACATCTTGTCGCAGTACTCGTACATGGATGGTATGCAGATAGTAATGTATGATCGTGTGTAATAAATATTTTCGCAATTTCACGTTGCACGTTCATCCTCCATTTGCGATAGATTTATGTAGCGGCAATTAGATATAATTGCGTTGACAAGATTCATAAGCCTGACACTTGCCAGCTGCAGTTCAGAGAAGACATTTTGACATACGAAAATATGCAAAATAAAATGATATGAGCCCGCCCTCACTTATGGAAAGAATTATGTTCTGTAGGCCATTAAATTAATAAAAAAAAAAGAACTAACTGTAATAAAACAATAATTTATTTCCGAGCTGAAAACAAACTGCAAATAAACATGCATTTTTAGTATATATACAAAATAAATAAAATGTATAAATGTAGGCTGTTTGATGATTATTAGAAATGAAAAATTCAATGCAAGCTTGCCAAGATCTATTCCGGAGTATCCACTTTCAAATATTAACAATTCAATCGATTTTAAAAAAGTTGTTGATGAATATAAAAACCAATTTTAAAAGCTTTTAGCCAAATTGGATTTGTTTATTAAGTTCCGCTATTTATTGTTTATTTAAAAATATAAAACATTGACCAATCGGCAAGAATTTCCAAGTTGACAACCTGTAACAAACGATGAAGTTAGTACTTGAGAAAAGGATAAAAAATTACTTCAATATAATGCACACGTCGCGTGGGTTTGGCATGTTTAACTCAAGTCAGAACTTAAATGTCAGTTTCGAGAATCCATGTTATAACCATTAATGTATTCATTTTGGTTGGATAAAATTTAAAATCTCAAAGGTTAAAGCTGGTACACTATTATAATTCTCACGGTTCTTATCCCAAATTTCTGATCGAGAATTAAAACCAAACTTTATTCAGGCATGAACGGTCCCTATTATATGCTAATAACCGATTTTCAATGGGTATAATGCTGGACGATTTTAATATTAAAATCTCCACTACAAATAAGGGAACAAATTTTTGTTTATAATTCGAAAAAATTTCAGTCATTATCCCTATAACGCAAATTAGCTTACTCAATCGTGGTATATTGAGTAAATATTCAATAATTCGTCTGAACATTTATCAAACAGCCTCCAAGCATATCTTGTTAAAAAATAATGCTAGTTCTTGCATTTGCAACACGCGTCTTTAGTCTCGCAATTCACTTAGAGGTTATCAGCGTTAGTTAAAAACATGCATATAATAGACAATGCACTAAAACTAATCTTATAACATAAAGATCATACACTTGTTTAAAACATAAATTCAAAGCAAAAAAAAAAAAAACAGCATACCATCGTCCATAGTTAATAAAGTAAAAAATACTAACGTAAGGGGAATGAAATACGTACTTGGCAATCAGTACAATAAAAAAAAACAATTTACAATATCAAAACGAAATATGAGAAAAGTAACGGTATTATTTCTGACATCTTTTGAATAAATTTCAGTTTAATAATTTAATATCAGTAGCAACCATGCGATTGAAAGATCATCATAAAATAATTTGTAAATTTTTATGAAAATAATCCAACCAAGAATAAATGTGAACTATTTTGCAATTTTTCTGAAATGCAAATCAGAAAAATTTTACGAATAAAACATTTTTTGAATAAAATGCGGCTGTAGTAAAAATTGTGCTAAGCAATGCAGTCAAAATTTTATCGTGTTGGCGAAAAATATGGGAGAATGGGAGTAATCAAAAATGCAAAAAAAAACAAACTTAAACAAAAAAAAAACTAATATAAAGAAATAATATTTAAGTTAAAAACCGTTCTACTTAATTTTTATTTAAATCAAATGGTTTTGTTATTTATTTTTAAATGTTGTTTTAATAACTGCCACATTAGTAAAAAAAAATGATTAAAATAAATGTTAAAACTTACCTTCCAATTCCGTAAAAATAACTGGTTATTCTTCTATTTAAAATAGTATCCGTTTTTTGTATTTTTTTTTTTGTTTTTAATTTGCAAAATTTTTACTCACACAGCCTATAGACACATTTTGTGTGTATGGTCTTATGTTTGTGTGTTTATGAAGTTCTTTGTAATTTTAATTGAAATATATATGTAGATATACAAACAATTTAGATAAAAAACAAATTGGATTTTTTTGAAACAGACAGCAAACAAAATTTAAATTTTTAAGAACTGTAACGGAAACATATAAACCAGAAATTTCCGTTTTGTGGTTTAATTTTTATTAAATTTTAAACAATGGAAAATAAATTAAGTGAAACTGAAAATAATCGCTAAATGGCAGTAAATCATTTTGATCAAATGTATAAAATAGTTAAAAAAAATACTTCTTTTAGATATAAGTGTATGCTCCTTTATTTTTAACTGAACTGAAAACCAAACTATATAATATTCTGAGTGTATGAATAAAAATGTGAACGTACTTCTAAATTTGAAATTAGCGATATAAAAGATTATGTAATGTTTTTTTACCAGACTCCTAGAGGTGAATAATATTTTATATTCACCACATTTGTACACCACAAAAAAAATTTCCACCTCAAGAACTTTTCACCACAATACATAATTCTTTCCACATCCTAAAACATTTTACACATAATAAAATTTTTTCACCTCAACAATGTGCCTTTTTATTTATTTATGTGTAACAAAAATACTGTGGAGAGTATAAAAAAATCCGAAAAGTTGAATTTAATTCTTTTTGCTAAAGCGGAAAGTAAAATATTTTTAATTTTTTTTTTTAAATACTGTACGTGGTCGCGCAAATCGATTTTTATTTAAAAAAACTTGGTTATATATATTCGACTAGACTGAACGTCTCAACTTTCCATACAAAACAACAATAGGCGCGTTCCAAAATTTCTCCACCACGCCACAATTTGAAGAAAATCGTTGTTGATAATGCACAAATACTTCAACAAGTTCACCAATTCAACACCAGTTGGCGTTTTTGAAGCCCTTCAACTTTCACCATCTTTCGTCTCCCAGCTATAGCATTTCTCATGAAAACAGAACATTATTTAATAGGAAGAATTATCTTATTGTTACTTCCCTTAAAAAAAAAAAGATTCGTATTTTTTAGCTTATTTGTAAATTACAAAACAATTACGACGTAAAGGAACAGGATTCAAAATCAGGACTTCAAAGTCTATATAAATAATTTAAATAAATAACATCAAAAAATAAAAAATTAATAAAAATTATCAACCAACGAAAATTCGGAAATATATTAGTTCTAAATTGTCTGAAGGACAGTAATATAGCAAGAAAGAAGTTGCTATGACATAATTTGAAATGAAAATTTAATAGAAAGTAGTATTTTTATAATATTTTACTGCATTTTTTTTGACAATATTGCTGATGATTTCTTTTTACTGACGATTTTTAAAGATGAAGACCTGAAACCACTGAACCGTATCTCCTCGTCCGACTTGACCGACTTGATTTTTTTTATTTTTTAAAAAATGCTGTTGTTGTAGTTATTCGTGCCCACTGGCGCTTTCTATAAACTGTGAAAATATTTTTCAAATAAACAGCAACACAACTGCTAATCAATTTAAATCGATACACACTAGCGTCAGGTATTGCAATAAATTAAAAAAGAAATATATGTTTATTAAATTCAAAGTTTTTAAAAAAAAACAGTATGAGACTTGTTTTATAATAATAATTAACACTTCACTGAAAACTAAAAGTATGTTTCTGCTCTGAGGTAAACCGATCAAAACAAAGATGAAATATCAATTTGTTTTAGTCAGTTAAACCCTAGCCCTTGGTAACAAAATGCAACAAGAATGTTTTTTTAGAAAAATATATTTTGCAGCAAAAAAAAATGAAAAGTTGTAAGGACAACAAAACAAGGAAACTATCTCGATGGGTTCGTATATGCGATACAAAACAAACTAAGGAACTCGTATTATGATCCCATATTGAAAAACTTTTTAATCAGATATCAAAATTTTATTAAGATCGGAGGGAACCCATCGGTATAATTCCCTTGTAAGTCGAAATATATTAGCAAAATCTGATCGAATTTAATAAGTCATTAGGAAATATGTAAAAGTTATAATAACTTCTTTAATTTGTAGATGGACATTTAATTTTAAATTGTCCAAATACTATTGTAAAAAAGAATCAAAAAAAAAAATCAATTTCATTTACGGCAAACAGTTTAGTCTTTTTATTTTTTGTTTTTATTCAACGTCAGTTGATTATTATGCCATCGCACACTAGGCGAAAAGACTCCACATTTTGTGGTAAATTATATTTTACAGCCATATGCATAGATATATACTTGAGTCTTATGACAGTCTTTTAAATAAAATTTGTTGTTGTTCTACATGTTAATTTGATTTTTAAGTGTGTCAGAATTATCAACAAAATGTCTAGGCTGTTAAAAGTTAAAAATATTTATAAAAAAATTAAATATTTTTCCAATTAACTTAAAAATATCGGCTTTTAAAAATAAAAAAAAGTCAGTTGAGTGATTTCTGAAATAATCTCTATAAATATTCCCTAATTTATTATTTTAAACAAAATCCATCCAAGTAGCCGATATAATTGAACATTTTTGACTGATGCCTATTGGTAAATTATCCGAAGAGGCAACAGAGCCCGTAACAAGGACTTTAGTTTCTATAGAAAGAAAAATTCCAGAAAAATAAATAGAATACCCACAAATGAAGATATCATACACAATCTTCTGTTGTCGTCTGATCTGCTGATAACTTATAACTCTTTCATTAAAATCACAATAATTCTGGTATCTTGCCCTCATTACCCTGGTATGCTTGAATTTATCAATGTAGCAAATAAATCGATGATTAACAGAAATTTATTTTTATGTATTTTTACTATTTGACTAATTTCACTTATGATTAGTTTTTACTAATATTTTATATAAATATATTTATAATATTTTTACTAGTATTTCGTTTCATTTTAATATCCTAACACAGCAAAAATATGTAAATGGAAGTGGTTCTTAAGGAATTAATTTTACATTGATTCCAAATTATCGTTTAGTTCTGATTTTCCTCTTCTAAGGCAGTTCTTTTTCACAAATTCCAAAAATGTGATTTTTTAATTAAATTTAACACTTTTCAAATATATGACGCGTAACTCATAACCAAAGTTAAACATTAACCATATGTAGATATTTCAATGTAAATTTGACATGTATAACTATGCTTTAAGTATAAGACTTTAAAATATTCAAATCGTACACAGAGAAAATGGTTTCGTCCTGATAACCGAATTTATAGCCAATCGAATGTTTCGGTTGTGACAACTGAAAACCAGTTGAGACATTAGTAATTTGACTGTGATAACAGTATTTCGATTGCGTCAATAACAATTCGTTAGTTACAACCAAAAAGTTCGGTTGCTGCAACTGAACCATTCGCTTGGCAACAAATTCGGTTGTTAGCACGAATCTGTTTTCTGGGTGTAGTTATTATTGATACAAGAAGTTAAAACTTTATTGTAGTTAAAATTGCAAGAATTTCTAAGAAAGTAACTAAACAAATAAGGCCCGCCGACTAAATGTCCCGTTATAATTCGACCAACAGTCAAACTCAAACTTTATATGGGAAACAACAACAAATGTGTCAGTTAAATTCTCAGAAGCTAACGGGAGTTTGTGAAAATGAGGCCAAGGCCTGATTACTGATGTCCTGTTTAAATTTAAATTACAAATTCAAAATTTATTTGGGAATATTAAAAGATCTCATTTTTCAAAAGATCTCATTTATAAGAAGGGCTTCATATGCAATGAAAAAGGATCATAAAAGAAAACTTCTACCCTATAACACACCTATGTAAAAATCATTGGCTCCGATTCAAATTTTCACAACACCGGAAACCAAATTCACTGCTTTTTTTGCTATTTTTTTTTTTTTTTGCTGGAAATATAAATGATCTCAATTTCATAATGGGGTAATCAGGAAAATAAAATATCGTAATTGGTAAACAGTGGACTTAATCAGAAGAGCAATTAGTTCATCATTTCATTTCCCAGTACCAATCATAAAGCTTAAAAAAATATGCCTACCTTCAAGCTGTCATAACAGGCAAACCGGCACCTACATCGATGTAATTTGTTCAATTAAAATAGTTTGTAAGTTAAAATAACTGAAAATATCATTTAAAAGAAATGATATTTCATTTAAAAACCGGTCTACTTGATTTTCATTTAAATAAAATGACTTTTGTTATTTATTTTTAAATGTTGATAAATCCACTGCCATATCCACAAGAAACAAATGATATAATCACTTCAAACAAATGTCAAAATTTTGCCTACCAATTCTTAAAAAATAAATGTTTTTATCATTTATTTGAAATTTTTTCCTTTGTGTATTTTTTTTTTTTTTTTTTTGTTAACACAAAATGTATGTATGCATAGCTATAGACACTTTTTGTGTGAATGTGTTTGTGTATGTATGCGTGTTTATAAAGTTCTTGTAATTTGAATTGAAAAATTTTGTATATATACACAAATTTAAATAAAAAAACCAAATGAAATTTTTTGAATATTTTTGAAACAGACAGTGGGTTTTGTGGGTAAATTTTTATAAAATTTCAAGCAAATGAAAGAAATAAATAAAACTGAAAAATGGTTAAATGTTAGTAAATTATTTCGAATGAATGTATAAAAAAGTTAATATAGATATTTCTCTAAAAAACAAGTGTATGTTCCTTAGTTTTTAAATGGAACGGAAAACTTTTTTATTAAACTACAAACTGTAAACTACATAATATTCTGAGTGTTGGAGCACCAGAACTACATAGTTTTTTTTTTCATAGTAAAAAATACACATTTTTATTTATATTTCGCTAAATATTAGTTTTTTGAATAAATAACAATAAATAAATGTTGATTGTATTGATTGCTTGTTTAAATTGTCATAACAAAATATTTTTATTTCGATAAAAAATCGTGAATTCCTTTTTTTTCAAATCCGGCCAGCAGTATGTCGGCTTAATTTTGCATGAACATTTGTTTTCGAAATGGGTGCCACGTTTGCTCACAGTACTCCAAAAATAACAATGTGTCGATGATTCCATCTGATGACCAAATTGCACGAATTACCCTTTTCGCATCCACCGTACTCGCCAGACTTGGCTCCCAGGGATTTTTACCTGTTTTCAGACCTCAATAAATTATCGCTGTGAAGAGGTCATTGCCGACATAGACTTATTTTGAGGCACAAAGATAAATCATTTAATAAAAAAAAGTATCGAAATGTTAGAAAGGCGTTAAAGTGATTGTAGTAGTGATTGATCTTGAAGGAGGCTATGTGGATGAATAAAGTATAATTTTTTCAAAAAAAAAATTTTTGTTTTATTGGTTATTCTACGGACTTTTCCGCCGATGTGTTACCTCTACAAGACAACGTCTATAAATACACTTAAAAGAGCAA